>JAJHPE010000016.1:6245961-6845961 GCA_024447655.1 Carex scoparia | reverse complement strand
TTGTAATGATTACAAACAGTGTTTTAATCTGAGTCGTTCGTTGTTTTAATCTGAGTAGTTCGTTGTTTCAAAAAGTGCGCAGAAAGCATCAAAAATCGTGCTTGGCTGAAACCGCTGGCAGGGCCAGCGGTTCTGGCTTCTGAAACCGCTGACACTGTTAGCGGTTTGGATAGATTTGGAAACTAATATAAAAAATGTATAGATTGTTAAATTAATTTAGGATTTTGTATATTCATAAAAATTAAAAATTTCGGCTAGAAAAGAGTAAGGCCACAAGAACATCTACCCAACATTCAAATTGGAAAATATAAAGGGAGAGATTGAACAAGGTATATGTTAGTCACTAATCTAATAACAACTAATATATTGTATATATGTTTGATTTCATGGATAGGTCATGTGTCACAAAGAAAATTTTAAATTGCAATATCTTGCCTTGACTCTTGTTATTTATGAAATGACATTTATATTACAATTTTATTTTCTATGGTGTGACTAATATATATATATAGAGGTTGGCTAAGCTCAAAACGTTTGTTCCTAGTCTCAGGAACAAACAATTCGGTTGTTTAATTTTCAAAGTCCAAACGGTCAATTCAAACCGACAGATGTTTAATCTATATTAAAATGTGCCTGGAGACCATATTTTACATTTTTTGGAATTTTTTTACTATTTATTAAGATGGTTTGAAAATCTCTGTTTTGATTAAAATTCTCGCACCATTGAAAAACAACGATTTTCAAACCATCTTAATAAATACTAAAAAAATTCCAAAAAATGTAAAATTTGGTCTCACCAGGCACATTTTAATATAGATTAAACATCTTTCAGTTTGGATCGACCGTTTGGACTATAAAAATTGAAGAACCGAATCGTTTGTTCCCGAGGTTAGGAACAAACGTTTTGAGTTTAGCCAACCTATATATATATATATATATATATATATATATATATATATATATATATATATATATATATATATATATATATATATATTAAGGGGGAGTGCATAAATTTATACAAGGGATCCGTATGATTTGTGAAAACCATACACGGCTAGTAAATGCAAACCGTGCATGTTTGTTTTTAAGAACCATGTAATTTTTATTTAATTTTTTTAATTTTGATTTATAATTGGCTAGCATCCACATTAATTTGCTAGCCATTAAACATACAATATTACACATCGATAATTCAAAAAATATTGAACATGTATAACATACATCAAACAATATTCAATATTCAACGTTCAACATACATATATATATCCATAATTCAACATACATATACACATACATGTCCATAACTTATTTTCAAGAGGGTTTGTGTAAGAAGAGGTTTGCTGACTTGAAAGTTAACGGTGAACAACATTTAGAAAAAAAAAAAAAAGAGTATTTAGCAGCCATAAGCTAGCTTCTATACTACATATAGTTAAAACCATTTGCTTGTTCACCCAAAATAAATAAGTAAAAAATAACCAAGAAAGAAAAACCCAAAAAACATGACCTGATGTCTTTTTGATCTCAAGCTTCTTACATGGAGAGAGTAATTGTAATTGTCGACGAGGCGTTTGATGACTCGTTTGTACCAATGTTGTAAAATGCGGTTTTGTTCATGCATGCGGAAAGCCACTGCATACCGCATATGCGGTATGCGGCCGCATATGCGAATTTTCATGCGGCCTTATAAATGCGGTTTTATCATGATATAATTAAATAAAATAGTAATAAAATAATGAAAGAACTTTGATAAAAATCATTGGGCTTCGAATTACATTTATTTCCGTTCTTTATCACAGAGCACAGAGCCAACCATGAATTTGGCCCAACATTGTTTGCATTTTAGTAATAAAATAATAAATCATTTGTCCCAAGCCCAACAGATAAGTGAAATGGTTCAGCAAAAAGAAGTGCACCATGTCTGTCCAGAGAACAGAAAAAAACTTCCCATGCGTGGCGCACTGGCGCTTGAGAAAAGCATACATCCGGAAAAGAGCTTCTATTTTCTTAGTCCCACAACACCTGAACAAAAGAAAATCATTGCTCCCTAGTCCCTATTCTATAAAAGAGGCTGCGAACTACCAACCAAAGAACTCAATTGGACTCTGCCAGGGTTCGAAGTTGGATTGAATATCGGTTATTACAGGATATCCGATCCGCTTCCATTAATAATATTATTTGGATTCAAAAGAATTCGAATTTTTTTTAATAAATAAAACATTTAATATGCGGTCCGCATAGGTTAATTTTATGCGGTCGGCCGCATATGCGCCACATAAAACCGCATTTTACAACACTGGTTTGTACTAGCTCCTCAGGTTTTGTATTTCGGCTCCGGAAATCAAGAAGTGCCAAATTATGGTATGCAAAACTTTGCTTGTTTGACTAACATATTTTATTTTGTGAAAGGTTGGATGATATATATCTAATTATAGATTTTTTTAATATGCGTAGATTATTCTAACATTTAAAAAATTTAGGAATTTTTTCTGGTAATGCATATAAACTTGGTAAATATTTTTAAATTAGATCAAACTATTTTATATTGCTTATTTAGTGAATGTTGTTTTATGTGTGTTGAAATGTTGAATATTGAATATTGTTTGCTCTATATTGTAAATATTTTTTAAATTATGGATTTGTAATATATGTTTAATGGCTAGCAAATATGGATGACAACCAATTGTAAATAGAAATTAAAAATAAATAAAAATCATACATGGTTTTAAAAAACAAACCGTGTACAAAGAGTAACATACACAATTTTTATTTACCAACCATATATGATTTACACAAATCATACACCAATCTCTTGTAGAAACCGTGTATATAACCCTTGTTATTATACACGGTCATAATAACTGTGTATAAATCACCTATTTTAGCGTCTTCTTTTTAGAGATCTCACACGTTCTCCAACTGCGTACAATGTATTGACATTTTTATACATGTTGTGCATGTGTGGACACAGTTGCAGAACCATGTGTCATTAGCTTTATTAACCGTCTATAGTTGCATTTTCTGTAGTAATTAATGAGGCACTAAATTTTAATCGTTTGGTTGAGATCGTGTCATATATTTATTTGAAATTCATTACCGTACCGGAGTATACAAACTTGTTTTTCTCTTTAAAAAAAAATCAGCGGATCCGGTTTCCTACTTCTACCCATAAACATGTACGGTGAGCAACTAGCTGACACCAATAATTGTCCCTTTGCAATAATGTCGAACTACCCTCCTCTTGTATCGAGTGTTGACTCGTCTTCTTGATATAAGTCTAGTACAGACATGTCCTGTCAACAAGTCCCTATTATCATTAATTGACGAACCGTTCCTAGCTATAATCGTGGTTAACAGGGACAAATGTTATAACTTCATAATTAAAGCGCACATCCTATTTATTGACTGACCAGGAAAAATATTACATATACGCCTATCTATTATTTATTGATTGCAATAACATATTAGTAGAAAATAGATGATCATATATATATATGTTAACTTTATCCAGATTTCCTAGTATATGTATATATTTTATTTTGAAAGCAATATAACTTATATAATTCTAATATTACACATATAATTATAGGTTTTAGTTTTATTGACATCTTTTTGTGATGAATTAATTTTTAGACTCAAAAATACATTTAAAATCAAATTTTGCATATTAAATAGCTCGCATTATTTTTTATTGGTTGCAGTAAATCATTTGTATCTCAAAAAAAATCGTTCGTATAGGATAGCAGAAATATTTAAGGTGCCTTTAAACCTCACTATATATATCAAGTTGGATTTAAATTATTTTCTAAATATTCATCTCATCTATACTATCAGAATGAGTCCAACATTGACTAAATTTTGAGATCATGTGCATAGTTTATTTGTAATGATTTTATTTTTACACCAGATCATTATACAATAATTATATTTAAAAAATAATTGAATTTTTTTAATATGTGTAGATTATTCTAACATTTAAAAAAATTATGAACTCTTTGCTGATCCTGCATATAAACTTCGTAATTTTTATTAAAATTAGATCAAACTATTTTATATTGCTTATTAAATGAATGTTGAATAGTGAATGTTGTTTTATGTGTGTTGAAATGTTGAATATTGAATATTGTTTGCTCCGTATTATAAATATTTCTTGAATTATGGATGTGTAATGTATGATTAATGGCTAGTGAATATGGATAATAGCCAATTGTAAATATAAATTAAAGAAATACAAAGCATACACGGTTTTTAAAAACAAACTGTGTACAAAAAACAATTTGCATTTAGCAACCGTATATGGTTTACACAAATCGTACACTGATCTCTTGTAGAAACCGTGTATATAACCCTTGTTATTATACATAGTAATAATGAAAATCACCTATTTAAGCGTCTTCTTTTTAGAGACCTGACACGTTCTCCAATTGTGTACAATGTATCGACCTTTTTATACATGATGCATGTGGACACGGCTGCAAAACCGTGTGTCATTAGCTGTATTAACCATGTATAGTGACTTTTTTTTTGTAGTAATTAGCAAGGTTCTAAATAGTGATTATAGCTGCATAGCAAGGAGGTGAAAAAATGCTATTACAAATAACGTAGCTATAGCTGAAGCTATCATACATAGTGTTTTTTTTTTCAAAATTTATATTCTATATTTATACTAATTATCAGCATGATCAGTATTGGAGAATTGAGATAACAACTAAATGACAAATAATCTAATTATATATTTTTTTCAATCATGCAAATAAGAAGGAAAAATAAAAGAATATACAAGATAACATTAAATGTATTTAATATTCATATTTCATAGTATTATAGATTATAATAGACGAATAGCAATTAATTTATAAGTGAAATCAAGTTAGTATACCTATTTGGCTATTTGAATATCTTATATATTATAATAATCAAAATCAAGTTTCAATAAAACGAACAACGATAATTTTATAGGTAAATACTAGACGAAGAGCAAACAAAAGAATAAGTAATATTTGAATATTTTTCGATATAGAATTAGAGACTAAATAAAAAATATAAACAAAAAAAACATAGTTCGGTTTAGCATACTTATTATAGTATACCATGCAGCATCAGAGATAGGAATAGAAATACAGAAACCCATGTAAATCACAAAAAATACCCAATGTGGCATCGAAGTAGAAATAGCATTTATCGCGTAGCGGTAATAGCAATCAGCTCTTACAGCCAGAGGTGAATCTACATTGTTTGAATGGAGGTCAATTAACCCCCATTCAATTTTTTTTTTTATATTTATATCTTATTTTTAATATATTTTAAAGGAAAATATTATTGATAGTATGAAATTGACTCCATTCGTAGTAGGAAAATTGTATGTACTTGACCTCTATTCACATTTGACCTCATAGTCTGAAAGTCTGGCTCCGCCCCTACTTACAGTTATAGCGGTTGTAGCTGAAATTACGTAATTTTATCTCATGGCGTAACTTTTATGGTCCGAAAAAGCTAATAGCTAGCTATTTAGAACACTGATAATGAGGCACTGAATTTCAATCGTTCAGCTGAGATTAGAGCTGCTCATGAGCCGAGTTGAGTCCGAGTTGAGGGTGACTTGGATTTAACTCACAAACACATGAGCCGAGTTGAGTCCGAGTCGATAATTCAGTTTCGAGTCAGAAACCCCGATTTGGAATCAACTCGCAAAAAACTCGAGTCGAAGTGAGTCGACTCATGACTCATAATATAGTACATAGTGAGACAATCTAATTTAATTATAACAAAAGAAATAATACATTGTTTATCAAAATAACACACAATTAAAAGAAATAGTACATAGTTCACCAAATTACTGAATATTACAAAGTCTAATAAATTTATCAAATTACCAAACAGAATTACCAAAAAAAAAATCTAACAAAACAGTGCACAATTCTTTTCTCTACTTCTCTTCCTCTTTTTTCTCTACTTCTCTTTATCTATTGCAGATTGCTCAAAATTTAACAAATTTAAATAATTTTAAATTTTAAATAATTTGACAGTATCAAGAAGATGCATACAAGAAATGAGATTATGGAGCAAGTTTTGCTAAATTTCTAATGTTTTAATAATTGAGTAGTTAATATTTTGATAAGGTTTTGCAGCTCTAGTGGGAAAGGTTATATGTAGGGAAATTAGGAATATATGAATTAGGGTTTGGCGAGTCCAACCGAGTTGATTCCGAACCGAGTTGAAGGTGACTTGAAATCGACTCATAAATTAACCGAGTCAGTAAACTCGAGTCAAAACTGACTCGAGTCAGTTCCGAACCGAGTTATTAGCGAGTTGAATCCGAATTGATTCCGAACCGAGTTTCGAGTCGTGAGCTTTTTGTGCACCCCTAGCTGAGATCGTGTCATATTTATTTGAAATTCAGTACGGTACCGGAGGATACAAACTCGTTTTTCTCTGAAAAAAATTAGCGGATCCGGTTTCCTACTTCTACCCATAAACATGTACGGTGAGCAATTAGCTGGCACCAATAATGTCGAACTACCCTCCTCTTGACTTTAGGTCTTCTTGATAGCAAGTCTAGTACAGACATGTTCTGTCAATCCCTATTATCATTAATTGACGAACCGTTCATAGCTATAATCGTGGCTAACAAGGACCAATGTTATAACTTCATAATTAAAGCGCACATGCTATGTATTGGCTGACGAGGACAAATATTACATATGGGCCTATCTATTATTTATTGATTGCAATAACATATTAGTAGAAAATAGATCATATATATATATGTTACCTTTGTCCAGACTTCCATATGTATATTTCATTTTGAGAAGAAAATAAGTTTAATATTACATATAATTCTAGGTTTTATTGATATATTTTTGTGATGAGTTAGTTTTTAGACTCAAAAATAAATTTAAAATCAAATTTTGCATATTAGCTCGCATTTTTTTTTTATTGGTTGCAGCAAATCATTCCTATAGGATAGCAGAAATATTTAAGGTGTCTTTAAACCTCACTATATATATCAAGTTGGATTTAAATTATTTTCTAAATATTCATCTCATCTATACAAGCAGAATGACACCAACATTGACTAAATTTTGAGGTCATGTGCATAGTTTATTTGCAATGATTTTATTTTTTACACCAGATCATTATATATACAATAATTTTGCAAAAATAAATAATTGTATTTCGAAAATATTGTAGATGCAGAATTTCTGAAAATAGCTAGAAAAAGTTAGATATAGGAATTCTAAAATATTATATATTTATGCACAGTTGCTTTCGTAATTTAGAAATACAAACTATTTAACACAAGTAAAAACTGTACGCATAACTTAATTTGCTTGGTTGACTAATATATTTTGTTTTGTGAAGAATTAAATGATAAATATATCTAACTATACAGGATTCATTTTTAATATGTGTAGATTATTCTAACATTTAAAAAAAAATGTGAGGTTTTTACTGGTCCTGCGTATAAACTTCGTAAACATTATTAAATTAGATCAAACTAATTTATATTGCTTATTAAGTGGTCTAAAAGTTGTTCGCATGTAAAAAATATAATTCTTTTAATTTTTTTAATTTTTTTAGATTACAGATTTTGTTGTTTTAAATCAACGATAAAATTTTGACATATGAAGGCGTGCATCAAAATATTTTCTAAGATTTGTGTCTTCAGAAATTTCAACATATTATGAAATTTACTTGACTTAATTAAGATTGTTTTATAGAAATTATTATTATATAACTTAATTTATACTGGAGTAGATATAATTTTTTTAAGCAAATCCCATGAACAAATTCTAGTTTTATATAGTTTAATTTATACAGTAATACTAAATTTTTTATTATAGGTTAGGTTAATTTGATATAGATTAAATTACTCTTAGCAATACTCATCAGAAAGGTGTCCTCTAATCAATAATAAAAGCAGTAGAAAATAAGAGCAAATATTTAATGAAATAAATTTAGTTCCAGAACCACATTCTCCAAAAAGTAGTTAAGAAAAAAATTTAGTTATGAATTTAGGAAGACTTAACTTTCTCTGAATTCCACGTGCAATTCGTGCCTCACTGTTAGACCTTTATTTCAGGAAAAAAAAAATTCAATAATGCAAGAGAAGGAAATACGTGACACGCTGTGACGTGACGTGACAAACACGCCGTGATTTGGTTACGTGACGTGACTAAAATGGTGGCGGATGGTCACGTCACGCGAATGGTCACGTCACGCGTAGTCACGCCGTGACTATACGTGACGTGATCACACGTGACGTGACGTGTCGTGACGTAAATTAGTCGTGCCAATTTTTTTATATTTTAATTTAAATTGTTGAAAATTTAGAAAGAAAAAAGAAAAAAATTATAAAATAAGTAAATAATATTGTAAATATTAATTTTTTTTTTAAATATTACATCTGATATTACTTTAAAAATTCAAATTACAAACATTCATTAGATTAAACTAAAGAAAATAAAAATCAGTCTTACATGAGTACCGATATCACTGAATTTACACTAAAATAAAAATCTGAATACTCTATACATATAAAAAAAGTTGGATACTCTACGTTTCATACCGTGACGTGACTGGTTCGCGTGACGTGACGTGACGTATATTTTCACTAGAATGTGGTCACGTCACGTAAATGATCACGTCACGCGTCACGCGAGTCACGTCACGTAATTGACACACGTGACGTGACGTGACGTGACGTTAACGTGACGTGACGTGGCTAGTCGCGCCGTGACAAATTTCCTTCTCTAAATGCAAGAACTCTGTTAAAAATTAGCACTTTTATTTTCTTAGAAGAGAGATAGTGAAGCTCAGGTTCCAGCTCCAACGTTAACGTCAGCTTAGTTGGGTTGGACCCATCCCGCACTTATGGAGGAGCCATTAAATGCACCTCAATCAACACCCACTAATATTCTGACTCACAATATGGCGTGCATCAATGACCAATCTCTACTAATTAATTAATCTTAATTAACAATGCATCAAGGAGTCGTCCAATTCAGACCTTTATATAAGCTCCACCGCAGCATCTTATTGGTGTACTGCACAACAAATCTATTACTGTGCTTTATTCACAAAACTGTTCGTCTAGATACTACCCAAAATATATATATCCACTATCAAATTTCTTTAATACAACTTAGAAGCTAGATGGCTGAGACCATTGTAAATTTGGTGCTCGGAAAGCTGGCTGATGTTCTAGCTAATGAGGTTTCACACTTATACAGTGTCCATGAGCAAGTTGATAAAGTCAGCCGTGAACTCACACGGATTCAGGCTTTTCTGAAGGATGCTGACAGGAAACATATAAAAGACGAAAGACAGAAAAATTGGGTCAGGGAGATTAGAGATATTGCCTATTCTATAGAAGATGCCATAGACACCTTTCTCATGGTTATCCCTCAAAATCCACAAAAGTCATGCCTGTGTGCGACCATAAAAGGCATGCTAAGAAATCCCAAAAATCTACCAACTGTACACAACCTTGTCAATGAAATAAACCAAATCCTAGGAAAGATGAAAGAGATCGAAGAGAGCAGGGTCAGATTTGGGATAAAAAATTTGGGTGAGGGCAGTACTGGAGATCTCAAGCTACCTGTCAGGCCAATGATACTACCTGATATTGATCCCGATATTGTTGGCTTCAAGACAGACCAGGACCACATTGTCAAGGAGTTGCTTGATGAGACCATAGTGAGACGTTCTGTGGTCTCAATTTGCGGGACCGGTAGACTCGGAAAGACTACTCTTGCACGAAAAGTGTACAATTGGTATGCGGTTTTTTATTTTCAAAATTGTGTCATCTATTATCAATTTCATTCAAATTCACCTTTTTTTTTTTTCTTCTCAACAAGATCAAAATCAAGACTAATTGTGAAGCTTAAATATTTCAATAACCCCGTCAATCGAACAAAAGAAAATAGAAGAAGAGACTTCTGACCCTGTTGTATAGCATCTGTATACTCCCTGGTAGTTGACTGAGTCAAATTGCAAACGGACGGTCTAGATTAATTCCAGCTGAGCTAAAGTGCTTAACAGAGGAGTTAAGTCGAGAGCTTTTTAGATTCGTGCCAAGTTAAAAAAATATATATATATCAATCTCTGGACCGTTCATTTGTAATTTGCCTCAATCAAATGTATACTTGGGGTGATCCAATACCATCTTCCAAAAAAAAAATAAACCATTTGAAAAAAAGATTTATTTCTATCAGGTCTGCAAGTTTAAATTCCGGAACCAGTTGAGCTGTTCGATCCGCAATTTAAACTTGCACGACCAAATTGGTTCTGCGCGCAGTAGTTTAAACCTTCGGAACCAATTAATCTGATTCTATTCAATCCATGTATTGGGTTGTGTTGTTTGACCCTGGATGATTTATGCATGATTGTCTGCTAGTGTCCACAATTAAGATTAATTGGTTACGTAAATTTAAACTGAGGAACCAATTTGATTTCACAAGTTTAAAATACGAAACTATTCTTCTGGTTTCACAGTTTAAATTTGCGAACTTAGTAAAAATGAAATTAAAAAAATGTTTAAATGGTTTCTTTTTTCAAAGATGGTAAAAATAAAAAAATTTGGCATTGCAAATAATTAATTTCAATTTACCACTTTGCCATATTCACTTATATATTTTTATCGAGTCATTCATCTTTGTATGTTGGTTATATTAATGTCTAATATGAATAATCTTTTATTTTTGCAGTAATGATGTCAAAGGACAATTTAGAATTCGCATATGGTTAACTATTTCTGAAAAGTTCGAAATAATCGATGTTTCGAAAAAGATATTGTTGAAGATAAAGCAACAATCTGATCCTTCTGTCAAATTGGGTGATTTGCCAAATGAAACAGAAATGATACTCACAGAGATTCACAAATCTCTTAGTGGTAAAAAGTACCTCATAGTCCTAGACGATGTTTGGACGACCGATCTATGGACTCAAATTGGCGAAGCATTCCCAGATGAATCCAATGGGAGTAGAGTCCTTGTGACCACTAGACTCGCTAAGGTTCCTAAGGGCATGAACTTTAGCAATGAACCATACTTTCTCAAGTTCTTAACAGAGGAGTTAAGTCGAGAGCTTTTCTTAAAAACAGTTTCTTCAAATCATGATCTAAATGAAAGTTCTTTTGATGATCTTTCTGATATTATAGGTCAATTTGTCCACAAGTGTGGTGGGCTTCCTCTCGCATTGGTGGTTTTAGGTGGTTTCTTATCAAAAAAGCCCCTTAACTATGCTATTTGGAGTAGCGTGTTCCGGACAATGAGTTGGCATGTCGAAGGAAAAAATTGTAGCGAGATCATAAGCACCAGTTATGAGGACCTGCCATTTGCCCTCAAGTCGTGTTTTATATACTTTGCCGCTTTTCCCGAAGACTATGATATTAATGCCCCATCCTTACTTCAAATGTGGATTGCAGAGAGTTTCATACCACAAGAAGATAACAGAACATTAGAAGAAACTGCGGAGAGTTTCTTAGAAGATCTCGTACAAAGGTATTACACCTTCATTTAATGATATACACATATTGATGTAATGTGCTGGTTTTAATTGAATAGTCTTTAAACTAAATTTTTTAATTGAAAAAAAATAATAGAAAGGAAAATTGTAGGCCCAAGCACCGACATTTTTATTATGTTAAATGTTAAGTCACAGAATTATATTTTGGGAAATATATATCATAAGTAATAACAAAGATTGATATTTTAGAAGCACGGGGCTGCGAATTTCGTGATGACACTCTGTTTGAGCTGACCATTCGCCAAAAAATAAAGAAAAACTAAATAGGTAGTAGCAGGTTTGGTGAATTTTTTCTTTAGAAAATATTGGAAAAAAATAGTACCTTAATTTTTTCATGCATAGAAGAATCAGTGGTATATACAGATCCTGCTATGCATGCAAAAACTAAAGTTCTTTTTTTGTTATATTCACAAAAGAGGAAAACAAATATATATAATTTATATTATATATTTTTATAACAATCAAACATCTAGCATTAGATTATGACTTTTGATAAAAAAAAATACACCGACAAAATTAATAATTGAAAAATGTACAATAAAATTTGGCATTTTGCACAGATATTTAATTGACGAGGATTACTCTAGCACCGTTCTGTAAATTGATTTAATACAAACTATTTTCTTTATGATATCTGTAATCATTATACTTAATGTTTCTTTTTCTCATTTTATGTTAGGAGCATGGTTCAAGTAGATCGTAGATCAATACGTAATGGTTCCATTGTAACTCTACGCGTACATGATCTACTACGAGATCTTGCTCTCCAAAAATCCCAGGAGGAAAATTTTCTCCTGGTGTATTCAAATCCAAATGATAAAATGGATTTGAGCAGGGCACGTCGTGTGGCAATTCACAATCCTGATTGTGATCAACTTATAATGAACCCAAATCTCCACACTCTTTTGTGCTTCTATGAAGGGAGCATGCCGAATTGTTCTAAGCAAAGACTGCTCAAAGTGGTAAGATTTGGAGACAAAATGGAGAACAAAATAGAGTTGGGGATGTTTGAGGGATTGACTCAGTTAAGATATCTGAGTATTCAGGGGACACTAAGTGACAACTGTGATCAAGAATTCTTAGAGAAAGTGATAGGCAGAATGAAATTTCTGCAGATCCTTGAAATCCCAAGTCTGATAACAATTAATGGAGTCTACATTAAAGAGTTTCCTAAGAATGCATTGAATATCAAGACACTGAGGCATGTCAATCTAGAGATGGGTATAGAACTCCCAGCATCAGCACAATTAATAAATTTGCAAACTATTTCAATGGTGAGGGCCACACAATCATGGGAGATAGAGGAACCTCATCTACCCAATTTATGTTCATTAGATTTATTTGCCCAATCATCTACATCGAAGGCAGTTGTGATTTTTCTGTCCACATTAGAGCACCTAACTGATCTCTATTTAATGCATGATGATAGTGTACAGGACATATTCGACATGAGAGGTTTCCCATTTTATAACCGTTTACAATCCCTCGTACTTGAATACGATAGCCCCACTAAATGGACCCAGCTGCTTCACGAGGATATGCTCCCCCGTCACCTCATTTCTCTTTATATTGTTGGTTACCAGTTCCAGCAGGATATAATGCCAGTATTGGAGAAGTTGCGCTGCCTTAAAGTTCTCATACTTGATCAAGCATCCCAAAGTCCAAAATTGAGATGTTCCTCTGTAGGCTTTAGCCAGTTGGAAGAGTTGCAGCTATTAAGCTTATCAACGGAGGAATGGGAGATAGAGGAGGGTGCAATGCCCATTCTTAAAGATCTCTATATTTGGAGTTGTGGTGAATTGGGAGTGCCTCAAGGGCTACAATACCTTACCAACCTTCAAAAATTGATATGGCATGATGTGGGTGATTCAAAAGCTGAATTGGTCCGCAATTTATGCGAACATGTCCCTTCAATTGTTTTAGACATGAATTAGAGCCACGGAGTCCTCACAGTGCGTAGTTTACTCTTCCTATTTAATTAGTATTTGTCATTGTCCTCTCTTAGTTTTCTTGTATGTGTGCTTTGTATCATCAATTTACTAGTCATGAATTATGTTGAAATTGAATGTGAAATCTTGACTGCATATATTTATTCCTTTTTTCTCAGTCCTTTCTCGTTTTTAAGAATTATTTCCTTAATTGTAGATCATTGTATAATCGTGGTCAAACAAGTATTCCTTTAAAAAGTTGCTAACTGAGCTAGGAGATACATGGAATTACGCCTATTATATTATGAAACTTTTTATCGTTTTGTTTTAATTTTTTTAGAACGAAATTGAGAAAACAAATAATTTTTTTAATATCTCAAGGAAATAACAAGAATTAACATAAAATCAGCTTCTCATTTTGCCTTTCGTACTATATTTTAAATTTAGATTATTTTTGGAATTTTGTCTTCAAAATCAAATTATGTATCGGACAAAAGAATTTATTTTTTATACCGAATGAATGCAACATAAGAAATATATGAAATTTTTTATAGATAATAACTTAACATAATAATATTTGGACATTAAATTTGGTATATTATTAAGAACTATAAATATTTTTCGGTCATATTGTTAAATTTGACAATAATAAATGATTGATTAAATTATTGAAAATATTTGATTTCATGGCGCATATATTAGAGGTATTGAAAGTCAATTACTTTTTTGGAGTACCAATTTTGATGCATATAAAATAAAAATGAACTTAAATTTGTCTATAGAGTGGTAGCACAATTCGCTAGAGAAAAAAAAAACAGAGAGTTCGAACCTCTGCGAAAATTTAAATTAAAAAAATAAAATTGAGTGTCATGTGCCTTCTATTTTTTGAAAATATAAAAAGGTACTATTTTATTTCTTGACCAGTATATCACGAGACTAAGAGAGTAATACAAATTTTAAATTTATTGGAACCAAATGAGTTATTGTTTGCAAACTTTCAAAGTATTTTGCAAGATGGATTATCAGTTATAATGAATCGGAGTGAGACTACGGTACGTCGGTACCATACATATGGCAGACCGGACTATTTTAATATTTTTGTTTCATAAGTTCAAACAATTGATCTAAATCGTTCTAAGTAATCTCTCTATATGAAAAATATATACCAAATTTTATATTTAAAAAAAAAAAATCATTTTTTTAGAGAGGTAAAATATCGCCTGAGCTAAAAATTATGGACCATTTCAAAATAGTGACTTTTTACTTATCTAGAATTATAAAAAAATTCAAACAAAAATAGTCTTCTAAAATTACAAAAAAAAAAAAAAAAACATATAGTCTTCTAGTATTTTTTTTTTACATATTTAGTAATTCAGATTGAATATTTAAATTTTAAAAAATGGAGATATCAATTCTCAGTTCAGACCAATCTTCTCTGTACATAGCATCATGAGAGCAGTTTGGGTCCGATGCCCATTGGACTCAAATTTGGGTCCGATGGGTTTCATAACCGTCCAATTCGCTTTAAGATCTGTGCTCACGTATATTAAAAAAAACACACACGAATATTAAAGAGACGTGCACATATCTTAAAGCGGACTAGACAGTGATGAAACCCATTAGATCCAAACTGCTCTCATAGCATCATAGTCTTACTCTCGGAATCTATATCCTACGAGGTAACAAAATATATTTGTTTAGATCCTTACCGTCCGATCATAATCCGGATTCTGATCTAACGGCGGTGCAGATATAAACAGAAATATTATGTTACCTTAGATGATATGATTCGCATCACATACTCATTGGATTGTCCAAAATTTAAAGTAATCAGAGGTCAAAAATTTGTAAAGATAAACGTACGTACAGTAATGCCACATCTGCTCCCTGTCCCTTCTCTATCGATCCCTTCCACAATCTCTGTTTCTAAAGACCAAATTCCAGTTCCAATTCAATTCCTACAATCCCTGTCTAAGTCTAACCATGAGTAGTCCACCCAGCTCCAATTCAATTGCATTAGAGGAGGCGTTTAAGATCGAGCTACCAGAACCCCAATTTGAAGAGAAATAGTAATGGGAATGGGAATGAGGTGGTGATAGTATTGTTCAGAAATGATCTACGTCTACTAGACAATGAGGCACTCATCACAGGTTGGGCTGCATCGCAATTCGCGCTGCCAGTGTATTGTGTGAACCCGCACTTGTTCAGAGTTGATGCCTCTCATATATTACGAATGAAAATTATAACACCAGCCTGTCTTATGCCCCAACAAACCAATACTCCTAATAAAGATAATTAAACAGTCTCGTCTGAAAGTTTAAAATATTGACCAGAAAAAAAAAAGCAATTGAGTTTGCACCATTGATTGGAACTCAAATAACTAGCCATGAAAAGTTGGTAATGATTCTGCTTAATAGAAATACTTGATCCAAAAATGAAATGAATCGGTCTGACAGTGCTTGCTTGCAACCTTTGAATTGTTGAGTAACAAGCACAAATAATCCTAAGAATTTTGAGAAGCCTAATAATCTCATCAAACAAGTAACAATTTGAACAATCAAATGAGTTATTTTTAGTGTGCTCTCATAAAATTGGTCATCAAGTGCCTTGTTTGTAGTTGACTAAATTGGTTGATAATATGAAACCCCAGTTCCTTCCTATCGAGATTCACATGTAGTTGTAGTTGATAAGCCAAAACATAACAATTAAATGCCACCCAAGCACAATCAGCAGCATAAAATAGGGGTCTCGTCCTAATTGGAGTCAATTTATGCCTTGTTTCTCAATTTGATACATACTAGAAAAGGAAATGAATCAAAATTAGATTCCATGCTGAAAGTCTCTTTGGGACATTTCATCAAGTACCTTGCATGCACGGTCAGGAGTTCACAAAAGGGATCTACACTTGCCGTGGTTAGAGAAGAAAGGAGCACTTACCGTGGTTAGAGAGAAGCTAGTTTGTCTTCTTGCATTTCATATATCTAAGGGGCATTTCAACAAACACTTGCACTGCGACTTTGCAAGAGAAGAAAGGAGCACAGTGGTACTTTCGTCGGTGGGATTTTAGGACAGCCCTTGCTTGGAATGGTATGAAAAAAAGAAGGTAAAGCCAATTTGGAGGTTACATTTCAAGTTTTTATATGGAATGGAATCAAACCAGAATATTTTATGATAATTTAGTTCATTTTTTTTATATGGAATGGGGAATATGTATCTTATTTGTTGCCTGAGTTGAAGACTCTTCCAAGAGATAAAAGATGAATAAAATCGTATGTTGGAGATATGTACCTAATTCATTTCGCGCTGTACCTAATTCAAGAGATAAAAGATGAATAAAAATGAATTAGTTGTATTTGCCTGATTTTTTCATATATCTAATGTTGGGTATGTACCTAATTTTGGCTTTATTTATTGGTATTTCCTACTCTTACAAGTTACAAGCGACGATTCAATTCACTTGCAGTTTTTTTTATAATTATATCGAATGACGAATGGAGACAGATAATTTGAGCGAGCCTGTTGAAATCCTCGTGAATCGGAGAGGATTTTGGACTAAAGCCTCCTGAGTCTCTCGTCACCTCCTTCTCCTTCTCCTTCTCCTTCTCCTCGGGTTTGCTTTACATCTTTCGTAGATTTATCAAGCTTGTCGTAGCTTCTTAGATAGATTTCTGATTATTGTTGGGAGTTGTTTTTAGGGGAAAAAGGGGGCTCTTTTCCTTTTCCTTTTCCTTCTGGGGGGTTTCGATGTCATGTTTTAATTTGTATCATATCTATCGTTTAGCAATAGTTTTCCACTTTCTAAATTGTTTTTTCTCTTACTCAGTTACTTGTATGATTTGTATATTATAAAGGAGCTCCGATTCTATCATCATTATTTTTTAGGCTCTGAGAACATTTGCAAGATTACATGTTTCGGTTAGGAATATGACTATAAATTTTACTTTGCTAAGACTCTTTTCGTTAACTGCTTTTGTTGGTTTCGGGGTTAATTTAAATGGGAACATATTCTATAAACATTCATTTTACTAAGGTCCACAGTAGCAAATAAGGAACTAATGGACTTATTAGCACCAGAAATTGCTTTAGCATTTCTTTTTTTGTGAACCTCTTATTATCAATTGTTTTCTACCGAGTATACAGTTAAACAAAAAGGATTGAAGTTTACTAGTTTCGTACAGTTATACACAATCACTCGGATTGAGTTTCTGTTGTGGAAACTAAATGTGCATTTATACTTCAACTGAAATCATTTTTTGTGCTTTCAGGTTATTTACCATGGCATCATTAGCAAGTCGAACATACCCAACATTAGATATATGTACCTAATCAGGCAGAGGCGGAGCTACAGTATAACAGGGGTAGGCAACTCCTAGAAAAAAATATTATTTGGACCAGGTTATTTAGTGGGCCTTGCCTATCCCCAGAATTTGATTTTGCCTAGGCTTTGTGGTCCAGATATTTTTTCGGCCCGCTGACAAACAACTTCTTAAAAGTCCAGCAATATCAGACACTGATTTCCGCACGCATCTGTAATCAATAACCCGCTCTTTATTATTTTCTTCGGTTTGCGTTGAGTTGATATATAAAGCTCCCAGTGTGATATATCTTTCAATTGTGGGACTAAAGTTTTGAGTTCCATCCAGACTCCAGAGCGACTCTAGCTTGATATCCGAAATCGCTGGGACTATAGTTTGGCAGGCTTAGGCTTACCCAGGCAGCGACTCATTTGTTTTATCAAGAATAAATTTTACAACTTTATTTATATGTAATTCAACAATTAATTAATTAAATGTTCCCTTAATTGCTTCAAAATAAGAATAGTTTTAATCATCTCCATTTAATTTGGCAATCGATAATATTATCCAAATTGAGAAAAAAGAATTCAAAATTTGAAAATATTTTTTATGTCTGGTTCATAAATAGTTTAAATGCAACTCATTTAATTTAATGTGATAATATTTTTGTATATAATCCTTCAAAAGTGACAGAACAAATACAAATAAGAATATGTAATTTTGAATATGTACCAATTTGTGATTTATAATTTAGAAAGTGTTTAGAACTCAAATCCACTAAGAATCTGAACCCGTTTAAAATAAGAACTCGAATCTGAATTTTGCCTACTTCTGACTCAAATCCTGGCTACGCCACTGTAATCAGGCAAATACAATAAAATTAGGTACATACCCAACATTAGATATGTACCTAATTATCTATCTCCTGTTTACATTTCGGTTGTATTTGCGGCCGAAATACAACTAATTCATTTTTCAATTTCTGAATTTCAAAAAATTGATCCAAACTGTTAGATGTGTTCTCATTATTGAAATGTGCTTGGAGACCAAATTTTATATTTTTTGAAATTTTTTACTATTTCTTAAGTCACTCTGAAAATCACTAATCCAACTATAGCTTAATCAAACAGTAAAACTGTTGAATCAGCGATTTTCAAACTGGTCATGCTTTACAAATAGTTATCCTCTCTCACATCTTGCATTTAATATTGTCCCACACTCGCCCTCACGTACTTATCCATATTCTCGTCCGCAACACCCAGCTTTACAACTACAGTGACCTCCCTCTTCTATCCCTTTGACCGAGTCAAAATTGACACCGTTTTCTTATAATTCGATTTGGGAACGGGACAGTCTCCGCTCGGCGCTCAGTGCTCATCTTCTCTCCCGGTAAGGCACCACTATCAATTTGATTTGAATGTCTTAATTAGTTAGGACAAACCGACAAAGAAAGTTTAGGTCGTGGAACCCAATACGCTAAAATATCCACCAAGGATGAGCATCATGGATTGCATTCTGTGCTGATTTTATTAGTGGTTTTTTCTATGATCTGGTACCATTGTGGTAACTTCATCACATGTTGTTTCTTGGATTTGTTATCAATGGTACTGGTAAATTATTGCTTTTGGGTTCTCAACTGTCTGCATCTAATACTCACAAAACAGTTCGTCCAGGTGCCACCCAAAATACATATCCCCTCTCAAATTTCTTTAATATATCAGCTACCATTGTGGTAACTTCATCACATGTTGTTTCTTGGATTTATAAATTATTGCTTTTGGGTTCTCAACTGAATCTAATTAATACTGTGTTATATTCCCAAAACAGTTCGTCCAGCTACCACCCAAGATATTTATCCACTCTCAAATTTCTTTAATACAACTGAGAAGCTAGATGGCTGAGACCATTGTGAATTGGGTGCTCGGCAAGCTGGGTGATGCTCTAGTTAAGGAGGTTTTACGCCTATACGGCGTCGATGAGAAAGTGGAGACGGTGAACCGTGAACTCAGCCGGATACAGGCTTTTCTCAAGGATGCTGACAAAAAGCAAATAAAAGATGAGAGACAAAAGCATTGGATAAAGGAGGTCCGAGATGTGGCTCACTCTATAGAAGATGTCATAGACACCTTTCTCATGGATATCCCACAAAATCCACAGAAGTCAGGCATGAGGGAGACCATAAAAAACATGCTAAGAAAAAACAAAAAACGCGCTCCTGTTCACAACTTTGTAGATGAGATAAACCAGATCCTAAAAAAGATGAAAGAGATCGAAGAGAGCAGAGTCAGATATGCAATAAATAATTTAGGTGAGGGTAGTGGAGATATCAAACTACCCGTCAGGCCACTGATACTACCTGATATTGATCCCGATATGGTTGGCTTCAAGGTAGACCAGGACCACATTGTCAAGAAGTTGCTTGATGAGACCACCAAGAGACGTTCTGTGGTCTCAATTTGTGGGACTGGTGGACTCGGAAAAACTACTCTTGCACAAAAAGTGTACAATTGGTATGCGCTTTTTTTTTATTTTCTAAATTGTGTCATTTACTATTAATTTGATTCAAATTCACCTTTCTCTCTTTTTTAAACTTTTGCACTAATTTCGTTTATAAAAATTACACACTTTAGTTCAGATAATTAAAATGGAACACATGGTTAATATACTTGGTACAATTAATTATGTAAAACTTGTATTTTACAAGAAAAAGGTCAGCTTAATTTGGTCATAATATTTCTCGTGTCCTTATGATGAATTTAAATAAAGTGCTCTATTAAATTCAAGTTATATATTTAGATGAGATATATATGTTTCACCACAAGAAGATTATAGGTGATGGAATTTTTTAGGTAGAACAATGAATATGTCACACTAGGCTCATAAACTTTTGACATGTAACAACTTGGCTTCTTAATTTTTAAATTTGACAATCACCTTCCAAAATATACAATCACTTCAGTCAGTTAATTTGGAACTTAATGCTTAATTTTAAAAGGTTTAAAATTAATATATTTGCCAATCCACTTTAATTACTAGGGTTAATTTCTTATTTACCCTCTAAAACTTCATCCACATCCTATTTACCCTTGCACTCTTTATTATATCTAATATACCCCTTAACTATGTTTATGTTTTTCAATTTACCCATAGAATTAATTATCCACAATTAAGTATACTCAGAATTTATTTTTTCCCATTATACCCTTTATGTTGGTCTCTTTCATATACATCGATTCAAAGTGAACACAGGCTGTCCCATTTGTGCATTAAATTTTGCTTGATCGATGAACTGAACAAACCTGATGCTTAAAAAGGAAAAACAAATTCAAGAATAAGAAGAAATTAGAAAAATATGATATATTGGAAGACAAATTCGTAAACAGGAAAACAAATTCGAAAATGCAATTAATTATTTTGATTAACGCCAAGGGATGTACAATATTTTTTTAGAGAATAACTAGGTTGTGGCCGTAAGAAAATGAAAAAAGGAAGTTGAAGAGACAGAGGAGAAGCTGTGAATGAAATTATTCTTCTTCCAACAATAAACCATAATAAGAACATAGTTAGATCATTAGGTTGTTGTCTAGGTTAAAAAGTTAGAATTCGAATGCTGATGTATTAGTTTGTCCCTAGAGGGACACTCTTTGACTTGCTTCATGGAAAGAGCAAAACAAAGTCCCAATTTCTCTCGGTATCCATCTAAAAATTGCATTGGAGTCGGCAATGGCTCTAGATTATCTTCACTGCTCCATCTCTCAAACTAACTGATGTTGAGTCAGCTGATGATTTTGTGATGTTGATAAATCTCTGGAAGTTTCTGATTTTTGAGCTTTAAGTGTTGTTCTTGTATATGAGACAATTTAGACTCTGAATCCACATATACTGAGACAATTACATCTCTCAAACAAGGAATTTAGACTCTGAATCCACGTATACTGAGACAATTACAAAGAAAAGCGATGTATATAGTTTTGGGTAAATAACTTATTTAGGCAGTTTATCCATGGAAATGGAAATGGTCAACGAGAATTATTGGCTCAAATGGAGAAAGAAAATGCAGGAGGGTATAATTGGAAATATAACTTTTAAAAAGTGTAAGTTAACTCCAAAGGGTAAATAAGAAAGAATTTAAAGAGTTGAGAGGTAAATATAATATATTGAAGTCTTGAGAGACAAATAAGAAAATTAGTAAGAGTTAGAGGGTATACAAAAAATTAACCCTACTATATTATATTGAGTTTGTTAAATTGATTTTAATTGTGTACATATATGCTTATGTGCATATCTGAATTCGCACTTTTAATTTACATGGGTTTTATTGAAATTGCGCAAGGCTAATCAACAGGTAGACTTGGGAAGGTCAAGTATTTCAGTAGTCCCGTCAATAGCTTTTTGTAACGTCGTGATAAGAACAAAAGAAAATAGAAGAGAACACTAGAAACCCTTCTATATATATTGATGGCCCAATCCTAACTTTTAATTCTATATGCACTTTTAAGTTTTTATGGAGTCCGTCTTCTTTGCATTTTGGTTATATTAATATCTAATATAATCTTTTATTTTTTTTCAGTAATGACGTCAAAGGACAATTTGATGTTCGCATATGGGTAGCTATTTCTGAAAAGTTCGGAATAATTGATGTTTCGAGAAAGATAATGCGACAATTAAATCCTTCTATGAAATTGAGTGATCTGCCAAATGAAGCAGAAGTGATTTATAATGAGATTCACAAATCTCTTAGTGGCAAAAAGTACCTCATAGTCCTAGACGATGTCTGGACATTCGATCTATGGACTCAGATTAGTCCAGCATTCCCAGATGAAAACAAAGCGAGTAGACTACTTGTAACCACTAGGTTCTCCGATGTTCCCAAGGGCATGGATCCCATAAGTGAACCACACAAACTCCAGTTCTTAACTCACGAGATAAGCCGAGAGCTTTTGTTAAAAACAGTTTTTCCTAATCATGATCCAACTAAAAGTTATTTTGATGATTTTTCTGATATTATAGATCAATTTGTCCGCAAGTGTGGTGGGCTGCCTCTCGCATTGGTGGTTTTAGGTGGTCTCATATCAAAGAAGCCTCGCAGCTATGCTGCTTATAGTAGTGTGTTCCGGACAATGAGTTGGCATATCGAAGGAAAAAATTGTAGCGAGATCATAGGCACTAGCTATGAGGACTTGCCATTTGCTATCAAGTCGTGTTTTATGTACTTTTCCGCATTTCCCGAAGACTATGATATTGATGCCCAATCATTACTTCGAATGTGGATTGCAGAGTGCTTCATACCACAAGAAGATAACAGAACGTTGGAAGAAACTGCGGAAAGCTTCCTAGAGGATCTCGTACAAAGGTATTACATCTTCATTTAATGATTTACACTTATTGATGTAATACAACATTAAATTTCATAAACATTTATATTATGTTACGTAAACAGTACTTTCTTTAAAGTGCTTAGCTTGAAACTTTTGGGCCACAATATGCCAGCTATGTTACATTTAAGACCACGTTAATGTCAAAAATGAGGGGCCTGACCACTAATTTTTTTTATATTTTTTTCATTTTACGCTAGGAGCATGGTTCAAGTACATAGTAGATCGAATGATGGTTCCATCAAAACTCTACGCATACACGATCTACTACGAGATCTTGCTCTCCAAAAAGCCAAGGAGGAAAACTTTCTCCTGGTGTATTCAAATCCAAAAGATAAAATGAGTTTGAGCAAGGCACGCCGTGTGGCAATTCACAATCCAGATTGTGATCAACTTATAATGAGTCAAAGCCTCCACACTCTTTTATTCTTTTGTAACGGGAGATTTCCTAATTGTTCTAAGGAGAGACTTCTTAAAGTGGTAAGCATTGGAGTCCGAGAGGAGATCACAATAGAATTGGGGATGTTTGAGGGATTGACTCAGTTAAGATATCTGAGTCTTTCTGGGAGGGTAAGTGACAACCGTGATCAAGAATTCTTTGAGAAAGTGATAGGCAGAATGAAATTTCTACAGACCCTTGAAGTATTTATTGGCAGCCCCTCTGAGTTTCCTAAGAGTGCATGGAATATCAAGACACTGAGGCATGTCTATCACAATGCTCTAATAGAAGTCCCAGCATCAGCAAAATTAACAAATTTGCAAACTATTTTTCCAAATATGGGGGGCACACAATCATGGGAGATAGAGGTACCTCATATACCCAATTTACGTTCATTAGAATTACAAGCCCAATCATCTCCATCGAAGGCAGTTGTGACTTTTCTGTCCACATTAGAACACCTAACTAATCTCGATTTAGTGCATGATGATAGTGTACAGGATATACTTGACATGAGAGGTTTCCCATTTTATAACCATTTACAATCTCTCAAACTTGTTTACGATAGCCCCACTAAATGGACCCGGCTGCTTCATGAGGATATGCTCCCCTGTCACCTTATTTATCTCAAAATTGAGGATTACAAGTTCCAGCAGGATATAATGCCAGTATTGGAGAAGCTACGCTGCCTAGAGGTTCTCATCCTTTCAGGAGCATTCGAAAGTCGAAAAACAGCCTGTTCCTCTGTAGGCTTTAGCCAGTTAGAAGTTTTGAAGCTTTATTTCTTATCAATGGAGGAATGGGAGATAGAGGAGGGTGCAATGCCCATTCTTAAAGATCTCTATATTTGGAGTTGTGGTGAATTGGATGTGCCTCAAGGGCTACAATACCTTACCAACCTCCAAAAATTGGAGTGGCGAGAAGTGGGTAATTCCAAGGCTAATATGGTCCGCAATTTGTGCCAACATGTCCCTTCAATTGATTTAGGCAGACATTAGATATTTTACTTTTCCTATTTAGTATTTAGTATTTGTCATAAATTTATTGTCTTATCTATTTTTCCCATTAGATATATAAAAGAATATTCATTCAAGTAGAGTTTTCTTAAACTAGTACGTAAGACAAGGATTTATGTCGAGTTTGCATAAGAGATTGACCTCAATTGAAGCCAAATGAGATTTTTTAAATCTCAAGGAAATTACATGCAATGATAAACATCAATTTTACTTGATCAATTTGATTTTTGTGCTATATTTTGGACTAGGATTATTTTTTTAATTTCGTCTTAAAATCAAACTATGCATTTAAGCCGCACTAATTAATTAATTTAATTATTTGCTAATAAATCCAAAGGAAATAGCGGCTGTACGGTACTAACTTAGCTACCTGGCTAATTTAGAACCCTAAAATCTAAATATCCTTTTGCTGCTAATTTTCTTAGGAATCATTTTATAATATATCCAAATTTTATTATCCATTATTTGAACATATGAGGCATGAAAGATACACGAGCCATTTTGAACACTAATTCATGATTATCTTTTATAAAAAAAATATATTGCCATCTCATTAATTTCTCAGAAGACTCATTCATTATTGCATACAATATTTTCCAGCTCCCAAGTAAATTGACAAAAATATCTTTGTAATAAAAAAGATTATTAAAATTATCAACTTCAAATGTTAGCTATTACATAAACTAGCTAGCTCTAAGGTATTCTAAGATGCTTTGGTGCATATTTTAGATATTGAAAAGTACGATTCCAAATTAAAAAATTAGAGTTTCTAGATGCATTCTCCATCATTTAGTTAAAGCATATATAAAAT
The DNA here is from genome assembly GCA_024447655.1 of Carex scoparia. Lineage (NCBI taxonomy): Eukaryota > Viridiplantae > Streptophyta > Magnoliopsida > Poales > Cyperaceae > Carex > Carex scoparia. Next base: position 6,820,568 of record JAJHPE010000016.1, on the reverse strand, counting down.
TTCAGAAAATTTGAAATTTAACTGATCATAAAAAATCACTAAATCTCAACCATTAAAAATTAATTGTAATTAAGTTGTTTGATTGAAGGCTAAATGAATTTCAGATATGAGGCACAATATGAGGCACAATAAAATTAAGTTGTTCTCAAATACTAATTAAATCCCGCTAACATATGTTCATATATGAGGCACAATATTCAAAGAATGAGTTAGGATTGTAAACCGGCCCTTTGTAAGCCAAGAATTCTATACAAGTTATATATATTCGACCATGCACCATGACTAAATAAATGAATCCTTTTTTTTTAATTTAATTTATAAATAGATCGAAGTTGGATGTATAAATTGCGATGAGATAGTGAAGAATATTTGGTCGCGTTGAAGAGTTTTTACAATTTGCGAAGAGTTATAGAGTGAAGAAAAGGGTTGCAAATATTTTGCGTTATTGTAGGGATTGAAAAAATTGTATAGGATTTGGGGACTCGGAAGTAATTAGAGCTCATCTGATTTGTCGGGCATTTAAGGAAAGATATCAAACTACCCGTCAGGCCACTAATACTACTTGATATTGATCCCGATATTGTTGGCTTCAAGGCAGACCAGGAACGCATTGTCAAGGAGTTGCTTGATGAGACCACTAAGAGATGTTCGGTGGTCTCAATTTGCGGGACTGGTAGACTTGGAAAAACTACTCTTGCACAAAAAAGTGTACAATTGGTATGCGTTTTTTTCTTCTAAATTGTGTCATTTACTATTAGTTTGATTCAAATTCACCTTTCTTTCAGTTTTAAATTTTTTCACTAATTTCGTTTATAAAAATTACACACTTTAGTTAAGTTAATTAAATTAGAAAACATGGTTAATATATTTTTCTTAATGTAAAACTTATATTTTATGAGAAAAAGGTCAGATTTGGTCATAATATTCCTCGAGGCCTTAATGTATGATGAATTTGAATAAAGTGCTCTATTAAATTTAAGTTATATATTTAGGTGAGATATACGTTTCTATTGGGGTAAATATTTAGATATTCTGATAGTTAAGAATTTATTTAAAATAAATTATATTGAAATAGAGTTAAAACAATAATATCCGGATCGTGCAAAGCACTATGCTTAAGCGTATTCTGTCTCTATCGTGTAAGATTTGGAATTGCCACCAAAATAATCCGGAGTTGTCACTCTTTAATTAGAGCACGACCATGAGAGCAACCAACGATAACTCCGCAATATCCAGCACTTGGTCGGAATTAATTTATACAAATTTTGTTAAACTTGATAAGAATTGCTGGGAAGCAAATTCATGAAAGAAAATCTTAGAAACAAACAGAGAGAGAATAGAGTGGGAGATTAGTACGAAAAAATGATCAATCATTCCATTTGGATGTTCCATATTCTATTTATTCCATTTGGATAATTAAAGAAAGAAGAGTTGATTTTTCTTCTTAATTAAAAATTAAATTTTGAGTCTTCGAAATATAGTTCCAACAGTTTCACCATGACACCAACAAGTATTAACTAATGAACGCAACACAATAACATGTTCCCAGAAGCAACCTAGAGGCGCTGGCGAATTTTTTCCCAGAAGCAACACTAGAGCCGGTAACCCCACCCCTCCCCCACCCTCCCCTACTTCGAAGCACCACCACTATACATCCGTCCGTCTATTCTCTCCACTACTTCTAGATCTCATCTCCAAAATATCATCCTCGCCTCTCTCTCGCTTGGTTAGCTGAGAGGAGAATGAGAGAGAGGGGAAGAAATTGAGCCGAGCGGAACCGATCGGAGCCGAGAGCACGCTAGCATCGGAGTTCGGAGCATAGAGTTTTCATCTCGATTGAAGTATGACGGTGAGTAGATCCGATTGTTGAAGTGCGGCGGCGGTCGGAAGAGCAGATCTGATTGTGGGCCAAAATAGGAATTAAGGTATTAGAGTGCTTTTGAGTGTACATTCTAAATCTTATGCTCTAAACCTTAAAAATTTAGAGGGTGACTAGGAGTGAATTTAGATTAATTTTGAGTAATTTAGAGGATTTCGTGAGAATAAAAGAATAGATTTCGGAATTAGAGTCATTTGACTCATTGTAAATACTCTTTTATCAATCAAATTATTAGTAGGCATTAAAGCCACTCACCTTCAAAAATAAAGAAATATTAACTAATGAATAGATAGAATGAATATGTCTTGGACATTAACTAATTTTATAATCTAGAATGAGGTAATGTAATGTCATGATACGATGCTCGTAAACTTTTGACTTGTAAGAACTGGGCTCCTTTTAATTTGCCAATCTTTTTCTTTTTCTTTCGTTTAACCTGATATATAGCTACTAGCATGCTTATTATAAAAAAAAAATTCATTTGACAATCACCTTCCAAACTATATATGCAATCAGTGTCAAACACTCCGGTCATTAATTTGGGACCTCTTAATTTTAAATATTGAAATGAACATTATATCCTTGATAATTTTATCCCTGTTGAAATACTTATGAGGTTTGCGTAAAAAAAAAATGGGATCTAAAATTAATATAATTTTGAGGTTTGCGCGCAAAAAAGGTCTAAAATCCACCTACGTTAGTATATTAATTTTTTGTTAAATTGATTTTAATTGTGTACATATATGCTTACGTGCATATCGATCTGCATTCGCATTTTTACATGGGTTTTATTGACATTGCGCAAAATTAAGATCAACATCTAGACTAATTGGGAAAATAGAAGAATAGAAGAATAGAACAAAAGAAAATAGAAGAATAGACCCGAAATTTTTATAAATATACAAAATTCAATTTTTATTTAACAATCTATACAAAAGTCTGTTGGAATTTTAAATCTGTCCAAACCGGCAACAGAATTGCCGGTTTCAGAGCAACTAACCGGCAACAGAATTGCCGGTTCCAGAAAGCTCAAACCGGCAACACAGTTGCCACTCCTGGAACCGGCAACAAAGTTGCCGGTTTTGGCCTCTAAAACCGGCAACATAATTGCCGGTTTTTTTTTTTTTTAAATTCAAATTCTAAATAATTATAAATCCAAATTCATACCAATAAATTATAAATCCAAATTCATACCAATTTAAATTTATTTGACATGGTTGTAACTCGATAATTTTTGTTATAATAAAATATAAATTAAAAATTTCTTAAATCAATTGCACTTGCTGCTGATACATTTCTCGCTGCTGAAAAATATTTTAAATCTGTCCAAACCGGCAACAGAATTGCCGGTTTCAGAGCAACTAACCGGCAACAGAATTGCCGGTTCCAGAAAGCTCAAACCGGCAACACAGTTGCCACTCCTGGAACCGGCAACAAAGTTGCCGGTTTTGGCCTCTAAAACCGGCAACATAATTGCCGGTTTTTTTTTTTTTAAATTCAAATTCTAAATAATTATAAATCCAAATTCATACCAATAAATTATAAATCCAAATTCATACCAATTTAAATTTATTTGACATGGTTGTAACTCGATAATTTTTGTTATAATAAAATATAAATTAAAAATTTCTTAAATCAATTGCACTTGCTGCTGAAAAATATTTTTTCAACATAAAAAATTCAGTTGAGACACTAAAAATCTTAAACTTAATTTTTGAGGCACTAAACGACGTTTTTTGGCGATTCTGATTTGTCGGATACCCGTCTCCTCCTCCCCTTTCCGAATTGACGTCATACGCGTCAATCCGACTTTCCTAGCAAAAGTTATGACCGTTTAAAGTTAAAAAAAAAAATACATTTCTCATTTTTAAATTTTAGAAAAAAAATATATATATTTCTCATTTTTTTTAATGGAACGGAACCGGCAATTGGTATGAATTTGGATTTATAATTATTTAGAATTTGAATTTATAAAAAAAAAAAAGAAAAAAAAACTGTAAAAAAAAAAAAAAAAAACGGCAATTATGTTGCCGGTTTTAGAGGCCAAAACCGGCAACTTTGTTGCCGGTTCCAGGAGTGGCAACTGTGTTGCCGGTTTGAGCTTTCTGGAACCGGCAATTCTATTGCCGGTTAGTTGCTCTGAAACCGGCAATTCTGTTGCCGGTTTGGATAGATTTAAAATTCCAACAGACTTTTGTATAGATTGTTAAATAAAAATTGAATTTTGCATATTTATAAAAATTTCGGAGAATAGACTTCTGACCCTGTTGTATAGAAAATTGCAAACGGACGGTCTAGATTAATTCCAGCTGAGCTAAACTTAATCTGATGCCTAAGAAAACAACAGGGGTCTGTTTTGAGATTCCTGCCAAGTTAAAAAAAAAAACAAATCAATCTCTGGACCGTTCATTTGGACTTTGCCTCAATAAAATGTATACTTGGGGTGATCCAATACCATCTTCCAAAAAAAATAAACCATTAATTTAAAAAAAAGATTTATTTTTATCAGGTCCGCAAGTATAAATTCTGGAACCAGTTGAGCAGTTCGATCTGCAATTTAAACTTGCACGACCAAATTGGTTCTGTAGTTTAAACCTTTGGAACCAATTAATCTGATTCTTCAAGTTTAAACTGCAGAGTAGGGCTATCCTAAAAGCTCGTAGCTTGTGGCTCGCTCGCGACTCACATCTGGCTCGATCGGTAACAGCTCGTTCGATAGTGGACCGAGCCGTTAACGAGCTTGCTCGCTAACAGCTCGGGTCAAAAATAACGAGCTGAGCTTTTGCCCAGCTCGCGAGCTAGTTCGGCTAGGCATCAATTTGTGAATTTGTGTATATTTTATACTGTCAAGCTCGGTCCAGCTCGATCCAGCTCGGTTCAAAAATGCTTGTAAAATTTATTTTCTTCTTAAAACAAGGTCCAACCAAACCCAGCGAGCCAGCTCGTGAGCTGGCTCATCACGAGTTTGAGCTGAGATTTTGGCTCGCGAGCTGTTAACGAGCTGACTAGCTAACAGCTCGGTCCACAATTAACGAGCTGAGCTTTTGCCCAGTTAGGCTCAAGCCAGCTCATTTACAGCTCTAGTGCAGAGTCAGTTTTTTTTTTTTTTAAAAAAAAAAACAGATTCAATTCAATCCATTTATTGGGTTGTGTTGTTTGACCCTGGATGATTTATGCATGATTGTCTGCTAGTGTCTACAATTCAGATTGGTTACGTAAATTTAAAATGGGTAACCAATTTGATTTCACAAGTTTAAAATGCGAAACTATCCATATGTTTCACAGTTTAAATTTGCGAACTTAGTAAAAATGAAATTAAAAAAATGGTTAAATGGTTTTTTTTTTCAAAGATGGTAAAATTAAAAAATTTCGGCATTGCAAATCATTAATTTCAATTTACCCACTTTTCCATATTCACTTGTATATTTTTATCGAGTCATTCATCTTCGTATGTTGGTTATATTCATGTCTAATATGAATAATCTTTTATTTTTGCAGTAATGTCAAAGGACAATTTGGAATTCGCCTATGGTTAGCTATTCCTGAAAAGCTGGAAATAATCAATGTTTCGAGAAAGATATTGTTGAAGATAAAGCAACAATTTGATTCTTCGGTCAAATTGGGTGATTTGCCAAATGAAACACAAATGATACTCACAGAGATTCATAAATCTCTTAGTGGCAAAAAGTACCTCATAGTCCTAGACGATATCTGGACGACCGATCTATGGACTCAAATTGGCGCAGCATTCCCAGATGAATCCAATGGGAGTAGAGTCCTTGTGACCACTAGACTCGCTGATGTTCCTAAGAGCATGAATCCTAGCTAGCAATGAACCATACTTGCTCAAGTGCTTAACAGAGGAGCTAAGTCGAGAGCTTTTGTTAAAAACAGTTTTTCCTAATCATGATCTAAATGAAAGTTCTTTTGATGATCTTTCTGATATTATAGGTCAATTTGTCCACAAGTGTGGTGGGCTTCCTCTCGCATTGGTGGTTTTAGGTGGTTTCTTATCAAAAAAGCCCCTTAACCATGCTATTTGGAGTAGCGTGTTCCGGACAATGAGTTGGCATGCCGAAGGAAAAAATTGTAGCAAGATCATAAGCACCAGTTATGAGGACCTGCCATTTGCCCTCAAGTCTTGTTTTATGTACTTTGCCGCTTTTCCCGAAGACTATGATATTTTTGTCCCATCCTTACTTCAAATGTGGATTGCAGAGGGCTTAATACCACAAGAAGATAACAAAACATTAGAAGAAACTGCGGAGAGTTTCTTAGAAGATCTCGTAGAAAGATATTACACCTTCATTTAATGATATACACATATTGATATAATGTGCTGGTGTTAATTGAATAGTCTTTAAACTAAATTTTTTTAATGGAAAAAAATTAATAGAAAAGAAAATTGTAGGCCCAAACACCGACATTTTTATCATGTTAAATGTTAAGTCACAGAATTATATTTTGGGAAATATATATAATAAGTAATATCATAGATTGATATTTTAGAAGCACGGGGCTGCGGATTTCGTGACTAAATAGGTAGTAGCAGGTTTGGAGAATTTTTTCTGTAGATAATATTGGAAAAAAATAGTATCTTAATTTTTTCATGCATAGAAGAATCAGTGGTATATACAGATCCTGCTATGCATGCAAAAACCAAAGTTCCTTTTCTGTTTTGTTCTTTCTTTATTTCAATAAAACCAGCTTATGTATGCAACATTACGTTACATCAGCATTTAATGATATACACAGCTTATGTATACAACATTAAACCATAGTTTTGAAAATCGGAATTGGAGTCATAATCGGTTACTTAACTGTAGAATTGGAATCGGAATGATCGGCCGGAATTGGCTAAATTGGATAGGAAACTTGAATTGTTTTGGCAAAAACATGTTTTGTACTTAAACAAATAAATTGCTAAAAATTGATATTAAAACAATAGTTACACTCAAATAATTCACTATTATAACCATTCTCTAAATTTTTTTCAATCTACAGTAATTAAAATTTAAATATTAATAACACTCATAATAATTAAATTCGAACGGATAACAATCAAATTTGTATGTAATCACTTATAAATTAGAATATATCTAATTTTATAATAAAATACTCAATTCCATAACATAATAAAAATATTACAAAAGAAGAAAAAATATATAATCTATATTATATATTTTTATAACAATCAAACTTCTAGCATTATATTATGACTTTTGATAAAAAAAAAAAAAATACACCGACAAAATTAATAATCGAAAAATTTACAATAAAATTTGGTATTTTGCACAGATATTTAATTGACGATCGAGGATTACTTTAGCACCATTCTGTAAATTGTTTAATACAAACTATTTTCTTTATGATATCTGTAATCATTATACTTAATGTTTCTTTTTCTCAATTTATGTTAGGAGCATGGTTCAAGTAGATCATAGATGGTATGACGGTACCATCATAACTCTACGCATACATGATCTACTACGTACGAGATCTTGCTCTCCAAAAAGTCAAGGAGGAAAACTTTCTCCTGGTGTATTCAAATCCAAATGATAAAATGAGCTTGAGTAGGGCACGCCGTGTGGCAATTCACAATCCTGATTGTGATCAACTTATAATGAGCCCAAACCTCCACACTCTTTGGTGCTTTCATATGGGGAGCATGCCGAATTGTTCTAAGCAAAGGCTGCTCAAAGTGGTAAGCAATGAATGCAAAAGGGAGAACAAAATAGAGTTGGGGATGTTTGAGGGATTGACTCAGTTAAGATGTCTGTATCTTGGAGGGAGTGTAAGCGACAACAGTGATAAAAAAATTCTTTGAGAAAGTGATAGGCAGAATGAAATGTTTGCAGACCCTTGAAATCTCAGGTCTAGAAACAATTGACGGTGAGTACTTTGAGTTTCCTAAGAATGCATGGAATATCAAGACACTGAGGCATGTCGATCTACAGATGGATATAGAACTCCCAGCATCAGCACAATTAATAAATTTGCAAACTATTAGTAAGGTGAGGGCCACACAATCATGGGAGATAGAGGTACCTCATCTACCCAATTTACGTTCATTAGCGTTAAAAGCCCAATCATCTCCATCGAAGGCAGTTGTCAATTTTCTGTCCACATTAGAACACCTAACTAATCTCTGTTTAAGGCATGATAATAGTGTACTGGACATACTTGACATGAGATGTTCCCCATTTTATAACCATTTACAATCTCTCTCACTTGTTTACGATAGCCCCACTAAATGGACCCAGATGCTTCATGAGGATATGCTCCCCTGTCACCTCATTTATCTCAATATTAGTGGTTACAAGTTCCTGCATAATATATAATGCTAGTATTGGAGAAGTTACGCTGCCTAAAGGTTCTCGAAGTTGATAAAGCATTCGAAAGTCGAAAAATGACCTGTTCCTCTGGAGGCTTTAGCCAGTTAGAAGATTTGAGCCTTTTTTCCTTATCAATGGAGGAATGGGAGATAGAGGAGGGTGCAATGCCTATTCTTAAAAAATTCTATATTTGGAAATGTGGTGAATTGGATGTGCCTCAAGGGCTACAATACCTTACCAACCTTCAAAATTTGAGGTGGTCAGATGTGGGTGATCCCAAGGCTAATTTGGTCCGCAATTTATGCCAACATGTCCCTTCAATTTATTTAGGTTAGAGCCATGGAGTCCTCAGAGTGCATAGTTTACTCTTCCTATTTAATTAGTATTTGCCATTGCCTTCTCTTATTTTTCTTGTATGTGTGCTTTGTATCATCAATTTACTAGTCATGAATATGTTGAAATTGAATGTGAAATCTCGACTGCATATATTTATTTCTTTTTTCTCAGTCCTTTCTCATTCTTAAAAATTATTTCTTTAATTGTAGATCATTGTAGTCGTGGTCAAACAAGTATTTCTTAATTTTCTTTAAAAAGTTGCTAATTGAGTTTTCTTTTCTTGTATGTGTGCTTTGTATCATTGATTTACTGTCTTATCTATTTTTTCCGAAAAGAACATTTATTCAAGTCGAGTTTGCATGGGATGTGGTGTCTCTCATATAAATTTTTTAAGTAGATACGCATAAGAGATTGACCTCAATTGATGTCAAATAAGATTTTCAAAATCTCAAGGAAATAACAAGAATAAACATAAAACCTGCTTCTCATTTTGACTTTCCTACTATATTTTGAACTAGGATTAATTTTTAAATTTCGTCTTAAAAATCAAATTATGTATTGGAGAAAGAAATTTTTTTTTTTAAAATCAAACAAAATACATTAGATAGAATGCAACACAAAAACTATATCGAAAATTTTACAGATGATGATTACTTAATAAATAAAATTTTGGAAATTAAATTTGATATACCCCTACACATTGTGAATAATTATTATTAAAAAAATTATTAATATTTTTCAGTCATATTGTTAAATAATGATTCATTCAATTGTTGAAAATAAGTATTCAAACTCAATTACTTTTATGGAATATCAATTTTCATGCATATGAAATAAAGATGAACTTCAATTTGTCTCTATATAAGGGGGGCCTATCAGAATATTAAATGTAAATACCAATAGTAAAATTTAAATTTGGTAATAATTTTTTTTTTCAGAACGAAATGAGAATACAAATAAGAATTTTAAAATCTGAAGGAAATAACAAGAATTAACATATATAAATCCGCTTCTGAAATTTGCCTTTCGTAATATATTTTCAACTAGGATTATTTTTCGAATTTTGTTTTAAAAATCAAGCTATGTGTTGAAGAAAAAAATAATTTTAAATCAAATGAAATACACCAGATAAAAAGGCAACATAATAAATATAACGAAAATTTTATGGATGATTACTTAATAATTAAAATGATATTATGCACATTAAATTTGGTATACCATACACATTGTGAATAATTATTATTGCAACTTATAAATATTTTTCCGCCATATATATTGTTAAATTTGATAACAATAAATGATTGATTAAATCATCGAAATTATTTAAATTTGTGTCAGAATATTAAATGTAAATAACAATAGTAAAATTTAAAATTTTGATTCCAAACAATCAAAACTTGAGTGTCATGCATGTACCTTCTATTTTTTAATGGCAAGAAGGTACTATTTTATTTGTTGGAACCCAGTTAGTTATTTTTGCAAAATAGCCAAGTATTTTACAAGAGGGTTTATCTGTTATAATTTAGTCAAAGTGAGACTACGGTATGTATTGTGTATATGATTAATATTCTAAACTATTAATTTAAATCATTCAACATTATTTTCATATGGAAATATATTTAAAGATTAAATTATATATATTTTTTTAGAATTTTCTTTATTATTTTTTGGATCAAGAAAATATCACTTGAAATCTAGTCTTTAGATAAAAACTAAGATCGATATGCAGTATGCATATATATGATCACCACAGACTCACTCGGAATCCGTATCCTATGATGAGGTAACAAAATATATGTGCATGTTTAGATCTCTACTGTCTGATCATAATCCAGACTAATCTACCTGAGCTAAAATGTAAGAACTCCTTTAATATTCGTGCAGATTCTGATCTAACAGTCCAGATTTAAACAAAAATATCATGTTACCTTACATGATATGAATTGTCAAAAAATTCCAAAGAATCAAAGGTCAAGGCGCATCAGACTTAATGCTCCATTGTCATTGGTCTAGAAAGTGCCTCGTATCACACTATTTTGTGCACACGTGGCACCACTCTGGGCTCTTCTCCTTTTTACAATCAATGACAACTCTCTTTCTCTTCCCTGAAAAATTTCTACAGATAAATATATGGCAATATAATGCCATGAACTCAATTCAATTCCTTCAATCCCTGTCTTTGTCTAACCATGAGTAGTCGGAATTACCCCTGAAATACTATGGTACTCGGAACTACCCCTGATGAGGTCTCAATTGCATCAGAGGAGGCATTTAAGAGGCATCAGAACCCCAATTTGAAGATAAATGGTAATGGTTGTGGTAATGGGAATGGGGTCGTGATAGTATGGTACAGAAATGATCTACGTCTACTTGCATGATAATGAGGCACTGATAAGAGGTTGGTCTGCATCGGAATTCGTGCTGCCGGTGTATTGCGTGGACTCGTGCTTGTTCGGCACCACACATTATATATAAATAAAAAATATAACACCAGCCTGTCTTATGCCCCAACAAACCAATACTGAATACTCCTAATAAAGAGAATTAAACAGTCTCGTCTGAAAGTTTAAAATTGATTTTACAAATATGGACCAGAAAAAAAAAGCAATTGAGTTTGCACCATTGATTGGAACTTGAATAACTAGCCATGCAAAGTTGGTAATGATTCTGCTTAATAGAAATACTTGATCCAAAAATGAAATGAATCGGTCTGACAGGATTGATTAAGATGTAATTTCACGACTGTGCTTGCTTGCAAGTTGCAACCTTTAAACTGTGGAGTAACAAGCACAAATAATGGTAAGAATTTTGAGAAGCCTAATAATCTCATAAAACAAGTAGCAATTTGAACAATTAGATGAGTCATTTTTAGTGTGTTCTCATAAAATTGGTCATCAAGCGCCTTGTTTGTAGTTGACTAAATTGGTTGATAATGTGAAACCCCAGTTCCTTCCTATCCAAAAAATACCAGTTAAATGCCACCCAAGCACAACCAGCTGATTGGAGTTAATTTATGCCTTGTTTCTCAATTTGATACATATTAGCAAAGGAAATGAATCAAAATTAGATTCCATGCTGCAAGTCTTTTTGGGACATTTCATCAAGTACCTAGCGTACACGAGAGGGTAGGCAGAGCACTTACTTTCGTCGGTGGGATTTTAGAACAGCCCATGCTCGGAAAGGTATGAATGAAGAAGGTAAAGCCAATGTAGGTGTTACATTTCAAGATTTTATATGGAATGGAATCAAATCAGAATATTTTATGATAATTAGTTGATTTGAGTTGCTATAATATGAGGTCAAGGTAATGCTCAATTTTTGGTAAATATTTTAACAGAGCAATTTTGGCTTCATTGAGCGCACAGAATATGGAATCAAAACAGAGGTGATTCGTGCGCTGCATGAAGCTAAAACTACTCTGCTAAAATCTTTACCCTTACTTTTCACAGCAAGTTCTTTTGTCTCTTTGAAAGAACAATTTAACTAAAAGCTCTTCTTTTTTTGACACCTAATAGGAGTTGAAAATTACCATCCTCATTTAAAATATAAATCCCAAACAAGGAATTCAAATTTTAAACGGATCATCATGATCTACCCTTCAGCGATACTACTAAATTTAATAAAAATAATAATAACACTCTAAATTGATTTGTTAATTAAACTTCAGTCCATAGAATTATAGGTCTTGATTCTTTCATAAAATGAACTAAAAAATTCATGTAGATCGAGATTATATATATCTAGATTATTTGTTGTTTGGGCTTGAAATTAATATATTTATAGTTAAAGGCTCTATTATAATAAAAATGGTAACTCTAAAACTAATTTCTTTTATTTTGCTAGTTATTTTCCCTCGAGATGACAAATAAATCCTTCCCATAAAATTATTTTCTTTTTATCCCAGCAACAAGAGGCGTCTTATATGTTACAAAGCTTTTTTGAGATATATAACAGCTATGAGATATGGTAGAATGTATCGATCCTATTGGTTGTTTTTTGAGATATACAACCAGTAGGTGATGATTTAATTAATGATTGTTATATATATATATAGGCAAAGACGTATGATCGAGATGGGAAGTATGTATCGTATTGGTTGCCTAAGTTGAAGAGTCTTCCAATAGAGAAAAGGAATTTCCCACGAAATAGATACATCACACAAATTGTGTCACTTAAATTTGATACTTAAATGTCATCGAAACAATAATAATGTTAAAAGAAAGAGACGCCAAGCAACATCTACCTCTATCAAAATGTAATTAAAGGATTCGGATTGAGTTCAAAATGAAATTTATTTACGTGGGCCTAAGGGGCTTTGGTCCAGGGCCCAATATTCATTAAAATTAAAAACCAGGATTCTTGTATACTGTCTTATTTATTCATAATAGGGACATTGCCAAATAACAATAATAAAAATACTGAGTCGAGATATAGTTGCATATAGGGACAATATTGTCTTATTTATTCATAATAGGGACATTATCAATATACAATTAGTTGCTGCAAGGAGATATACTTGCAGGAGTAGAACTAGGGTGCTCCTAAGTTCACCCAACCTCTTGTGAACTTGACCCTAAAATATATCGAATCGACTTTAAACGATGAATCCAAACCGTTGAAACCCTTCTACCTAATGAGTGATATGTCTACATGTGAAAATTTTAAAGTTTCGAATTAATTTAATATAAAGTCAAGTGGTCAAAAGTTTAAGGTTATAAATTAATTTTAATGCATTCATTTTTTGGACTCCTTTGACCACTTAACTCTATATTAAATTAATTCGAAACTTTAAAATTTTCACATGTAGACGCATCAATCATTAGGTAGAAAGATTACAACAGTTTGGATTCATTGTTTAAAGTCGATTCGATACATTTTAGAATCAAGTTCACAAGAGGTTGGGTGAACTTAGGAGCACCCTATATTCAAATTTTAAAAAGAAAACTCTCTCTCTCTCTCTCTCTCTCACACACACACACACACACACACATATATTCATATAATAATATTTAAACCTTAGAAAAAGGACGCATATATTAATTGTTGGAAGCCTATGACAGGAAAGAGAACGGAAAAACCAATAAGTTTTAGAAGTAATTAGTGTTACTAATTATCAAGACAAATAATTAGAAATACTTAACGTCCACGAGGAAGAGTTGTGCAATTCAGGTACAGATCAACTGGTACGCTCCGTAGGTAAAGGCTTCTTATAAGACACTGTTTACATAATGCATGGTACTAGAATTAATTGACAAAATTTAGAAAAATAATTACTTGATTAAGATTTCATTATTTTTTTATCTGGTGTAGAATGCATCCAGAGAGAACTCCTCAATTGTAGCACGCACACTATACTGGTAATATCTGAAATTGAATCATTCATTTGATTAACTTAAGCATGCCATAAATATACTGGTGTAAGAATAAGGTACCTTTTCCAATGTCAGATAAATTTAATATAATCATATTTCAAACGAACGGTAAATTCAATATATGAGCGATTGAGACTATGGTACTATGTACAGCGCATATTGATCTGTACCACGAACAATATTTTTATTTTCAATATCCAAATGCCTAAATGGTATTTGCAAAAAGTCTAGTTCTTTAGTCAAAAAAATGTTGCACATAAGGTATTTGTGGAAATGCCTGAAAGGTATTTGTACAGTCTAGTTCTCTAATGACACAATATTATCATGATATACAGTTGGTAATTTTCTTTTAAGAAAATTTATTGGTTAATTATAGCAATAATAAAAATTAGCAAGTTTATGAGTAATAGCATGTGTTATGTAGTTACTAGTCAACTAACCCCAATCTGATTATCCTAATTTTCTTCCAATATCCTGAAACAAAATCAGTTTCAAAATTAGTTTTGCAAATGAAACCAAACATGCCGAGAAAAAAAAAACAAAAAAAACAAATGGAAGGTTCAAAGTATCCTAATCCTTTGTTTAATTTTCAGCCCAGCAGGCAGGGCCAATTTCAATTTTGTTTAAAATTCAACCTAGCCTAAGGCCTGATAGTTCAGCCCACCAGACTTGATTTCCTTTTCTTACATTGTTTTTCCATTCGAGTCCCTCTGACAAGGGATATTTCTAACATTTACAAATTAAACCTCCGAGTTAGCAGATTTCACATAATTGTTGATCAAAACTGAATTGTAGCAAGTATGAAAAATAGCACCGGTACCCGCGTCAAAACATAACAGCAAGTATCTATGGATGTTGAATTCTAGCATCGATTAGTATAGGTGGTATATAACCATAAGAATCAAGGTACCAGTCTAAGTTCTTAGTATGAGAGCCAAGAAATTAAACAACATATTGGACATAATGGTATTTGCCGCCATTAAAATCATTAAACCAAACTATACATGACAGGGGATACAGACGCATCAAGTAATTTACAGCACAAACAGAAAGTGGAAGGACTAAACCCACCGATTGAGGATCAATTTAAGAGGAAAAAAAAGAAATGCAAGTTTGTGTAATCATTGAAATTACACAGCAAAACACAGAAAAAGAGATTAAAGAGAGACAGGATATATTTTCTGCCAAATTTCATTGGAATCTTACTGTTTCTGTCGAAATTTGACTGAAATCGGACCGTTTCGGCTGAAATGTGACTGGAATATGACCGTTTCAGCCGAAATTTGACAGGAATCAACCCATACTGTGTATCTCAGCCAGAAATCGTATCAGTATAGTCCAATTCCTATTCGGATCGGCCGATTTTTCCTTCTATGCTAAAAACATCTAAATAAAAGGAATTCTTAGCAAGTTAATTAGGGTGAATAATTAGGTCATATAATTAAAAGATTAGAACAGGTCAATGTGCTATCGCTCTCCAATCTCTATCTTCGAGTCGGCCCCACCAAGATGAAGCTGTGATGGAAAACCAGAACCTGTCGTCCAATTTGTGGTGGTGAGTAGAAGATAGAGCTAGGTTGGAAAGAGATATGTAGGACCTTGACCCGCTCAAATCTAATGGCAGCTTGCACCTAGCTAGTTATTGACTCTAACCTTCATATATAACAAAACAGAGAGAAGCTAGTGTTCAACAGTGATGCTGACCTTGTGTTGAATAATCTCTTGTCCCATATTAACGCTGAGCTGGAAGATAGAGATTGAAGAGCAATAAGACATTCATATATAACAAAACAGAGAGGAGCCAGTTTTCAATAGAGTCCACAAAAACATTCAATTATTTTTAACCAAATTAATTTTTCTTCACTCGTTTTTCGATCTAGAATGTGATTTTGGAGCTATATGTGTGTGTGTGTGTGTGTGTTTCTTTCATCGTATATTTTATACTGATTTTAGTATTGAAAAGATAATGCGTTTCTGATGAGTATTGGTACAAGTAATTTAATTAATATTTATCATAAATTTATAACCCTCACAATAATTCAACCCAAAGAGAAATGCTTCATTCTGACCTCATTGGAAATAGAGACAATTTCATATTTTATTTAAAACTATTAGATTACGTTTTTTTTTCTGTAACTTTTATAATTACATATTTACTATATATTATGAATTCTAATAACTCTGTATATTCAAATTTGTTTTTTTTTCTTATACAGAGTTAATCTTTTATTTGAACTGCAACCCCCGACCTGATGATCATAAAAGCTATATATGTCCTGCATCAAGATCTCGAACGAAACTATCTATAAGATCCTTAATTCACAATTTCAAACTTTATATATACAGATCAGATATTTTGTACTAGCTAGGTTCTTTCATAATCCAACATTCGTTGATAATTAGTATTTTACAAGTTAGCCTCTTTTGCGAGATGCTATGTCAGGATACTTTTATTGAAATCATAAGGGCGAATTAATAATTTTGCAGATGGACTGCTTTTACATGCAAAATGCTAAAATGTGCATATATTAATAGGAAATTATTAGTTTTTTAATTACTAATACTGATGTGTGAATATACAGGTTACAATTTTCTATTTTCACCACCAAAAATAAATAAAAAACATGAAAAGGAGACTAACATGGTAATGGTACACATATCCCAGTTCAGCTGTCCGGTCAAACGGAAACTTTTTCAGTCGATAGTGGCCTAAAATGTTTGTTCTGGAGCTCTTATGCTACCAATTGTTTTTTTTTTTTCGTAATCCAACAGTCAATTCAAACCATTAGATGTGATTTTTATATTAAAATGTTCTTGGAGACCAAATTTTATATTTTTTTGGAAATTTTTACTATTTATTAAAGTAGTTTCAAAATCGCATATTTTAATAAATAGTAAAAAACTTATGGATCACTGAAAATATCAATTTTAAAACTTACTTAATAAATAGTAAAATTTGGTCTCCAAATACATTTTATGATAAATTGAATGTGGATTGACTGTTTGAACTTTATAAAAGCCCAAATGTTTGTTCTAAAATTCAGGAACAAACGTATTAATTAAAAATTTATTGGTGAACATGTCTTTTTTATTTTTTTAGAATTTATGCTCCCATTGAATTATACATAGAAATTAATGTTGGCGTATTCTTAACTCCTGATGCGTTTAATTAGGGTTTTGATTTCTCTCTGCTTCTCAACGAAGCAAAAAATAATAATAATAATCTCCGCTCGGTCTCTCTTCGGATGCAATATGGCGTCGCACCTCTCTGCTGTCTGTCATTGCTCGGCGCTCATCCGCTCCGTTAGGTCATCTTACTGAGATCAGACCTTTAGATTTCACTCTTTCGTTCTATTAACCTTATTGGTCTAAGTTCTTGAATTTTAATTATAATTGGTCAACCTGTAAATGTTTAAACACTGTAGTGTGGTCATCACCATACACACAAAATTAGAACGCACCATACTAATTAGATAGTAATACAAAGATAAGTTACAAGCCATTTCAAGCCATCACCCTAGAAAACGTTGTTTTGTCTCTCATGAATTAATCAACAATTAATGAAACTAAATACAATAGACATAGAACAGCAAGGAAGAAGAGAAAAATGGTAACAAATTAGTCCTCTTTGAATGATTAAAGGACAAGGTGACAAGCTAGTGTTCATAGCCTTTGCCTCCTCCCAAAACAAAACGCGTTGGAATTGTCAACTAAGTCCTCTTCTGAAAATCTAACTGGTAAAAAATAATAATAAAAATTAAGATATTAAGAAAAATAATAATTAAAAATTAGCGGCAGAGATCTTTTACATGTCTCAGAATTATTCCCTGGAGACATGACATGTTAGTTTAATAACCAAAATTGTAGAATTTTTTTTTATAAACCATAATTAGAAAAGTGAAATCTAGAGAACCAACATGACATTTTTTTTTTTTTTTTGCAAAAATTATAAAAACCGAATAGGCTATTCGGTACCCCTCATTTATTTTCAAGGAGTACCAAATAGTAATTCAATACCATGAAAAAACCACACAGTTAATGAAGAAAAAAGTTGTGGCATGGGTGATACCAAATAAGCTATTTGGTACCCTTTGGAAATAAATTGGAGGCACCCAATAATCTCTTCGTTATTTATGGTTAGAAAAACAATTTCGGCAGTGTGTGTATAGAGAGAGAGGGGCTAATATATATCAGTACGTTTATTTTAGAGTCCCTATGCTACCAATTGCTTTTTCAATTTTTAAAATCCAAAGAGTCAATCCAAACTGTTAGATGCGATCTCCATGTTAAAATATGCTCAGCGACTAAATTTATCATAGAAGGAAAAATCGGAATCGGAATCGGAATCAGGATCGGACTTTTGGCCGGGGGATCCGAATTGGATGAATCGGTTAAAATCGACCGAATCGGATAGGAAACTCAGACTTTTTTGCCAGAAACTCGTTTTATACTAGAAAAATAGGAAAAAAATTGATAAAAAAAATAATTTGTCAAGTTTAGACAAATTATTACAATTAAATAATCCACTAATACAATATAATACAAGCATTACAACTAAAAACACTCTCTTTCACTGCCAGAAACTATGTCGTGCTGGCTGGATCATTTCATCGTCGTCTGTTTTATGATAGAAAGGGGGGTATTGTTGTCCAGAACCAAAAAAAGAAGATATTGTAGACTCAAATAAAGAATTGTTAGCATCTTGATTGACTACAGTGTACTGTGTACATTTGTACAAAACTATAAATTACATTGTCTAACATATCGCTGCTGCAAAAAAAGTAAAACAGTTTCTCACTCAAATACAAAATATATATCTATAAGTGTGCCTTCTAGTAACAAAAGATGCAATGGTGTAGTGGTATTGTTTGTTGTTGGTAGAGAGCACCACAAAAAAAATTGTTTTCTGTGAAGTGCATTTCACCTCACACTACTACATAATTTCAAATTAGCACCGGTTTTTTTTTTTACATTCAAAACTGGTTTTTCATCTGGTGTTGATTGGGCCGGTGCTGATTCTAAAATTTATTGGCACCGGTTTTAAACCGGTGCTAAATGTGATAAACAACACCGGTTATTTCTTAAAAACCGGTGCTAAATATGATATACAACACCGGTGCTAAATGTGATATACAACACCGGTTATTTTCTAAAACCAGTGTAAATGTGGTATACAACACCGGTTATTTTATAAAAACCGGTGCTAAATTTTTATTTTTTATTTTTTTTAATTCGATATAAATTAGGCTAGCCTTCAAATTTGCTAGCCATAAATTGAATATTGATATATACAAAACAAAAATAGAATAACAAAATATAATTGTAGAAATGAAACAAAACATGATTTAAAAGTATTATTTTAACTAAATTAGATTGTTTCAACAAAAAAAGCTAAGATAGTATCATCTCTCGCATATTTTGAAATTTCATAGTAAAATTACAAATATTTTTCTACAAAAAAATTAGCCCACATTGTCTGAAATTACAAATATTTTTCTATACGGCCAATGCGGCGCCTCTGTGGGGGGCGGAGTGGCAAGGGTTTAGCACGGACGTGTGAGAATAGGAGAGACCGAAAGGGTTTAAACGGAATTGGAAGATTTTGAAAATTTTATCTAAGGGAAAGGAATCCGTATCACCTAAGGTAACATATTATTTGCGTTTGTATCCAGTCCGTGTGAAAAGAATCTGTACAAATATTTAAGAGATCATGTACAATCGGACAGTCAAAATATGATGCTGAATGATTCTGTGCAATCTGTTACCTCAGAGGATATGGATTCGGGTGAGAGAGCGCCAGTTGAAAACTTGAAATTTTCGTCAAAAATTTAGAGTTCAATTTTCTGCGCGAATTTTTTTGAAAGTTCTCGTTCTTTTTTTATTGGAAATTAAAGCAATTTTTGGACACTGGTTATTTCTTTATTCTGGAAATTGCAAGTTCTCGTTGATTATCAAAAACAATATTAAAGTTATCTGTCTAATATTAAAATTTTATTTTGATATTGTGTCAAATAAAATTATCTGTCTAATATTAAAGTTATCTGTCATGCACTACATTTATTGTGTCAAACAATAAATTAGTACATGTCAGTACAATAATTTAAATATAACGAATATTTAAAATTAATTGAGTTGCTGTAACATAAAGTTAAATGATTGATAATTTATTTAAATGTACCTTGATTAATAATTAAGAATAATTGTCAATCCACACCGATTAAACAAAACCGGTGCTAAATATATGACATACAATACCGGTTTATTTTCACAAACTGGCGCTAAATAATTAGCACCGGTTTTAACTATTAACCGGTACTAAATATCTGACATACAGCACCGGTTTTTAAGAATAAACCGGTGCTAAATATTCAGCACCATTTTTTGAAATTAAACCGGTGTTGTAAGTTAGACAATTAGCACCGGTTGGACTATTAACCGGTGCTAAAACATATACAGCCACCGGTTTCATTAAATCCGGTGTTGTTTGACCGGTACTGATTTGAAATTCTGTAGTAGTGTCGTTTCAGTGAAATAGAACCATTTTGGCCGGAATTTAACTGAAACTATACCGTTCCGGCCAGAATTTGACCGAAATGGCCGAAATTTGACTGGAATCAACAAATACCGAGTAAATCGGACTGAAATCGGATCTGCGTCGGCCAATACCGTGCCGGAACGGCCGATTTTGCAATCTATGAAATTTACTTGTAATTTGTCATGAATACAAGTGGAGCCATTGCATCGTTGACGTTCAACAAAAATAAATAATGAAAATCATTAATCTAACTAATAACTCTAAATGCTGAATTAAGGATTTCATAGATAGTTTCATTCGCGATCTTGATGCAGGTCGCAGGACACATCTTACGATCATCGGGTTGGGGGTTGTGGTTCAAATAAAAGGTTAACTCTCTAAAATGAAAAATAATTTGAATATACGGAGTTATTTTTGCACCCGCCTCCATTCTTTTCACGTTGTTTTGTTGAAAATTGCTCCGAGCCGTGTACGATGCATAAACCGTGTATATTTAGCGTTTTTGTAGTAGTGGATCAGAGTACTAAATTGAATGTTTTGGTTTTTCTTTTTATTTGTATTTCTTGACACATAACAGGTTTAGTTCAGAGACCTCTATTTCTAATGGAGGTCAGAATGAAACATTTCTCTTTGGGTTTAATTATTTTGAAGGTTAGAAATTTATAATGATACATGTTATTAAATTACTTGTACCAATACTCATCAGAAACGCATCATGTTTTCAATCGTAAAATCAGTATAAAATATACGATGAAAGAAACATATATATAGCTCCAAAATCACATTCTAGCTTCAAATACGAGTGAAGCAAAATTTGGTTATGAATAATTGAATATTTTTGTGGACTTGAAAACTGGCTCCTCTGTTTTATTATATATGAGTGTTTTATTGCTCTTCAATCTCTATCTTCACAGGTTCTGGTTTTCCATCACTGCTTCAGCTTGGTGGGGCCAACTCAACCTATCCCGTAATTATGGAGGAGGAATAATTAAATATAATCAAAGAAATTTACAGTTTGGATCAAAGAATAACAACAGATTTATTTCCCTTCTTCACAAAACTTTCTTAGGACATTTTTTGATGACATATGCATATATATATATAGAGAGAGAGAGAGCACACGCGCGCTAGACTACGGTGCTTCATAGAGTACAACAAGTTTTTACTCCATGGCACTATATGTTCATTTTGAAAATCAAATAACCGCTCCGAACCGCTCAATATGATCTCGGTTAAGCCACCATTGGATTATTGGTTTTCAATGTGTCTTAATAAATAATAAAAGAATTTATTATCCAAGTAGTTTATAATATAGATATCACATCTAACGGTTTGGATTGATATTCTGGACTTCGAAAATTGAAAAACGACCTAGTTGCTCTTCGGCCGAAGTGCAACCGAAAGCATATTAGTCAATCTATATATATATATTTAAGAGTAAGGTTTTTTTAATATCCATGGTGGATCAATGTCTGTATTTTCAAAATAAAAAAAATTGATTTGAACTATTTAACATGATCTTCATAAAAATGTGCTTACAAATTAACTTATACATTTTTAAAACATTTTTACTAATTTTCTAGATAGATAGAAAATCACTACTTTTAAATGGTCTAGAAACTTTCATATCAAGTAAATTTTCTTTCTATCTATAGAAATAGTAAAATAATATAAAATTTAATTTAGAAGTATATTACTATATAAAAATCATATAAAGATCATTTCACAAATTATTTAAACTTTAAAATTAGAACTATTGATCTATGTTGATCTATGTACTACATTTTCAGATGCTCATTTCTTTCAAACGCAATATTAGAAAATTAATTTGGAATAGGGGCATGAAACGTTCTTTTTATTTATTTATAATCCCTGTAAAAGATCTAAAAATGAAAACCATTCGTCCTCTTCGAATGATTAGATCTCTCATGTCGGTTGTCATTGTCCATTCCTCTTTGAAATACTTCGTCTTCTTTGAATAATTAAAGGACATGATAACAAATTAGTGTTCAAAGACGCGTTGAAATTATCAACAAAATCTCTCTTTCAGAAATCTAACTTGTCAAAAAAAAAATGAAGAAAATAAAAAAATACTAATTAAAAATTAGCAATTAAAGATTAGTTTACATGTCAGAATTATTCCTGGGGGTGGGAACAAAAATAGAAAAATGAAATCACAATTAGAAATTAAAGATTAGTTTAACAATCAAAATTGCGGAATTTTTTTTTACAAATCACAATTAGAAAAATGAAATCTAGAGAACCAAGGTGTTTTTTTTTTTAACAAAAATAGCAAGTACCAAATAGACTTTTGGTACTTATGGTTAGAAACATAGATTGCAAAATCGGCTGTTCCGGCAAGGAATCGACCGTTCTGGACCGGAATCGGCCGGAGCCGATCCGATTTCAGTCCGAGTTATCCGGTTAGTATTGATTCCGGTCAAATTTCGTCCGGAACGGACCAATTTCAGTCAAATTTCGGCCGTTTCAGTGAAATTCCGGCCGGAACGGATAGCTTCAGTGGAAATGAACTCGAAGCAAAAAAAATTGGTCTCCAGCGGGATTCAAACCCAAGCTGCCCCTCTAACCAAGAGCTACAATACCACTAGACCATGAATGTTTTGTTTTTAATGTGCATACTTAATTTTATATATTTTGTATTTGAGTCACTATTTTTTTCTCTCCAGCGAAAGCAATTGTATATACTTAATTGTAATTGTACACATGTAAGAAATTGTAATTGTACACATGTAAGAAAACGAGTTGTAATGATTATAACTAAAACAAGTGGATTATATATGTTGTATTTTTCCAGCAAAGAGTTTTTTTTAGTTGTAATACTTGTATTAGTGGGGATTATATATGTTGTATTTCATGTTTTCTAGTATAAAACGAGCTTCTGGCAAAAAGGTCCGAGTTTTCGATCCGATTCAGCTGATTTTGACCGATTCATCTTGATTCGGATACCCTGGCCAAAAATCCGATTCTGATTCCAATTCCGATTTTTCCTTCTATGGTTAGAAAAATATTTTCTGCAATGTGTGTGTATAATTTAGAAATGTTTGTTCTAGAGCCCCTATGCTACTAAATGGTTTTGCGATTTTCAAAATCCAAATAGTTAATCTAAACTTTTAGATTTGATCTCTATTTTAAAATATACTTCAAGATCAAATTTACTTGTAATTTGTCATGAATAGAAGTGGAGATTGCATCATCGACATTCAACAAAAATAAATAATGAAAATCAGTAATCTAACTAACTCTAAATGGTTGCTTCTTTCCTCTCCAGTTATTCTGACCTCTTTCGTCTCCATTTCTGTATGTGCTGGCCCACTTCTCATAAGAAGACCTGTTTTAATGACTCTGGCCTCTAATTGTTCGATGGGTCCCATATATAGTCACTCTTATCTTTATTTATTTTGCTACCCAGATACGCAACCTGACTCCCATACTCGTCTCCCTCTTCTAATTCGATTTGGGGACGGAACAGTCTCCACTCGTCCTCTCTCCGGGTAAGGCACCACTATCAATTGAATTTGAGAATGTTAGTTAGGACAAAGTAAGTTTAGGTCATGGAACCCAACACGCTAAAATATCCACCAAGGATGAGCATTTTGGATTTCATTCTGTGCTGATTTTATTAGTGGCTATTTCTATGATCTGGTATCATTGTGGTAACTTCATCACATGTTGTTTCTTGGAATTGTTATCAATGGTATTGGTAAATTATTGCTTTTGGGTTCTCAACTGTATCTAATACTCACAAAACAGTTCGTCCAGCTACCACCCAAAATATATATCCACTCTCAAATTTTTTTAATATATATCACTCGCTTGTTAATTTCAGCTGACATATACAACAGAGAATTAAGCAAGATGGCTGAGACCATTGTAAATTTGGTGCTCGGCAAGCTGGCTGATGTTGCAGTCAAGGAGATTTTACAGTTATACAGTGTCAATGAGCAAGTTGAGAAAGTCAGCTGTGAACTCAGCTGGATACAGGCTTTTCTCAAGGATGCTGACAGGAAGCAGATCAAAGACCAAAGGCAGAAAAAATGGGTAAAGGAGGTTAGAGATATTGCCCATTCTATAGAAGATGTCATAGACATCTTTCTCATGGAGATCCCTCAAAATCCACAAAAACCGGGCAAGAGGGAGGCCATAAAAAACTGGCTAAGAAAAACAAAAAAACTCCCAGCTGTACACAACCTTGTCAATGACATAAACCTGATCCTAAAAAAGATGACAGAGATCGAAGAGAGCAGAGTGAGATATGGAATAAATAATTTGGGTGAGGGCAGTACTGGAGATATCAAACTACCCATCAGGCCAACGGTACTACCTGATATTGATCCCGATATTGTTGGCTTCAAGGCAGACCAGGACCAAATTGTCAAGGAGTTGCTTGATGAGACCACTAAGAGACGTTCGGTGGTCTCAATTTGCGGGACTGGTGGACTCGGAAAAACTACTCTTGCACAAAAA
Source organism: Carex scoparia (assembly GCA_024447655.1). NCBI lineage: Eukaryota > Viridiplantae > Streptophyta > Magnoliopsida > Poales > Cyperaceae > Carex > Carex scoparia. The sequence continues at coordinate 6,795,626 of JAJHPE010000016.1, read as the reverse complement.
GTGTACAATTGGTATGTCTTTTTTTTATTTTCTAAATTGTGTCATTTACTATCAGTTTGATTCAAATTCACTTTTTTTTTTCTTCTCAACAAGATCAACATCTAGACTAATTGGGAAGCTCAAATATTTCAATAACCCCGTCAATCAAACAAAAGAAAATAGAAGAAGAGACTTCTGACCCTGTTGTATAGAATCTGTATCCTCCCTGGTAGTTGACTGAGGCAAATTGTAAATGGACGGTCTAGATTAATTCCAGCTGAGCTAAACTTAATCTGATACCTACGAAAACAGTAGGGTGTCTGTTTTGAGATTCGTGCCAAGTTAAAAAAAAATCAATCTCTGGACCGTTCATTTGGAATTTGCCTCAATAAAATGTATACTTGGGGTGATCCAATACCATCTTCAAAAAAAAAATAAACCATTTAAAAAAAAAAAGATCTATTTCTATCAGGTCCGCAAGTTTAAATTCCAGAACCAGTTGAGCAGCTCGATCCGCAATTTAAACTTGCACGACCGAATTGGTTCTTCAGTTTAAACCTTCGGAACCAAGTAATCTGATTCTTCAAGTTTAAACTGCCGAATCAGTTTATTTTTGGGTTGTGTTGTTTGACCTTGGATGATTTATGTATGATTGTCTGTTAGTGTCTAGAATTCAGATTAATTGGTTACGTAAATTTAAACTGGGTAACCAATTTGATTTCACAAGTTTAAGATACGAAACTATCCATCTGGTTTCACAGTTTAAATTTGCGAACTTAGTAAAAATGAAATTAAAAAAATGATTAAATGGTTTTTTTTTTTTTCCAAAGATGGTAAAAATAAAAAAATTCGGCATTGCAAATCAATAATTTCAATTTACCCACTTTTCCATATTCACTTATATATTTTTATCGAGTCATTCATCTTCGTATGTTGGTTATATTGATGTCTAATATGAATAATCTTTTATTTTTGCAGTAATGATGTGAAAGGACAATTTGGAATTCGCCTATGGTTAGCTATTTCTCAAAAGTTCGAAATAATCGATGTTTCGAGAAAGATATTGTTGAAGATAAAGCAACAATTTGATCCTTCCGTCAAATTGAGTGATTTGCCAAATGAAACAGAAATGATACTCACAGAGATTCACAAATCTCTTAGTGGCAAAAGGTATCTCATAGTCCTAGACGATGTCTGGACGACTGATCTATGGACTCAAATTGGTGTAGCATTTCCAGATGAATCCAATGGGAGTAGAGTCCTTGTGACCACTAGACTCGTTGATGTTCCTAAGGGCATGAATCCTAGCAATGAACCATACTTGCTCAAGTGCTTAACAGAGGAGCTAAGTCGAGAGCTTTTGTTAAAAACAGTTTTTCCTAATCATGATCTAAATGAAAGTTCTTTTGATGATCTTTCTGATATCATAGGTCAATTTGTCCACAAGTGTGGTGGGCTTCCTCTCGCATTGGTGGTTTTAGGTGGTTTCTTATCAAAGAAACCCCGCAACTATGCTGCTTGGAGTAGCGTGTTCCGGACAATGAGTTGGCATGTTGAAGGAACAAATTGTAGCGAGATCATTGGCACTAGCTATGAGGACCTGCCATTTGCTATCAAGTCGTGTTTTATGTACTTTGCCGCATTTCCGGAAGACTATACTATCTATGCCAAAACCTTAATTCGAATGTGGGTTGCCGAGGGCTTCATACCACAAGAAGATAACAGAATGTTGGAAGAAACTGCGAAGAGTTTCTTAGAGGATCTCGTACAAAGGTATTACATCTTCATTTAATTGATTTACACATGTTGATGTAACATGTTGGTTTTAATTAAATAGTCTTTAAACTAATATTTTTAATTGAAAAAATAATAGAAAGGAAAATTGTAGGTCCAAGCACCGACATTTTTATTATGTTAAATGTTCAATCTTAGAATTATATTTTGGCAAATATAATAAGTAATAACAAACATTGATATTTTAGAAGTTTGGGGCTGCGAATTCTATGTTGACACTCTGTTTGAGCTGACCATTCGCCCTAAAATAAAGAAAAACTAAATAGGTAGTAGCAGGTTTGGAGAATTTTTTCTGTAGAAACTATTGGAAACAAATAGTACCTTAATTTATGTATGCTACATTAAACTAGCACGTTACATCAACATTTAATGATATACATAGCTTATGTATACAACATTAAACCATAGTTTTGAATATTGGAATTGGAATCATAATCGGTCACTTAACCGTAGAATCAGAATCGGAATGATCGGCCAGAATTGGCTGAATTGGATAGGAAACTCGGATTTTTTTGGTAGAAACTTGTTTTGTAATTAAAATAAATAATTTGCTGAAAAATAATGTTAAAACAATAGTTACACTCAAATAATTCACTCATTATAACCATTCTCTACATTTTTTCAATCTACGGTAATTAAAATTTAAATATTAATAACACTCATAATAATTAAATTCGGACGGATAACAATCAAATTTGCATGTAATCACTTATAAATTAGAATATATCTAATTTTATAATAAAATAGACTATTCCATAAGATAATAAAAAAAGAGGGAAAAAAATATATAATTTATATTATATATTTTTATAACAGTCAAACTTCTAGCATTATATTAGGACTCTTGATAATAAAAAATTACACCGACAAAATTAATAATTGAAAAATGTACAATAAAATTTGGTATTTTGCACAGATATTTAATTGACGAGGATTACTCTAGCACCGTTATGTAAATTATTTTAATACAAACTATTTTCTTTATGATATATGTAATCATTATACTTAATGTTTTTTTCTCATTTTATGTTAGGAGCTTGGTTCAAGCAGATGTTAGATCGATAAGTAGTGGTTCCATCACAATTCTACGCATACATGATCTACTACGAGATCTTGCACTCCAAAAAGCCAAGGAAGAAAACTTTCTCCTGGTGTATTCAAATCCAAATGATAAAATGGATTTGAGTAGGGCACGTCGTGTGGCAATTCACAATCCTGATTGTGATCAACTTATAATGAACCCAAACCTCCACACTCTTTTGTGCTTCTATGAAGGGAGCATGCCGAATTGTTCTAAGCAAAGACTGCTCAAAGTGGTAAGCCTTGGAGACAAAACGGAGAACAAAATAGAGTTGGGGATGTTTGAGGGATTGACTCAGTTAAGATATCTGAGTTTTGCTGGGAGGGTAAGTGATAACCGTGATCAAGAATTCTTTGAGAAAGTGATAGGCAGAATGAAATTTCTGCAGACCCTTAAAATCCCAAGTCTGAAAACAATTAATGGACACAACTTTGAAGAGTTTCCTAAGAATGCATTGAATATCAAGACACTAAGGCATGTCGATCTAGGGATGGGTATAGAACTCCCAGCATCAGCACAATTAATAAATTTGCGAAGTATTGGTTGGGTGAGGGCCACACAATCATGGGAGATAAAGGTACCTCATCTACCCAATTTACGTTCATTAACGTTAAAACTCCAATCATCTCCATCGAAGGCATTTCTGTCCACATTAGAACACCTAACTAACCTCTTTTTAATCCATGATGATAGTGTACAGGACATATTCGACAAGAGAGGTTTCACATTTTATAACCGTTTACAAGGCCTCACACTTAAATACGATAGCCCCACTAAATGGACCCAGCTGCTTCACGAGGATATGCTCCCCCGTCACCTCATTCATCTTGTTATTCGGGGTTACGAGTTACAGCAGGATATAATGCCAGTATTGGAGAAGTTGCGCTGCCTTAAAGTTCTCATACTTGAACGAGCATCCCAAAGTCCAAAATTGAGATGTTCCTCTGTAGGCTTTAGCCAGTTAGAAGTTTTGAAGCTTTTTTACTTATCAATGGAGGAATGGGAGATAGAGGAGGGTGCAATGCCCATTCTTAAAGGCCTCCAGATTTATACGTGTGGTCAATTGGGTGTGCCTCAAGGGCTACAATACCTTACCAACCTTCAAACATTGAAGTGGCATAAATTGGATGATTCCAAGGCTGATTTGGTCCGCAATTTATGCCAACATGTCCCTTCAGTTGATTTAGGCAGACATTAGTTTTAGACATGAATTAGAGCCACGGAGTCCTCACAGTGTGTAGTTTACTCTTCCTATTTAGTTAGTATTTGTCAGTGTCTTCTCAAAACTCGGTCATATTTAGACATTAAATTTGGTATATTATCAAGAATTATAAATATTTTTCGGTCATATTTAGACCTGCTAATGGGCCGAACTCGACTCAAAACTCGGTCCAACTCGGTCATATAACACAACAAGTCCGACTCAAACTCAACTCAAAAGTGAAAACAAAAGCCCGACTCAATTTAATGAGTTCGAGCCTTTGGCTCAACTCGAACTCGGATCGGTTCAAAGCTCGGCCCGAACTCGGTAAATGGATTATCAAAGTCGCTCTTGTAATGAATTATCAAAGCTCGGTTCAAATTCGCTCTTTTAAAAATTCAACGCCAATGAGAGAATGACACGTCGTCAATCTGATTGAATGACCTGCTAATGGGATTGAAATTCATATCACACTGAAGTCTGACACGTTGCAATATAGCATAATTATAAAGTTAAATTGATATCACATTGAAGTCTGACACGTTGCAATTAATATAGTATAATTATAAAGTGAAATTCATATCACATTGATTAAAATATAGTATAATTATAAATTTCACATTATGCTTCCAAGAAGTCAAGAAGTATAACTTTCCCTATAATATAAGCCTCGATTTAAACTCTGTTTATCATCAGGTCAACTCAGTTCGTTTCAGAGGAAGGAGGTACTGGGGGCACGAGCTGAGCTTGGAAACGAAGGAGACTCAATGGGAACTCGACTCAATGAGAACTCGACTCGGATCGGATTGGCTCGTTAGATTAGGGTAAATTAATTTCGAGTTCAGGTCGAGTTTGGACTGAGCTCAAATTAAACTAAGCTCAATACGATTCATTTAAGAGCCCAACTCAAAGTCCATGAGCCGGCCCGACTCATTTACCAGGCCTAGTCATATTGTTAAATTTGACAATAATAAATGATTGATTAAATTATTGAAAATATTTGATTTCATGGCTCATATATTAGAGGCTATGAAAGTCAATTACTTTTTTGGAGTATCAATTTTGATGCATATAAAAATAAAAATGAATCAAAATTAGATTCCATGCTGAAAGTCTCTTTGGGACATTTCATCAAGCACCTTGCGTGCACGGTCAGGAGTTCACAAATGCAATCTACACGAGAGGGCAGGCAGAGCACTTAGTCTAAAGAATCAAGAAGCAACAAATGACTAAAAGTTGTGCGGTATGTTGCAAGGGCATTAAACAAAAATCCAGAGAGGTCAGTTGCAAGGGCAGTAAAGTTCAAGGAACTCCTATTTACTAAATTAGTTTAGTCTAATATGATACAAATTAACAAGCACCTAGTCTGTATGATACAAACTTGAACAGTAAGAACCAGATTCTAGTAGCTAATTGAGACTATTTTTGTTTGCTTTTTGTTCACTTGACAAATCAGTGCAGGTAGAGCACTCACCGTGGTTAGAGAGAACCTAGTTTATCTTGTTGCATTTCATATATCTGAGGGGCATTTCAACAAACACTTGCCTTGCAACTTTGCGAGAGAAGAAAGGAGCACAGTGGTACTTTCGTCGGTGGGATTTTAGAACAACCCTTGCTCAGAATGGTATGAACGAAGAAGGTAAAGCCAATTTGGGGGTTTCATTTCAAGTTTTTATATGGAATGGAATCAAATCAGAATATTTTATGATAATTTAGTTGTTTTTTTTAATATGGAATGGGGAGTATGTATCTTATTTGTTGCCTAAGTTGAACACTCTTCCAAGAGATATAAGCAATTTTCCAGAAAATAGATACATTACACAATTGTGCACTTAAATTTGATACTTCTACCTCGAACAAAACACAAAATAAGTATCGGTTTGTTTTTGCAATTAAAAATAAACGATGCTTCAGGGCATATACGAATAAATTTATTTGGTACTAAACGAAATTGTCCGTTGGCAATTTGCTTGGGCCGAATGGTGTTAATTTAATGGATCATACTAGCAAATTAATAATGAAGTTTGTTACTAAAAATTTGTGAGCATTACTTAATTATCACACGGTTTCAATAATAAATTTTGTGTGGGTCTAATGGGCTTTAGTTTGGGGCCCAATATTCATTAAAATAAAAAACAACCAGGGTTTTTGCATATGGTCTTATTTATTCATAATGCCGACATTTATTTTCATAACCAAAAATATAAATAAAGTAATATTAATAACCAATTTTCAGATTTTTTTTCATTCATAACCAAACTGTCCCCCCGGGGGGCGGTTTACCCTTCATACCAAACCGCCCCACCGGGGGGCGGTTTACTATTCATACCAAACCGCCCCCCCGGGAGGCGGGTTGCTACAGTTTTGTTTTTTTTTTTTAGGATTTGAATGTTTCAATCTAAATAATGAGAAATGTTCAATTTTTGTACTAAAGTTATATCATCGCTTAAAGTATTCCTTGTTTAGTTAGAGTTGATGGAGCACTAAAGTTTTCGCGGTAGTTTTCAGTCTAAGTTATAACGAGTTAGTTTTCGTGATTTCAATTAATATTCTTAATTTGTTAATTCCTGCAACACAACACTGTTTGGGTTTAGGGTTTTGTACCAATTCACTTAAATTATTTCAAATTAGTGTTTTTTTTTTTTTTTTTTTGCTTATTAGCTTCTGTACATATTTTCTTAATATTGTTGCTAAAATATTTTCCATTTTATTTTTTGTACTTGATTTCTAATTTTAGGGTTTATAGTTTTGTGCAAATTTGCTCTAATTGGTGTTGTTTTGCAGTGTGCTTGGTAGAAATTAAACAGAGTTCTATCCACCTTTGAGGTAATTGTTTCTCTATATTTTTATTTTATTTTTTTATTTTTAAATATAAAGGGGGAAATTATTAACATGTTTGGTTTTCATTTGAAATCAGGCTATACTATCAATTATCTTATTTTTTATTTTTTATTTTTAGTTTTAGTTTTTTATATCAATCTTGAGAAAAGATTCTTATTCTTTTATATCAGTTATCTTATAGCTCATACACTACCAGTGCCCAACTTGCTTCCTTTTTTTTAATTTTTTTTTTCCATGCCAAATTAGAACTTGAAACAATGCAACAAAATTTGCAAAGCAAACTAACACATGCTCATTTCGAACAGTGGTGAAAGCAGCAAAGGGAAAGAGGAAGAACAACCATATTTTGGTTCTACAACTTTAACATACTTTGTTAGCTAGCTGTAAATATTATTTTATGTTGATATAGACATCAACCGAACTTTCGCTTATTTTATCATGACAAAAAAACTATTTGGAAAATTTATAGAAAAGGGATAACATGCTTATATAAAGCACACTTTTCTCTTCCAAACATGTCTTATAAGCCAATCTTAACAGCCTTTTATTGTAAAGTTTGTATAATACACACTTTTTGTAATAGACTATGCAAATGCAAGCATGATTACTCTTTTCACTATTATATTATTTTCCGTGAAGAATATAATTTGTGGTGCGAGTTCCAATTCCGTGTTCTCTTTTTTTCTTTTATCACTTATCTCCCTGTTTATTTCCATGTCTAATCGTGCTTTGTATTTGATTTAATTTCGTGCGTGAGTTTCAGACGATGGAGAAGATATAGGAAATGCCAATTCCAATAATTTCTGTTCGATCATCAGAAAAGTTGAGGACCTCCATCAGAATGGTATGTTTGTACCTTTTATGGTTTTGGTTCATTTAATATACATCACTTTGTATCATTTTCTTATCAAATTGAGATAAGTTTAAGTATCAAATCCATTTAATTTGCTAGGGTATTGGATTTACTATTTCATTAATTGGCCTTTTTGATATAGCAGCGGTTTTCAGATATTATATAACTGATAGTGAGAAATTTTAGGAACATGCTTTTTTGGCATGTCTCTTCATATTCTTGCACTCAATATATCTCAGTTTCTTTTCTTAGCTAATAATATGACCCGTAAATCAATAGGATGTACTCGAAATCAGAAATTTATAAATTACGAAGACCATTGTCTGTGATCCCAAATACAACACTGCAGTGTCAAGGATCACAGAGTACAACTGTGAACCAAAAAGAGAATGGTTACAATCTTCCTACGTACTTTAGAAAAAAAGTTCTTCTTGATTTGCATTTTAGGTAACCAAAGATTAAGAAACATGCTATAATTCCATATGTTATCTTAAGACAGTAAAATAAGGATGTAAGTTGAATCCTTAACCTTTTATTTTTTGTTGTGTGTTTTATGTTGTCATTGTCCTAGTTTTTAATTACATGGTTTGTTAAACAATTATAAGTAGTTGTTTTTGAACCTAGATTTAGGCACCCATTTGGTATCAAACCATTAATTATAGTAATTGGCTCTAAACTGGTCTGTATGGAAAACTTATAAATTCTTTTATCTTACTTCTATATCATTAATGGGAAGGGAAGCGATATCATTTATAATGGTTGAGGAATTGCTATATTGATCTAATGATTAGTATCTTTGTTAGGTTAGCGAGAAAGAGGGCGACCCTTCAAAAAGACTGATACAGACAAAAACATGTTGACAATATTTACTATCTTGAGAAAACAAAAGCAGACAAAGCTCATTATTTATATTGAAACATTAAAAAAAAATTACTGTAGCAACCCGCCCCCGGGGGGGCGGTTTGGTATGAATAGTAAACCGCCCCCCCGGTGGGATGGTTTGGTATGAAGGGTAAACCGCCCCTCCGGGGACGGTTTGGTTATGAATGAAAAAAAATCTAAAAATTAGTTATTAATATTACTTTATTTATTTTTTTTGTTATGAAAAAAATGCCGGTTCATAATGGGTACATTACCAAATAATAATAAAAAAAATACTGATTCGAGATATATTTTGATGTGTGCATGATTAAAATTAAAAACCAGGGTTCTTGCATATTGTTGTCTTTTTTTTTTTGTTCTTTGTGAATCAATATTTATCTTTTCTAAAGCTCTATTTGGTATACAATTTTTCATATTGTAACATCTCTAGTATAAGATAATTTATTTCCACTGCATGCAATGCAACACAATATTAACTCTCAACTTGATCACATACATGTGTAACTTTTGAACTTGTTTAGAACTTGTTAAAAACTTGTTTATGGAACTTTATTTTGGAGATATATATTTCTTCTTTTGTAATTCAGGCTTGCTTTCTGCTCTCAATTCATAAATACTCATAATGTCTAGTTAGAAAGATATTACCGATCATGATCCTTACCTAAATTTAAGTATTATGAAGAAACGCCTAAAAAAATATGTCTACATGCCTTTGTGTCCATGAAAAAGCCGAGCTTGAGAAGAAGAGAGCCATATGGAGCCAAGGACTACCGGCCGGCAATTTCGCAAAAACACCAACTCTCTTTGCAATTAGGTTTACTCGGTTAATTTCCGGCAAGTCATCCTTGGCTGCATTCGACTCTCTACCTCTTCACGCATGGCTATCTATGGCTAAATCTTTATATCATTACTACTCGCTCTCTCAATTTTGCTCTCTTCATTGCATAATTAAGTTCATCACTTGTCTTTATGGGAAGGCTATACATAGTACGTGGAAGAAGGAATAATATTTGGAGATATATGCTCTAATATATGGTTCTTGCGTATTAATGTCTTTATAGGTTTGTTAGGTCTTATGGAATTTCTCACTGTTTTTCTTCTTCTTTTTCTTTCATGTAATACCATTTTCACATTTAACTTTTTAAGGGCAATTATTAATTAATATTACCCTATTCATTGCTTTATTTATGTGCCACAGAGAGATATTTCTTTACCCAACTTTTGTATCATGCAAAATGAAACATCAATTTAGTTGAGTTAGGCGCCAACTGCATGTACACTAATTGTTATCTTTCATCCTAATTTATCCATGACCAAACTCTACGAAATGGAGGGTAAAGCATGCTGTTAAAATAAAATGCATTGAGATTTAGGCCGCATGATTCGCTAATAAATCCAAAGGAAATAGTGGAGTAACCAATTGAGATGTGGAATTAGCGGTGTTTATCGAGTCTGGTTTAATTAGTTTTAAACCAAAATGAGTAGGTTTGAATTAACCAATTGAGTTTTTTGGTTTAAATAGATCGGTTCAATTCATTTATTTTTATTTAATTTTGTTTATTTTGTGTGATTCGGTTTATTAATATTTAAAACCAGTCGGACCAATCAGACCGAACCGTACCCAGCCTTTTTTAAATGAATGTAACTAGCTAGTGGGCCTAATGGGCTTTTGTCCAGGGCCCAATATTCATTGAAAATAATGCAGGTTCGTGCATATTTTATTGGAGTAAAGTTCAAATATCACATGATTTATATACCTCTATCTCAAATGTCAAAATATAACTGTTAGATATGATCGATGTTATTTTATTTATAAATAATTATGACATTTTACTAAATTTTAATTGTTATCAAAATTTGTAAAAAATACACTGATGCGAATAACTTTTGGCCGTTGATTTTTAACTTATTGATTCATATAAAAATATAACTGAAAAGTTTTATGTACATGTAGAGAAAATAATATAAATCACACCTAACAACTTATTTTGACATATAAATTAAAAAAAAAATTGTTAATAGAAAATTTGTAAAATAGAGACATCATGAATACACGAAAAATAAAGATATTTGAACTCTTTTCTCTTTATGGCTAAAATAATAATAGAAGACAACTCAAACACAAAACTCCCAAGAATCTCCCTTCCTTCCCTCCCTCATTTGTATTTCTTTGTGTCTTAATCAAATTACACGGCTGTTGCTCTTCTTATATATCACTCGGCTAGATATTATAATAAATCAATTACATGTGTGAAACATAGAATACTTAATCTAGCAATAGATAGAAATCAACTACTATCTATATATGAAAGAATATATATGCTGCGCATATTTATCTTTCCTCCTTCAGATCTTATTTCCTTCTTTGAATGGATATGGATCTTACCATATCTTGATTGATCTCCAAATCTTCAACTGCCAAGTGTGTTCTCAACACTTATTTGTTCATAATAAAACAATGAGTGAAGCATACGAGCACATTACCAAAATATATATATATATATATATATATATATATATATATAGAGGTTGGCTAAGCTCAAAACGTTTGTTCCTAGCCTCAGGAACAAACGATTCGGTTCTCTATTTTTCAAAGTCCAAACAGTCGATCCAAACCGACAGATGTTTAATCTATATTAAAATGTGCTTGGATACCAAATTTTATATTTTTTGAAATTTTTTTACTATTTATTAAGATGGTTTGAAAATCGCTGTTTTTCAGTGGTGCAGAATTTTAATAAAAACAGTGATTTTCAAACTATCTTAATAAATAGTAAAAAAATTTCAAAAAAAGTAAAATTTGGTCTCTAAGTACATTTTAATATAGATTAAACATCTGTCGGTTTAGATGGACCGTTTGGACTTGAAAAATCAGAGAACTGAATCCTTTGTTCCTGAGACTAGGAACAAACATTTTGAGCTTAGCCAACCTCTATATATATATATATATATATATATATATTGAGTCGAGATTTATTGTGGAGTGTGCATGCATGATCAAGAGCATATGCTATGGGGAGATTAACAATTAGTTGATTTTCGAGATATCTATAACGATGCATATATAATTAATTAATCATATTTACTTTACTGGAAAAAAATGTCATTTATAATTGTAATATATGTTTTCTTTCCGAACCCCCACATGTACTATATATTTGGTCTACTGCAATGGAACACTTCTTCACAACTTGATCATCACATACATGTATACCTTTTGAACTTTCGATAATCTCTTCACAAAACTTTTTATAATTCGTTTTTTTTTAATTCACGGTTGCTATCGATGAGAGAGCAGCTCACAATATGGCCCTTAATAAAACAGCAAGCATAGTGGCGATTTTGGAGAATAATACGCCACTAAAGCCTATAATAGTAGCGGTTTCGGTTTTGGAATCCACCACTAAACAAATGGGTTGCGGCCCATTCCTTTGACTTCATATTGTAATAGAGATATCGAGCCCGATATATATATAAGAATGGGACAGTATCTGCGGGGTAAAGAGTGACTATGATATACCCACAGAAAGGTGCTTTTTCTATTAGCGACGGGAGTATCCCCGAAGGTATACCGACAGTATCCTTCGTGGATATTGTCCCATTCTTGTAGTCATGGTATCAGTTAATTAGGAAGAAGTATGTGTAGCTTGATGTCTTTCTATGTATCCATGAAAAAGCCGAGCGTGAGAAAAAGAGAGCCATACGTAGCCAAAGACAACTTGCCGGCAATTTCGCAAAAGCACCAACTCTCTTTAATTGGGTTTATTCCATTTCCGGCAAGTCATCCTTGGCTGCATTCAACTCGCTACCTCTTCACGCATGGCTATCTATGGCTTTTTTTCTTCTTCTTTTCTTCTTCTTTGCATAAGTTGATATGTCTGTGGTAAGGTCGATTAATTTGGAGCGCATATATATATCATTTCAAAAAGAGGTGGTGGGGGTATTTGAATAGCATTTGAATCGTACGTGTTATCTAGTAGGTATTGTAGGCTATATATAGTGGAAGCAAGAATAATATATAGATCCTCTAATATGTATATGCTTCTTTCTTATTTAACAATTTCTTTATATATACATAGGTTTGTTAAGTTTGTAACCGCAGACTTTGTACAGTGGCACGAGCTCTAGCTAGTCTCTCTTTCAAGAGAATTTATGTTCAGTTATCAACAATAACATATAAAATAATGTACTGAGATTATTTAATTAAAAAAAAATTGTTAGGAGTTAGGACTGATGGAATTTCTCCCTTAATTTTTTTTAAGTTCTTTTAAGCTTAATTTAGTTCCAGGTCATTAATTGCTTAGCCATAGCTCCCAAGTAACATAATATTTTTTGTTTTTTTTTGGGGGTAACATACATATGATAGACGAGTACAGATATGATCCAATGAATGAAACAAAGAAAAAACTAATAATAAATGAAACATCATTTTATCCCTGGCCAAGTGTAGGGAAGGACGACAGTGACTCAGTAAGGATATATATGAAATGGAATTAAGGTTAGTCAACAATTGCAGCTGTTACAAATCCAAAGGAAATATATAGCGGCGGTGCGGCACTAACTTTGCTACCTGGCTAATTTACAACCCTAAAATCTAAATATGCTCTTGCTGCAAATTTGCTTAGGGATCAAAGAGACCATGTAGCTGTTATTTCAAATTATCTGGCATGTGTGATGTGTCTGGTGAGGTCATTTCAAATTGAATTGTTTTATGATGTGAGACACGATTGGGACATGAGCCATTTGAACTCTAATTAATTTAATTGAGTATCTTTTAATTATAAAAACAAAAAAATTATATCACCATCTCATTAATTACCTCAGAAGACTCATTTAGCGCATACAATATTTTCCATCTCCTAATTAAGTAAATTGACAAAAACATCTTTGTAATAAAAATGATTATTACAATTATCAACTTTAAATTTTAGCTGTTACATGTACTAGGCTACTAGCTACCTCTAAGGTATTCTAATGCGCATTGGTGCATATTTTAGATATTTTCACAACAAAAACAAAAAAAAGTCAAGTTTCAAGCATTCTCCATCATTTAGATAAAGTATATATGAAACTTGAGAAAATTTGAAATTTAACTTATCATAAAAATTAAGTCACTAAAACTCAACCATTAAAAATTGTAACTGTTAATTGATTGAAGGCTATATGACTTTCAGAGTGACCCAAATTTTTTAGTTTTAAATTAAATAATATTGTTTTGGATTATCAAATAAACAGACCCATTAACGTTGTTGTAAGCTAGAAATAAGGAAAATCTTATCAAAAGTTTTGTAATTTTACGTTACAATGAAATTATTTACTGTATCATAAATTGTATTCATAGAAATTTACAAGAATCGTAAATAGTTTTCGGTCCAAAAAAAAAAACCAATGAGAATTAGAGAGTTTCTCTACTTCTGATTTCTAAATATAGTTGTGCGGTTCACTAATTAAATATATTTTGATCACAAAGAATGTATAAAGAAAAAGGTTAAAAATAAAAGATATATCCAACACAAGTATAAAAAAACTGAATATTGTGAAAAATATACTAAAAAGTCTTAAAATATATTTTCTCGTCTTTACTTGAAGATCGTATTTGGTATTTGCCAAAAGAAAGATATTTTTTTGTTGGAAAAAATTTAAAATCAAATTTGTCTTAAATAGATACGATTACGGAGTGGATAATCGATGAATACAGATTCGATACAGATAGAAAAAAAATAATGTCAGATAATTAAGTCATATAAACTTGAAGATATAAATACTAATTATTAGATATGAGATATGGAATTTGTACAAGAAAAAATATGGGATATGTAATTTGATAGTTATATGAATTAAGTCATATGATTTTTTTTTAATTAAACTTGAGAAAGAGGAAAGAGAGTGGGTGTGGCTTAAAATCGGTTTTCAGATATCCAATCAGTTTACAAATTATAAAAATTATCTGTTTTCGAATTTGGATCTTTTCTTCTTATTGAATAAATATCCAAATTCGAATCTGCAAATTATCTGCTCTTCTTATTTAATAAACATTAAAATTTGGATATGTGAATTACCGAAATTTTTAAAAATATACAAAAATCAAATTTAATTTAATAATCTATACAAAATTCGGATGGATTTCGAAATCTACCCAAACCGGCAACAGGGTTGCCGGTTTCAAAGCCTAGAACCGGCAGCAGGTTTGCCGGTTTCAGAGCCCAGAACCGGCAACAAGCTTGCCGGTTTCAGAGCCCAGAACCGGCAACTGTGTTGCAGATCCCAGAACCGGCAACTGTGCTGCCGGTTCCAGACTCTGTATTCGGCAAATCTGCTGCCGGTTGTGGATTGCTATAAACGCCCCATTCTCACTCCCGCTTCTTGCTCTGCCGTCTTCGCTTCAAGAAGTAAGTTTTATTAATCAAAATTATATTAATTAATCTAATTAATATAGATTAATATTTAATTAATTATTTCAATTATTTTAATTCATGTTGAATAATGATTTTAATTAATTTTATTTTCAATGTTAAATTTTGATGTGAGTTATTTTATTAATAAAATTATATTAATTAATTTAGATTAATATTTAATTAATTATTTTAATTCATTTTGAATAATGATTTTAATTAATTTTATTTTCATCTTTCAATTTTGATGTGAGTTATTTTATTTTTTGTTTGTACATTGTTTATTAGTTAATTTTAATTTTAATTAATTTTGTAACGTTAATTTTTTTAAATGTTTGTTATCCAGATCAAACAAAAATCAAATATGATATGTGTGAAAGTCTTTGTTGGAGGAAACATCCAGTTCAATGACGAAGGAGTCTTCTATAGTACTCGACCCAAATACTCGTTCCCGGTAACTATTAATCATAATTTTGATTATCTCCAAAATGAAATTTATAAACTGGTTGGGTACTGCTAGTGAAGCAAATATGGAAATCCAAGCCAGATTTAATATGTCTACTGATGGTCAGCGGGACTACCAATTGGTACCGATAACAAACCAGGTATCGTTCGAAATGATTTTAGGAATTGTTGCGTCATTCCCCCAAAGGATACCGGTTCTTGAGCTGTATGTAGAATTGGAACCGAATCATTCCGGTTTTAATTCTCAGTTGAATCTGAACAGTCAAGCCCCTGTAAACAGACAGATCCCTGAATCGAGATCCCGGCCAAGTACGAGTCGCAACCCTGAACCTAGAACTGTTCAGACCCATAGGCCAGTAGAGGTACTTGATTATTCCCGTTTACCTGTCGATGCAATTGATGATGACAGTTTGGAAAGCGGGGATGAGATGATCTCAAATGAGTCAGCAGGGTCCGATGAAAATCTTTCACCGACTAGACAGACACAATCACATTCTGTGTCACAGTCCGGTAGACATTCTGTGTCACAGTCCGGTAGACATTCTGTGTCACAGTCTCGCCAATCACAATACCCGTTTACTGGCCGAGAAAATATGACACATCCGGTAGACATTTTCAACGACACTTCGGGTTTTCGAGAAGCAGATGTCGATTTTTTCAACCGTACAACAAGAATTGTCGATAACCCAATAGCTGAAGGCCAAGTGTATGAGTCGAGAGAGGCTCTAAGAATAGCAGTTCAGGAGTTTCATATCCAAAAAAATTTTGAGTTTAGGACTCAAAGAAGCGAACCTAGACGTATGGTATGGATATGCAAAGATAAATTGTGCAAGTTCAAGTTATGTGCGAAACCTCAGGGTATCTCAGAATCTTGGATTATTTACAAACAAAAAATTCCTCATGGATGCAGAGTACCGGCAACACGTGAAGATCATGACCAGCTCACGGCAGAGATGGTTGCACGCGCCATTGATGGCACAGTGAGAAGGGATGTGTGCGCGAGTATAAATCATATCCGAGATGTCGTGAAAGCAACGTACTCAAAAGTGACGCCCAAGTACAACAAATTATGGCGAGGACGTGAGCTCGCAATTGCAAACATTTATGGGAGTTGGGAGAACTCGTACAACCTGCTCATTCCGCTTTTGGAAGCTATAAAGTGAGGCACTCCCGGAACCAAGTATTGTGTGATGTCGACACCGATTGAGAATTCAAATGATAGACAATTCCTGTACGCGGCTTGGGCGTACGGGCCATGTATTGCGGCAATACCTTTTATCAGACCAGTGATTAGTATTGATGCATGTTTCATGTCGGGACGGTATCAGGGACACCCGATGATGACTGTGGGGTATCCACAACAAATCGCTGAACCTACCTTGCATTATCTGGGTCTCTCTCTCTGTCATTCTGAATTTCAAAAATCGTACCAAATTATTTTGTCAATTATTTCTTCTGAACCGTTCTACTAGTTCTAACTAATTCTAAACAATTTCGAAAACAATTTTGGTATTGTTTCTAAAACAATTTTGGTATTGTTTCTAAAACAATTTTGGTGATTTTCTGGTATTTTCTAACTAATTCTAAAAACTATTCTAAATAATTTTAAAGTTTTTCATAATATCAGGAACCATTCTATAATTTACCTAAATTTATTTTGGTATTTTGTAATTTAACTACAATTATTTTAATATTTTTTATTTTTTCTAAAATTATTTTGTCATTTTCTAATTTACTTTAAATTATTTTGGTATTTCCTAATTATCTAAAATTATTTTAACATTTTCTAATTATCTAAATTTTTTTAGACATTTTCTAATTATCTAAAAAAATTAAGATATTTTCTAATTATCTAAAAAAATTAATATATTTTCTAATTATCTAAAAAAAATTAAATATTAAACTAATTTTATTAATCTATCTTAAATTTAAACTAATCTAACTTAAATAATTTAAATAAAAAATAAATATTAAAAAAAAATTACCTGGATGGAGACGTGAAGAATAGATGAGGAATGGGAGAAAGGGACGCAGGTCCGCTGGCTTTATAGCCGAATCCAGAACCGGCAACACAGTTGCCGGTTTTGGAGCCTGGAACCGGTAGCTGAATTGCCGGTTTTGGAGCCTGGAACCGGCAACTGTGCTGCCGGTTCTGGGATCTGCAGCACAGTTGCCGGTTTTGGGATATTGAAACCGGTAGCTTTGTTGCCGGTTCTGGGCTCTGAAACCGGCAACAATGTTGCCGGTTTGGGTAGATTTCGAAATCCAACCGAATTTTGTATAGATTATTAAATTTATATGTGTTTTTGTATATTTTTAAAAATTTCGGTGTGAATTATGCACTGTGTTTATTCGTATTCAGATCATAAGCAGATTCAGATGGATATTACTGGCTACGTTTACCCCTGTCACGTCGCTGGACCGGGGCGTATTAACAGATAAAATGTATTAAATAAGGAACAATAAATGGATTTCAAGAAGGGCATATTAGTCAATTAAAAATTAAAAATAATTAAATAAAATATTAAATAGTTAAAGGATATAGAAGAAAGAATGCTAATTAAATTTGTTTGAGGATATTGGATATTGTTATGTTTCGATTGGGAAATTGGCTATTTCAAAAGTTTAAATGGACACACTGGAAAATTTTTCATTTTTTAAAGAGTTACCGTGTGTGAAGTGATATAATCTAATTCCCTAATTTGGGATTGTAAATTGTAGCATAGTAATAATAAGGGAAAATTGGTTATTTGCCACACCAAAACTTTTAAATCTAAAAAATGCCATCACAAAACTATAAATCTGAAAAATACCACACTAAACTTAGTTAATTCTTAATTTTTTCACTAATACACAATTTTTATACTTTTTTTATTAAAAATTAACTGAAAAATACAATTTTGAAATACGTATTTCTGTATTTTCATATAAACCTGTAACATACTGAAATTTAACACTTGACTTCATTAATAGCTAAGTTTCATTTTTACAAAGAGAAGAGGCATATGTGCACATTGGCATTAAAATATCTTAGTCACCCACGTTAAAAAATTTATGGGCTGGAGCATTTTAATATTCTTTGGATCTTACCCACTTGACTTAATTTTATTTTGGGCCCAGCCCCTCTCTTTGGGAATTAACAAAAATGGATACCTTGGAATTAACTAAATTGGATTAAAACTTTGGAATTAACGTGAGAGTGGGGGATAACTTTTCGGGGTTGACTTCTCTTTGAAGGGGAGGAAACAGAAAGGAAAAATCTCTATTCCTTGCAATTAACGAAGAGAGGAGAAGAGGAAGGATGTTGTGTTTCTAGCCTTGAAACAGGAAACGATAAGAGGGAGGTAGTGGTGTTGGCAGCTAAAGTGACTAAGCAACGACAAACAGAAAAAGAGGGCATTGACGCTGAAGGTGAGGCCCGACCCTAAACAGAGGTAAATAAGTGACAAGACATGATCGTCTCAGGTGCGGGTTTTGATTGTTCCTTAGCTCCTTACAATACATTTAATTGTTGGTGTTCTCTTGTCAGGTTCTTGGAATTTTTTATGTTATTCATTTCTGTGAATTGTTGCTTGCTGAATTCTTAATTTGGTTTTGAATTACCTTACTTGAATGAATGGTTCAAATTTTCTGAAATTGAAATGTGAAATCAGCATAGTGATTTTCTGAAATTGAAATTTGAATTTAGTTTAGTGATTAATTGGTAACTTTATATATATTGTGTTAGTAACTTGAATGCATGAGTAAAATTTTCTGAAATTTGAATGTGAAATCTGTGTAGTGATTGCTTAGCGACACCATATTGCATTATGGGCTGGGAATCTATATCTTTATGTGTTGTCCCCAACCTGACCACTATGCGACTTACCATAGTGCGGATTGTTGCTGTAAAGAAATTGTACTTAAATTTAGTGAACTCTGATCAAATGTTGCATTAGAAATTGTTGGCTGATACGGTTGGTATAATGGGAAATTCTTCAAGCATGTAGGCACTGTTACGTGTAGCGCATGCTTGAACCTAAATTCTGAAATAAACCGATCACGTAGGCGCTATTATGTGTAGCGCGTGATTGAGGTCATGTAGGCGCTGTTATGTGTAGCGCATGACTTAAAAACCAAATATGAATTTCAGTCGATCACGTAGGCGCTGTTATGTGTAGCACGTGATCGGATCATGTAGGCGCTGTAATGTGTAGCGCATGATCGAGGCACAGAGCACTCCGTGTGAATTTTCCCATTATATTATGGAAACCACCGACCTTGATAACTTGTTACATTAAGCATTAATCAGAAATTGAGAATTTACAATTGAACTAAACTATACTCTAATTATTATTGAATTAGAACGTGCTTGTCGTGTTGTATGATCATTTGATAGGGAGAACTTAGGTATGCAAGCTGGTTGTCTATTTAGTGTGATACATTTATATTGATGCTAAATGATTATCATGGGTTGTGAATTGTTTTTTTTTAAGCTGTTGGTTATGTTATATTTTTTTCAATAAACTATACTTGAGTGTTATTTTGGTTATATTGGTTGGATCCGAGAATCTCTCACCCAAAATAAATACCGCACTGAGAATTATAATTTCTCACCTTCTCTTTTGTGGGTTCCAGGTACTAGTAGCACGGCGGATAATCAGAATAAGTAAACGACAAGGAAGGAGGTTGCTAGACTAGACGGTGTATTTTGGTACAGTCTCTATAATCATGTATGTATATATATATGGCAGGGCAGTCTCTTAATATCCAGCTTGTTGTATTTTGATGCTCTCGTGCATATATTATCTTTTTGTTCATATTGCACGAACAAAAGACTGTATCACATGTTTATATATGTATATATAGTTAGTTGGCTTCCAAACTATGTTGAAAATCTAGCTGTGTTGGACATTGACATAATTCATAACCTTACTCATTATTATTTATTTATTTTATTTTTTTGCCTAGTGACATCTAGTTGAGTGGCTGTTGTATGTCACTTGAATAGGTGCTACGGCAAGTTGTCTCTTCTATGCGGGTTGTGACAATACCCTTCAGACCCCTCATTATACCCCTCCGCTACGTATCTCAAAACTGTATTTTTCTGTTAATTTTTAATAAAAAAAAAGTATAAAAATTGTGTATTAGTGGAAAAATTAAGAATTAACTAAGTTTAGAGTGGCATGTTTGAGAGTGGTATTTTTCTGTTAATTTATAGTTTCGTGATGGCGTTTTTCAAATTTGAAGGTTTTAGAGTGGCAAATAACCAATTTTTCCTAATAATAATATTCTTAATGCACTCAACGATAATTCTTATTTTGTGACATTTTTATGTTTAATATGGGCTGCAACTGGAAGGAACAACTTGTGCTTTTGAAAACAGCACAATATAATCGAGTACATCTTAAAGGGAGGATTATAGAGGAACACTTGGAAATGCATATAGAGTTATAGACAAACATTGAATTTGCTTATTGTACTAAATTACAATGAATAAATTTATTTGGGACTAACGAAATTAGGTGTTTGCAATTTGCTTGGGCCAAATGGTGTTTAATGGATCATACTAGCAAAATAAAAATGAAGTTTGTTATAAAATTGCGTGGGCTTAATGGACTTTGGTCCGGAGCCCAATATTCATTAAAAGTAAAACACCAGGGTTCTTGCATTGCATGTTGTCCAATTTATTCATAGCCGGCAATAGATATACTGAAGGAATAAAGAAATTTAGGAATTGATAATTTATCACTTTTTTTTCTTATTTCAATTAAAAAATGTGCTCGGTAAACTCAATAAATGAAATAGTAAAGTGACTATACATTAAATATAAGAATATTAGAAATTTTAATTTTAAAGATTGTGTACTTTTTCGGTAGTCTTTCTTATGGCTCCTTAACGGCCTAATCTGTTTAAATCTTACTGACCGTAGTCTTTCTTAGAGATACTGCTTAATCTCACTCCCCCTCCTCAAGAAAAATGCCTCCTTAAGTCGAACTCACATTAACTCAAAAGGAATCTTTTGTGTTAATGTATGTGGACCATCCAATTTATTTTAAGATCCATGTGAACTAAATCTACACTAATATATATTAAAGGGTTTTTATATTAAAATCAAACAGTCTAATTAGTTATGTCTAAAATCAGACGATCAGATAAATTAATTGATGCAAAAAATTCCCGAGTTAATGCATATGATACGTACGTGTTATCTTAGATCTCCTTAGAGCAATTTTAAAGTATTTTTTTGTTTTCAGGAGCTGCTCTTTTTATAATTTCTTCTGTTCCTTTATTCAGGTGAAAACTAAAACATTTTCTTGATAACCAGTTATCAAGTGATAAACTCACGAATCTAACACCATATGAGGCTTGCTGTCGAATATAAAAAAACCAATCAAATTGCAACGTACGTAATTAAAAATTTCAAAATCATAGGGTGACTTAGCACCCCCAGACAGTGTGTAAATCCGCCCCTGAAAACAACATACTAGACATAATGGTGTTTTCCCCCATTAAAATCATTAAACCAAACTATACATGACAGGAGATACAGACGCATCAGTAAATTACAGCACAAACAGAAAGAGGAAGGACTAAACCCGATCGAGGATCAATATTTTCAGAGGAAAACAGAGAAGCCAGTTTGTGTAATCATTGAAATTACACAGTAAAACACAGAGATTAAAGAGAACCAGGATATATTTTTGGACGAAATTTCCGAAATATATATTTTATAGTTTTACTTCCTCGATATCCTTCTAGCTAATACTAGAAACATCTAAATAAAAGGCAATCTTAGCAAGTTACGGTGAATAATTAGGTCATATAATTATAATATTAGAACATACAGGTCAATCTCTTATCGCTCTCCTAGCTACCTCTATCTTCCAGCTCTCGTTAGTTAATAATGGGACAAATTAAGTTTTTTCAACATAACGTAATCAGCGTGACTTTCAAAAAAGAGAAGCAAGTATGTATATATGTATGTATGTATATGTCCTAAATAAGTTTTGTGAAGAAGAGAAATACATATGTTGTTATTCTCCGATATCAACAGTAAAGTTCTTTCACTATAAATTTAATTATTCGTCCTCCAAAATTGAGGGACAGGTCGAGTCGGCCCCATCAAGCTGAAGCTGTGATTGATGGAAAACCAGAATTTTTGGTGGTGATTAGAAGATAGAGATTGGAGAGAGATATGTAGGACCTTCAACAGCTCAAATCTAATGGCAGCACCTAGTTTTCAACAGTCACTACAGCAGAATAGTTTTACTGCGACCGGTATCAGAGACCGGTGCTGACGCCGGTCGCAGATAATCGATTTTTTCTTAAAAAAAAAAAAACGAAAATTGTCGGAGACCATAACCTTTAGCGACGACATCTGCGACTGGCGCCTTCGCCGGTCGCTAATAGTGCTTTTTTTTTTTTTTTTTTTAAACGCCGAATTTTTTCTGCGAAAGTTTGCGCTCCAAAAACCCTTGTTCCCGCGCCAGAGCTCAGAATTCGCCCCAATTTTTTCACAAATAGCGCCAGACACAAATCGCCCCCAAAACCCTTGTTCTCCGTCCCTGCCTTCTCCGTCTTCCGTCTCCGCCAGACACAAATCGCAGGGCAGAACACAAATCGCGCCAGAGCCAAGGCAGAGTTGCATCATCACCAACAGTTTCTGCAAAGGAGGTAATCTGAGTCGCCTTGCACCAAGTATATATACAACTCTTGTTAATTAATTGTATTTTCTTTCTTGGCTTCCATGATCTGTATAAGAAAGACATTTTCTTTTTTAACACAAATCGCCGCAATCTGATTCGCCCCAATTGGTATAAAGCTGTAATTGGAAGGTCCTTTTCCTCTCCTCAATTTAGTACTGGTGAAAATCGCGACCTTGGAGCTGGAGTTGAGTGCTGGCGTGGATTTTACCAGAGTCTACGTCCTTTCACAAAACCAACTCGCGCCACTGTCAAAGAAGGTTTGA
Organism: Carex scoparia; assembly: GCA_024447655.1. NCBI lineage: Eukaryota > Viridiplantae > Streptophyta > Magnoliopsida > Poales > Cyperaceae > Carex > Carex scoparia. The sequence continues at coordinate 6,772,187 of JAJHPE010000016.1, read as the reverse complement.
AATTTGTGAATTAATTTCGTTATCTTAGGGGTTAAATATGTTTTCAATAGCCTTGCTAGCTACATGGTTTTCTTCTAGATATATTTGATAATCTTGCTTCCATTTAAGTTAATGCATCATGGGTATTTGTGTCTTCATAATCATTTTAAGTTTTGATAGATACAGTAGAAATTAATTAATTAACCATATTAAGTTTTAGGGTTAAGCTTCAAAAAACCAGTTTTAGTTATAAGGGCTTCATGGAACTAGCAATTTCAGAATTTTGGTATAATATTGCACTGCTTTCTTTTTCACAATCAAATATATTCTAGTAAATAAAACACCGCACACTAATACAAAGGTGTGTGTTAGCACATGTGATGTAATAATAATTAGTTAATTACTTACACCAGATACGAAATCTCAACATTTGGCCCCAAAATTAGGTATAGGAACAAAAGAATACCTTCCAACTGGCAATAATACAAACAACCAACATGCATGTGACATGAACTACACATAACATGGTGATCTTTTTCATGTCTATATAGATAAAGGAAAGAGGAGGAGTAACCTTCACCAAAATGTAAAGAATAATTAAGGTGCTTGTCTACCATCTCAGTATAATTTTGGTTATGGCACCAATAATATCAAGCTGAGGTGATTCCCTATCAAAATTTTTGTTCAGAGAATTGAACAAGGTAATAGATAAGTTCTAAAATTGATAGCCGCAATGTGTTTTACCTCTGAATATGTTCTAAAATTAATATCAAGTTTAGTAAATTTGAATTATGTATATGATATAACTTTCCAGTAGTGAGGCTATGGTACTATGCATAATGCAACATGTGCTATACTGGTAATGAAAATGCCCAAATTGACCTGCTGTCATAAATCAGTCAGTGCAGACTGATATGTCACCCAAACCAGAAATATAAAAACACAGATAGGTAGAGGGTTCCAAGAAAATCAGTTTAGACTCAAATTTTGCACCTTTATGATTTTTCTACTATTTTCTATGAATTTTTGAAGTTAGACCTTTGAGATTTCAGATTCTGCACTGTGCATATAGCTGCCAGCATTCCTTTTTTCCCTTTCATTTTTTACTTTCTGTGAACCTGACTGTAGATATAAGCATATCATCATGTAGATCATTCAAAAACACTCAAATAGACTATAAATTTGCCTCATTGGAACATATATAGCATGAGTTATGATTTTTCAAAGTTTTATATGCATATAGTTGGCAGCATTGACCCCTGTGTATATATTCATCAATATCAAACAATACAGGGGCCAAAATAAAAATCTAAAAATATGGTAAAATAAAGGACTTCAAGACATATGATTTCAACATAAACTTATCATTCATAGGATTTTTCTTCTGTGTTTTATGATTTTTCAAAGTCCATACTTCTCTGAAAATATAAGACTGCATATGTGCAGTTTGCTGGTAAATGACCCCTGCCCACTGTTTGGTCTCTTTTAGGTATCAAATGGCCTTGAAAATTAAAAATAAAAATATGTTTGAAAACTAGACTCTCTGTAAATAATTATAGACTCCAAGTTTGTTCAATTACAGGTTATATATTGCCTTAAATAAAATCATCAATTAAATAGAAAATTCTGTCAACAGATGGACATTTATGCCCCTGCACATATGCAGAAAATCATATAAATAGCAATGAAATTCCAGAGCAGCAAAACCTTTACATATGACTTTAAACAACTGACAGGGAGGGTCGACCTCGGACCATGTCTCGATGTCGGATCCTCTGGATGACGACGATGATGGCGAGGATGACGACGAGGATCTCGGCAGAGATGGTACTTCTTAGATTTTCTTGAGTTGACATATTTATCTATGTTACAGTTTAGGTTTAGATATTTATGGTAACACACTTATGTGGATTGGATATTTAGCGTACTTATGTGAATTGGATATTTAGCATACTTATGTTGGTATATTTATGTTTTTGTGATATTTATTCATATTCTTGTTCTATTTGATTGTTTATTCGCTGATAATCGATGCAATTGTACGTCTGATCACAATTCTTGAAACGACAAAATATCAATAATAAATAAAATCAACATAATCAGAACCAATAAAAAAAAAACCAGAAACAAATTAATTTCTAAAAAAAAAAATTGATTATCAGCGATCGGGACAAAAGTATCAAAGACCAGATTCTCGTCTCTGATACTAAAGAAATCAGTGACCGGCGCCATCATTATCAGAGACCGGGAAAGTTGGTCTCTGATAATCAGGGTATCAGAGACCGGATTTGGGTATCAGAGACCGGTAATTTCGGTCGCTGTTAACTAAATATGACATCATCGTGTTTTTTCAGAGACCAAAGTTCTGTGGTCTCTGAAACAGTATCAGCAGCGACCGGCGAGAGGTATCAGAGACCATACTTTCAGAGACCGGTGCATCAGCAACCAAATTTCACTATCAGCGACCAAATTCACTATCAGAGACCGGTGACATTACTTTCAGCGACCAAATGCACCAGTCGCTGATAACCTTATCTGCTGTAGTGAGTAATTAATGCTGACGCTGTTTTCAAAAATCTCGTCCCATATATAATGCTGAGCTGTAAGATATATACAAGGTAGAGACTGAAGAGAAATAAGACATTCATATATAACAAATTAGAGGAGCCAGTTTTCAATATAGTCCACACAAACATTCAATTATTTTTAACCAAATTTTGCTTCACTCGTTTTTCCATCTAGAATGGGATTTTAGTATAAACTTAATTTGCTTCCTTTAAACTATATATACTGATTTTAGTATAAACTTAATTTGCTTCCTTTATACTATATATACTGATTTTAGTATTGATGAATTTCTAACAGTTGTAATAAATTTTAGTACTGATAGTATAAATTTAATTTGCTTCCTTTACTAACATTTGTAATAAATTTCTAACCCACACAATAATTGAACCCAAAGAGAAATGCTTCATTTTGACCTCCATTGGAAATAGAGGTCTCTAGGGCTGTCCAAAAAGCTCGTAGCTCGTGACTCGCTAACAGCTCGGGCCAAAATTAACGAGCTGAGCTTTTGCCCAGCTCAGCTCGCTAGCTCGCGAGCTAGTTAGGCTAGGCATCAATTTGTGAATTTGTATGAATTTGTGTGTATTTTATACTGTCAAACTTGGTCCAACTCGGTTCAACTTGATCCAGCTCGGTCCAAAAATGCTTGTAAAATTTATTTTCTTCTTAAAACAAGGTCCAACCAAACCCAACGAGCTAGCTCATGAGCTGGCTCGTCACGAGTTTGAGCTGAGATTTTAGCTCGCGAGCTGTTAACGAGCTGACTCGCTAACAACTCAATCCGGAATTAACGAGCCGAGCTTTTGCCCGGCTCGGCTCGAGCCCAACTCATTTTACAGCCCTAGAGGCCTTTGAATAAAACCTGTTGTGTGTCAATAAATATAAATGAAAAGAAACATCAAAACATTCAATTTAGTACTTTGATCACACTACTACAAAAAACACTAAATATACACGGTACATGCATCGTACACGTCTCTGAGCACTTTTCAACTGAACAGTGTGTAAAGAAGGGAGGCGGTTGCAAAAATGAGCTCAACCATGCAGTATTGTGTTTGAAGAATATTATTTTAGACACAATTTCATATTTTTTTAAACTATAAAATTACGTTCTTTTATGTAAATTTTATTTTATAATTACATTTGTACTATTATAAATTCTAATAACTATGTATATTCAAATTATTTTTTTTTATTACAGAGTTAATCTTTTGTTTGAACCGCAACCCCCGACCCGATGTATTAATTTCACTAAAAAGTTTCTATTTGATCCTTTTAAAAACATTTGGTCAATTGAAAAAGTTTAATTTGTTCAAGTAGTTGTGTCATGTTTAACTATATGCAATTATCAAGAATAAGGGAACTTATTTTGTATATTTTAGTAAAAAAATCAGCCACAATAAAAACGGTACTATAAAGTAATTTAAATTCACTTTTAGTAAAGAAAAGTAAGTAATAATTTATATTCTCTTAAAAAAATTTGGTAGATAGATCATTAACCGTGATTTTTATTAATATCCAAAAATAAATGTAAATTGTCAAATATGCCCACGAAAGATAGATAATTTTAAAAATGTCCAAACTGACCAATAATTGGATGATTTCTATTTTTTATTAGAACCGACCAATAATTGGCCGGTTCTTGTTTTTTTAGATAGTTATATTAAACGTTGAGTTTATATTAAGACTAAATTTTTTTGTATTATTTGTTGTACATGTATTGACTAATTAAGTAAATATCAAGATTCGAGAATACCCGATACTATATAATTTGATTTATTAGAAACATTGTCATTTTTTAAATTTGATTTATTTAAAATAATGTTATCTTAAAAAAAACTAGTGAGAAAATATACTCTTCACAATTTTCTTTTATTTTTAAGTAATTATGTGTCCTCTTTCATAAATCAGAAAAAAATAGTAAAAAATTTCAAAAATAGTAAAAATTAGTATTCTTCAAGTTCATTATATAACCAATTTACCGAGCTACTTAAATAAAAAAAATAGAAATAAAAATCTTAATTGAAAACTTCAACTCAAGTTTTGAAGCTCTTCTCTTTATTTTTTGGCAATTTTGAATTTTGAATAATGGCATTGCCATCACTAATGCATGCGTAGTTTCGCAAGCTTTTCGAAAAGTAGTCAATTGCTAAAATCGGATACTTGAGCGCTGTTTTATGACCGTTTGAAGTTTCGTCGCCGTTGTATGTCTTCTCAATAAAGATATCGTCTTTCTTGCTTTATTAATTGTTTTAACCTTGGTTTTTACCAGAGATATTATAGATAAATCCATGTACAACAAGCCGGTGCTTTAGAAATGAGATAAATGACTAAAAATTAATACATATGCATTATAACATAAAGATACATATCAAATTTGTTAGAGCACAAATAAATATCCGTCTGAAAGAGATGTAATATTAATTTTAAATAAATTAAATAGAAAAATCAGAAGTCTTTCTAATAAATCAAATTATATAGTATTGGTCATTTTTCGTAGCTTAAATGAAGTCATTTATTATCTATCGGACATTCTTGAAATTTGATATTCACTTAATTAGTTAATTAATGTACAACAAATAATATAAAAAAATAGTCTTAATATAAACTCAATAATTAATTTAATACTAAAAAAAATCAAGAACCGACCAATAATTAGCCGGTTTAGATATTTTTAAAATTAACTATTTTTCATGGACATATTTGACAATTTATATTTATTTTTAAATATTAATAAAAATCACGGGATCACTAAGGCCCATCTTTGTTTAGTTATCCAAACTCACATCTTGCATTTAATATTGTCCCCCACTCGCCCTGACATACTTATCCATATTCTCGTCCGCAGCACCAAGCTTTACAACTACAGTGACCTCCCTCTTCTATCCCTCTGACCGAGTCAAAATTGACAGTGTTTTCTTCTAATTCGATTTGGGAACGGGACAGTCTCCGCACGGCGCTCAGTGCTCATCCTCTCTCCGGGTAAGGCACCACTATCAATTGAATTTGAAAGTCTTTAGTTGGGACAAAGTAAGTTTAGGTCGTGGAACCCTACGTGCTAAAAAATCAACCAAGGATGAGCATCTTGGATTTCATTCGTTAGTGTTTTTTTCTATGATCTGCTACCATTGTGGTAACTTCATCACATGTTATTTCTTGGATTTATAAATTATTGCTTTTGGGTTATCAACTGCATCTAATACTCACAAAAGGGTTCGTCCAGCTGCCACCCAAAATATATATCCACTCTCAAATTTCTTTAATATATCACTCGCTTAATTGTTTCAGCTGATATATACAACAGAGAATTAAGCGAGATGGCTGAGACCATTGTGAATTGGGTGCTCGGCAAGCTGGGTGATGCTGTAGTTAAGGAGGTTTTACGCCTATACGGCGTCGATGAGAAAGTGGAGACGGTGAACTGTGAACTTGGCCGGATAAAGGCTTTTCTCAAGGATGCTGACAGAAAGCAAATAAAAGATGAGAGACAAAAGCATTGGATTAAGGAGGTCCGAGATGTGGCTCACTCTATAGAAGATGTCATAGACACCTTTCTCATGGATATCCCACAAAATCCACAGAAGTCAGGCATGAGGGAGACCATAAAAAACATGCTAAGTAAAAACAAAAAACGCGCGCCTGTACACAACTTTGTAGATGAGATAAACCAGATCCTAAAAAAGATGAAAGAGATCGAAGAGAGCAGAGTCAGATATGGAATAAATAATTTAGGTGAGGGTAGTGGAGATATCAAACTACCCGTCAGGCCACTGATACTACCTGATGTTGATCCCGATATTGTTGGCTTCAAGGCAGATGAGGACTACATTGTCAAGAAGTTGCTTGATGAGACCACCAAGAGACGTTCTGTGGTCTCAATTTGCGGGACTGGTGGACTCGGAAAAACTACTCTTGCACAAAAAGTGTACAATTGGTATGCGCTTTTTTTTATTTTCTAAATTGTGTCATTTACTATCAATTTGACGCAAATTCACCTTTCTCCCTTTTTAAAATTTTTGCACTAATTTCGTTTATAAAAATTACACACTTTAGTTCAGATAATTAAAATGGAACACATGGTTAATATACTTGGTACAATTAATTATGTAATACTTGTTTTTTATGAGAAAAAGGTCAGATTTGGTCATAATATTTCTCGAGTGATTATATCTAATTGATAATATTCATCTGTTTCCTATTTACCCTTGCACTCTTTATTGTATCTAATATACAAAGAAGAGCGATGTATATAGTTTTGGGTAAATAACTTATTTAGGCAGTTTATCCAAATGGAAATGGTGAATGAGAATTATTGGCTCAAATGGAGAAAGAAAATGCAGGAGGGTATAATTGGAAATATAAGTTTTAAAAAGTGTAAGTTAAGAAAGAATTGAAAGAGTTGAGAGGTAAATATAATATATTCAAGTCTTGAGAGACAAATAAGAAAATTAGTAAGAGTTAGAGGGTATACAAAAAAATAACCCTACTATATTATATTGAGTTTGTTAACTTGATTTTAATTGTGTACATATATGCTTATGTGCATATCTCAATTCGCACTTTTAATTTACATGGGTTTTATTGAAATTGCGCAAGGCTAATCAACAGGTAGACTTGGGAAGGTCAAGTATTTCAGTAGTCCCGTCAATAGCTTTTTGTAACATCGTGATAAGAACAAAAGAAAATAGAAGAGAACACTAGAAACCCTTCTAACTTTTAATTCTATATGCACTTGTAAGTTTTTATGGAGTCCGTTTCTTTGCATTTTGGTTATATTAATATCTAATATAATCTTTTATTTTTTTCAGTAATGACGTCAAAGGACAATTTGATGTTCGCATATGGGTAGCTATTTCTGAAAAGTTCGGAATAATTGATATTTCGAGAAAGATAATGCGACAATTAAATCCTTCTATGAAATTGAGTGATCTACCAAATGAAGCAGAAGTGATTTATAATGAGATTCACAAATCTCTTAGTGGCAAAAAGTACCTCATAGTCCTAGACGATGTCCGGACGGTCGATCTATGGACTCGGATTAGTCCAAAGATTCCCGGGATGAAAACAAAGCGAGTAGACTACTTGTAACCACTAGGTTCGCTGGTGTTCCCAAGGGCATGGATCCCATAAGTGAACCACACAAACTCCAATTCTTAACTCACGAGATAAGCCGAGAGCTTTTGCTAAAAACAGTTTTTCCTAATCATGATCCAACTAAAAGTTCTTTTGATGATCTTTCTGATATTATAGATCAATTTGTCCGCAAGTGTGGTGGGCTGCCTCTCGCATTGGTGGTTTTAGGTGGTCTCATATCAAAGAAGCCTCGCAGCTATGCCGCTTATAGTAGTGTGTTCTGGACAATGAGTTGGCATGTCGAAGGAAAAAATTGTAGCGAGATCATAGGCACTAGCTATGAGGACTTGCCATTTGCTATCAAGTCGTGTTTTATGTACTTTTCCGCATTTCCCGAAGACTATGATATTGATGCCCAATCATTACTTCGAATGTGGATTGCGGAGTGCTTCATACCACAAGAAGATAACAGAACATTGGAAGAAACTGCGGAGAGCTTCTTAGAGGATCTCGTACAAAGGTATTACATCTTCATTTAATGATTTACACTTATTGATGTAATACAACATTAAATTTCATAAACATTTATATTATGTTACGTAAACAGTACTTTCTTTAAAGTGCTTAGCTTGAAACTTGTGGGCCACAATAAGCCAGCTATGTTACATTTAAGACCACTTCAAAGTAAAAAATGAGGGGCCTGACCACTAAATTTTTTTATATTTTTTTCATTTTACGCTAGGAGCATGGTTCAAGTACATAGTAGATCGAATGATGGTTCCATCAAAACTCTACGCATACACGATCTACTGCGAGATCTTGCTCTCCAAAAAGCCAAGGAGGAAAACTTTCTCCTTGTGTATTCAAATCCAAAAGATAAAATGAGCTTGAGCAATGCACGCCGTGTGGCAATTCACAATCCAGATTGTGATCAACTTATAATGAGCCAAAACCTCCACACTCTTTTATTCTTTTGTAACGGGAGAATTCCTAATTGTTCTAAGGAGAGACTGCTTAAAGTGGTAAGTATTGGAGTCCGAGAGGAGATCACAATAGAGTTGGGGATGTTTGAGGGATTGACTCAGTTAAGATATCTGAGTCTTTCTGGAAGGGTTAGTGACAACCGTGATCAAGAATTCTTTGAGAAAGTGATAGGCAGAATGAAATTTCTACAGACCCTTGAAGTATTTATTGGCAGCCCCTCTGAGTTTCCTAAGAGTGCATGGAATATCAAGACACTGAGGCATGTCTATCACAATGCTCTTATAGAAGTCCCTGCATCAGCAAAATTAACAAATTTGCAAACTATTTTTCCAAATATGGGGGGCACACAATCATGGGAGATAGAGGTACCTCAAATACCCAATTTACGTTCATTAGAATTACAAGCCATATTCTCTCCATCGAAGGCAGTTGTGACTTTTCTGTCCACATTAGAACACCTAATTAATCTCGATTTAGTACATGATGATAGTGTACAGGACATACTTGGCATGAGAGGTTTCCCATTTTATAACCATTTACAATCCCTCAAACTTGTTTACGATAGCCCCACTAAATGGACCCAGCTGCTTCATGAGGATATGCTCCCCCATCACCTTATTTATCTCAAAATTGAGGATTACAAGTTCCAGCAGGATATAATGCCAGTATTGGAGAAGCTATGCTACCTAAAGATTCTCATCCTTTCAGGAGCATTTGAAAGTCGAAAAACGGCCTGTTCCTCTGTAGGCTTTAGCCAGTTAGAAGTTTTGAAGCTTTATTTCTTATCAATGGAGGAATGGGAGATAGAGGAGGGGGCAATGCCAATTCTTAAAGAACTCCTGATTTGGAGTTGTGGTCAATTGGATGTGCCTCAAGGGCTACAATACCTTACCAACCTTCAAAAATTGGAGTGGCGAGAAGTGGGTAATTCCAAGGCTAATATGGTCCGTAATTTGTGCCAACATGTCCCTTCAATTGATTTAGGCAGACATTAGATATTTTACTTTTCCTATTTAGTATTTAGTATTTGTCATTTATTGTCTTATCTATTTTTCCCATTAGATATATAAAAGAATATTTATTCAAGTCGAGTTTTCTTAAACTAGTACGTAAGACAAGTATTTATGTCGAGTTTGCATAAGAGATTGCCCTCAATAGAAGCCAAATGAGATTTTTTAAATCTCAAGGAAATTACATGCAATGATAAACATCAATTCTACTTGATCAATTTGATTTTTGTACTATATTTTGGACTAGGATTTTTTTTTTTAATTTCGTCTTAAAATCAAACTATGCATTTAAGCCGCACTAATTATAGAGGAACGACGAACTTGTCCATTTTGGTCTGCAATTTTGATTGGCGGACATTGCAGATGTAGAATTTCATAGAAAAAAGTTGTTTTTTTGGTTTATTTTTATTTTCCAATATGGTATAAATAAAATTTTCGGCTGGATTATAGAGGAACATTTGGTTTAAAAATATTTATACTAGATTATGAACATAATTATAAACTTTTCTCACTTTTTTTTTTCTATTATAAAATTAGAAATACTTGTAAATGCATATAATCAAACATTGAATCCAGCTGCATGAAGTTCATATTTTGCTGAAGTTTTGGATCCAAACGCAGAATAAGAATCGTTATGTTTTTGCAATAACAAACAAACGATGCTTGGGCCAAATTTTCTTGGGTCAAATTTTGATGAGCGGGTGTTTCTTATTGTACTAAATTACAACGAATATATTTATTTGGGACACTAACGAAATTAGCTTTTGGCATTTTGCTTGGGCCAAATGGTGTTTAATGGATCGAAATTATAAAGTAAGTTTTTACGACCAATTTAGTTAGTGCTGCTTAATCATATCACATGGTTTCAATAATAAAATTTCTTGGGCCTAATGGGCTTTTTATAGGGCCCAATATTCATTAAAATTAAAAATCAAGTTTCTTGCATATATATGGTCTTATTTATTCATAAAGGGCACATTAAAATTAAAATTTTTTTTATTAGGTGAAGTCCTTTTTGGAGCCTACATATCCGGCAGCACCTATGATATATAGTCAGTTTGTTTTTCACATGAAAAATTGAGAAATACATTTTTAATATGAAAAATACATTTTCAATCATTTTCTCTTAAACAATTAAGATAAAGTCAACACACAATTAATAATGATCATTTTCTATTAATTAATTAATCTTAAGAATGCATCAAACAGTGTTTGAATTTCCCTTTTCTGCCATTACTACATAAGTATTGTGCTAGTACCATAATCTGCACTTTAGAAAACCCTGTACCTCTCAGAGCTACAGATCCCCAAAAATCCCCAATTAAATCATGCATGTAGATTAGGTTATGAAAAACATTTTCATGAAAATAACTAGAAAAATGGTGTATCCAATTAGCCAGAATAAATTTTGAAAGTTGCATCAATCTGAAAAACCTATTCTGCAAACATTCTAGGGCAGAACTGAGAAGAAACCATTTAAATAAAATTCCCAAAAGTATTTTAAAATTCAGGGTAGTACCTAACACAATTTTAGAACAATTATTTGGAGTTGGATTAGTGACTCACATTAAAAAAATTGAAAGAGAAGAAATCAGGAAGGCAGACTGACAACTGTAGCACAAACAAGCTCCACCGGATGCCGAATCCGGTGGAGGCTATTTTTGAAACTTTTTTCACATGTTGGCTGGTTTAGTTAATTTTTGGGTTATGAATTCTAAAAAAAAAAAAAAAATCTAAATAGGGTGTTCCTGTAAACTTGAAATTTGACATGGACCCAATGGGTCCATAAATTACAGTATTACACTATTCTGAACACAAACAAGCCGTAAGCCTTTGCCAGAAAGCTGATCATTTTGATAACTTACTAAATGGATAAAACATAGGGGTCAAACAAAAAAAATTCCCAGTGGCACTTCTAAACTGTTACTCCGATGGTATCAGATAACATGTACATGTTATTCCGATCTTAACCGTTTATTTTCATTGAGATTTGCATATGAAAAAGTTTTTTTCATTGATTTTGGCACATTGATTAATTTTTACTTTCGATTTTCCCACAATATAAAGCAGCCACTGTGATTCGTTCCAGTTTTGATAGATATATAATTTTTCCGAATTTGATATTACGGGCTTAATTTTTTAATGCAACATATAAAAATATCGGAAGTAAAAATATGGAGGTGGATATATGCACAAATTTATCTAAGTGAGTTATTAATTGTCCATCGCTCAAGGTCGCTATAGTAAAAACGCTGTTATGTGCAAAAATAATGATACTGCTCGAGTGCCGTTCAATTAAACTCTAACAGTGTTCAAATTATAATGGGATCCATGTAAGAGCTTTAATCTGAACCATGGAAGCTTGTTTAAGAGGATTGACTAGTTCATCAAAATGTATTTATATACGTACTGAGGACGGTTGAAATGCATTATTTTTTTATGCTCCAATATGCTTCACATTATTTATCTTCATTTTCAAAGTCTGGGCAGTCGGGTTATCATTAATACCATAGCAGTTGGACCCCTGTTTTTTTTCTCAAAAAATAAAAGTCTGAACAGTCGATCTGAACCGCTTAATATGATATTCATAATAAAATACGTTTGAAGACCAAAGTTTATTTTTTTAGAATTTTTTAGATAGGTACAAAATTATTGTTTTAAGGAGATTTTGGAACATCTGATAAAGTGATATTGTATCTATGTAAAAAAATAATAAAGAACTTCTGCAAAATATAAAATTTGGTCTCCAAGATCATGTTGAGCAAATCGGATTGACTGTTTAGACTTTGACAACAGAGATAAAAAATGTGAAACATATTAAAACACAAAATGATAATGTATTTAAATCCTCCTCTTATATATTTTACCCATTTATTATTTACTAGAAAAGAGAAGAAATTACTTAAATATCAATTTTATTAATATGAATTTAATACATAATTTATTATGTATGAAACGATAAGAATTGTTTTAATAATAATAAATTTAATTGGTCATTGTTTTTAAAATGCGGCCGCTTATATCTATTGAGTTGGAAGTCATGCTCATGTCGTCATGCAGTTCCTCTCATGCGGTTTTGAATATGTTGGTACAAAATTTAATATACGGTGCATGAAACCAAAATTTAATATACGTTATACGGACCCAACTCAAAATCTCAAAATTAATATGCGTTATGCGGATTTATAATTGTTGCATACAAAAATTACTGTTTATGCAGAAAGCAGGTTTATAATTGTGATGTAGCCAGCATTATGTTTGATTATTATGCAAAAAAAATGTATTTTTCTCATACAATAACGCACAATTAAGACTTTTTTTTGTAGAAATAAATTTAAATACATGCATATGAATATGTATATATATATAAATTTTTATTTTAAAATCTGCACATATAAATTCATATTAAAATCCTAATTTGCAGCCGCATACCGCATAAGCGTTATGTAGTGGCCTTCCGCATGCATGAACAAAACCGTATTTTAAAATATTGAGCTAGATTGTATTCCAACACAGATGTGGAACTATTGACAAACAAACAATATGCTATGAAGATCAGTGTTGAAAATAACAATATGCACTCGTCAAACAGACATAAAACACTAAACAATTAATTGGTATGCAGCCATAACCAATCCAACTCGATACTCGTGTATATATACCCAATACAATCAATACAATGCTTATCCAATTTTTTATAATTAATTAATATAAAAAGAGTGAGTCTATGGTAATGTGCATATCATGATTTAGTCCGTAATACGGTTCAATATTTAATTTTTCAAAATCTTAATGGTCGATCCGAACCGTTCAACATCATTTTCATATGAATATGTACGTGCAGACCGAATTTTATATTTTTTGGAATTTTTTTACTATTTTTTAAGGTAGGTAGAAAATCACTGTTTTTGGATGGTCCAGAATTTTCAGATCATGTGATTTTCTACCTATCTTAAAAAATAGTAAAAAAATTCCAAAAAAATATAAAATTCGGTCTGCAAGTACATATTCATATGGAAATCATGTTCAATGGTTTGGATCGACAATTAAGATTTTGAAAAAAAAAATATTGAACCGTATTACGGATCAACCCGTGATATGCATAGTACCATAGACTCACTCATATAAAAATATAGATTAACAAATATGAAAAAACAACAATCTCCACCCATTTTTAAGAAACAAATTATAATATCATATCATACATTAATAATTTATTTCTTCATTAATTATAAATCAAATTGACGTACTCACCTTCTCTCTCTGTTTTTTTTTTATGAAGAACATAACATAATTTTTATTACTTTGAACAAGAATAATAATATAATTTTTATTTGAGCCGTTTTTAATTTATATTATAATAATATATTTTGTGAGATATTTAAGAAATTATAATTATATTTTAAAAAATAAAGGATTTCTCAAATACTTGTGAGTTGTGACTATTGGCAGATCCTTGTGAGTTGTGACTAAATGCCTACTCCTGAATTTGAATTTTTTATGTCAACTTAGTACTAATTGTTTAATATGCCTATCTCTTGCTCAAGTTAGTATGATTTTTTAAACCGATTCCTTCTGAGTTTTGGTTGATTATGTATATTTTATTTTCTTTAATCTACAATGCTCTATTTCATAAATAGAACAAAAGAAAACAAGAAAACAAGAAAAATCTAAAAGTGTGACCTATTATTACAATTCTAAGGAAATTGGTTGGCTTGAACTTTTTGTGTCTTTTTTTAATCAATAATTATATTTCAATTAAATTATTTTTATCTAAGCTTTGACTTTAATATGCTAATTGGCTAAGAAAAGTCCCACTTTGAATTGTGCTAAATAATATTTTAATTAGCTTAGGAAAAATATTTTAATGATGTGTCAATCGATTTTATGATTATAACATATTTTATAATAAACATAGTTATAGGGATTGAGTTATGATTGTGTACTCAATAAGTTAATGGATTTTAGTCGGCCGATTAGTGCTCTACTCTAATAGAAATCCTAGATCCGCCTTGGTTTTGACATGTGTCCGCTCCAAATCCAAACCAAATCCAATAATTTACATACAAGTTATAAGTAGAGTTATCTATCGAGAACGGAATTATTAGATCCAAAATATCTACCATTAAATGCAATATCCAAACCGAAGTTCAATCCAGTTTGAAAAATAAGTATATAAATTAAAATTCGGATCCGAATACTTTGATAATACGGATTCAAATATAATAGTATCCAGAGATTTACCCGATCCAAAAGGATAAGTCACTACTACAAAAAACGTCTTCCTACACTGTACCTATACACGGATTTTCTCAATTTTATAAAAAAACGTGTATGAAATAAGATTATTCCGTGTTCTAGGAATCCTACACGAATATTAACTTAAAAATTAGTGTCCGTGTAGGAATGTTCAGAGAGCTACACGGATTTTTATTACAAAATCCGTGTAGGAAGGGTTTATTGTACACGGATTATTGTTTAAATAACAGTGTAGAAAGGCTAGAGAGCTACACAGATTTTTAAATAAAAATCCGTGTAGGATAGCTAAAAAAAAAAAAAAAAGATTCAGCAACCTTCCTACACGGATTTTTAAAATCCGTGTAGAAAGGCTAGAGAGCTACACGGATTTATAGTGAAAAATCCGTGTAAAAATGTAGTTTTAGGGTTTTTGGTTATATAAGAAGGTATTTTCCCTCCAACGCCATTTTGATTTCAACTCATAGCACAACTGGGATCTGAGATATTTGAAGTTGTTATTTTCTCCTCTCTATCTTACTAAGGTTAGCCATGAATATATATATATTTTTTTCTTTATCTAATTTTTTGTTACTTATTATTGCTTATTTAGATCATGTGTAATTATTATTGCTTATTTCTCTTTTATTTTTCTGTTCAGTTTTGTATGGTTTTCTTTTCAGTCCTGCGCATGCCTCACGAAAAGGGGCATAACTTTTGATCCGTCCGTCGGATCGGGTTGAATTTTTGACAGGAACTCCACAGTCCAAAGGCGGATCCGAGCCTTCCTTCATGGACTTTTGGACTTTTTAGACTTTTGGACATTTTTTTGCAAAATACTATGTATATTCAATCTGAAATATATAATTACTGACTATCAAAACTGGAGGCCAGAAAAAAAAAAAAAAAAAATAAATAAATAAATCAGCAACCTTCCTACACGGATTTTTAAATAAAAATCCGTGTAGGAAACAATTCTACACGGATTTTTACTTAAAAATCCGTGTAGGAATGTTACTGAACCCGGTTTATTTATTTAATATTCTGTTGAGGAGAGCTACACGGATTTTAATTAAATATCCGTGTATGAATACTCTTCCTACACGGATTTTTTATTACAAAACCGTGTAGCTCTGAGTATTTCCACACGGCTATTTAGTAAAAAATCCGTGTAGGATTAGTGTAATCATACACGGATAAATACTGGACTTTCCTACACCCCAGTATTGCACACGTTTCCAAATCCGTGTAGCTCTCCAGTTAAAGTCCGTGTACAAACTGTATTTTTGTAGTAGTGAGTACACTTTAAGGAAAGAAATAGACGCCTTCCAATTAATAGTCTTCGTGTAGCTCCAGAAAAGGAAAGAAAAGGATAAATATCAAGGCTCAGATATCAATCTTAAAAGGAAAGAAAAGGATAAGTACAACTGCTCATTTGCATAATAGTCTTCGTGTAGCTCTAGAACTCTAAAACCAGCTTCTTCGAACCAAAATCATAAATTTTTAGCTTGCTAGTTAGTTCCATGACAAACTCAAGCAATAGCACCATTGAAGAACATTCACCATCTGGCCTACCGATAAAATTGATACCGGGCAGCTACGGCATCCCTTTCCTCTCTCCGATCTATGACCGTTTGCACTATTTTTATTTTCAAAGCCACTTGGAGTACTTCAAATCACATGTGACCAAGAACAATTCAACAGTTGTGCGAATCAACATGCCACCTGGCATGTTCATATCTCGCAATCCCCGTGTCGTTGCTGTTCTTGATGCAAAGAGTTTCCGTGTACTTTTCGACCCATCAAAGGTTGATAAAAAGAACACTGTCACCGGTACGTACATTCCACCCCTCTCTCTCTACTCAGGTATCCGCCCGATGTCATACCTTGACACCACTGAGCAGCTGCACACATCACTCAAATCTTTTTCATTTCACCTGTTGGCATCTCGCAAGTCCGAGTTCATCCCCACTTTCCGTAAAGCATACTCTTCCCTTTTCAATATTGTCGAAGCAAAGTTGGCCTCTAGCCCAGTGGAGTTTAACGCCCTTAACCAATCAGCAGCATTTGATTTCGCATGTAATGCATTCCCGGGTGCCGTGCCAAGCGAAGTAATCGGTCCCTCAGCATCTAATAAGGCCGCAATATGGCTGCTTTTGCAACTCCATCCGATAGCAAGCAGCCTCAGTAAATTCATCCCGTGGCCTATTGAGGATCTCCTCTTGCATTGCTTTCAACTTCCGCCATTTCTCGTCCATCGTGACTATGAAATCCTTGAGGAGTTCTTCTCCAAATCTGGTGAGTCTTTGATAAATGACGCTGCAGAGAAGTTCGGTCTCTCATGCCATGTGGCACTCCACAACCTAATTTTTATGACCTTGTTCAATTCGAATGGTGGTTTCAAGGTCTTTATGCCGATCATCCTGAAATGGCTCGCACATGCCGGGGCAACACTGCACGAACAATTGGCACAAGAAATCCGGTCAGTGGTTCAGTCGCCTGACAGAAAAATTACCTGGGATGCTCTCGAGAAAATGGAGCTCACCAAATCAGTTGTCTGGGAAGCATTGCGCCTAAACCCGCCAGTAGAAAATCAATTCGCACTTGCAAGAACCGATATTATAATAGAGAGTCATGACACAGCTTTTGAAGTGAAGAAAGGAGAGATGATATGTGGGCACCAGCCCCTCGCAATGAGGGACGAGAAAGTATTTACAAATGCTGAAGAATTTGTAGCCGACCGATTTGTTGGCGACCAAGGAAAAAAGTTGTTGGAGTACGTGTACTGGTCGAATGGGCCCGAGACAGTTGCACCAGCAGTAGGCAACAAACAGTGCCCAGGGAAGGACATGGTGCTCTTGGTTGGTCGATTGTTCATTGTGGATCTATTCCTCCGTTATGACACATTCTCGGCAGTGCAAGATGGAATGTTGCTTGGGCTCGAGCCGCGCATTGTAATAAAATCTGTCAAGAAGGCTTCAGATTAAGTATTGAACACAAAAAATATCGTAGTCTCTTTGTTTTGTTTTAATTAAAACGTTGTGTGTAACTTTGGCTATGCTATGCTTCAATAAAATGTATATCTTCTTTGTGTGGACATCGATCTAAACCTACAAGCAAAGGGTAAAGGAAATGAAAAAAAGGATAGGTTTATTTCCATATAATTGAGACTGAAAGAGTATCCTCTAGAGTCTGGAGAAAGGGGATATAATTTGCTAGAAAAAAGTTCTATAACTGTTATACTCAAAAGTTGAGAGTTTAATTCTCCCTCATGACTTTGCAGTACTACAAAGGTTTTCATAAAAAAAAAGAGTATCATATGAGATAACTCAATTTTTTAGTTGATGGAATTACGGACCAGATTTTAAACGATGCCTATTAGATGCATGGAGGTGTATGAATCCAAAATGAGTTGCTTCAAGATTTGTACTTAACGGTTCAGATTTATACGCGTATTATCATCTCAAAATTTGAAATATCTCAGGGGATGCGGATTCGTGGAGACTTGGATATATACAGCATTGCTTATTCGTTGTTTGCTCGCAACGACTTGCCTGGGTGATTTGCTAAACGTCTCAACACGTTGAATGCAGTACCAGAATTATAAAGGGAAAAATAAGCCTATCAATTTAAGTATTAAATTAAGTTACGATGTCTTCATATCATGGAGAATTTGTCAACTTAGACAAAATCAAGGCTCAATTTAAGACAATAACATATAGTCCGCCTGTTTATATGGAGAGATAAATAAACTCTAAGAGTACTAACCAGATTTTTCAAATCAAGGCTTACAACCTCTTCAGTACACTAAAACAACCCTGATAATACATCCAATCAAAGAAATTCCTATCAGAAGGAAAGAAATCGGTAAAAACCATGAAGAAACAATCCAAACAGTTGAATTGGACCAACAATTACTAGCTGCGCATATTAACTATATATGATTTGGTTCCATTAATTTAATCACCTTAATTTGTTATATACAATAAATATCTTCTGTATAATTCTATTATAGAATCACGTCCAATCTTGAAAGTTTCAAAATTGAAAATAATCCAATATATACCTACACCGGATGATTTGAATGTTTTAATCCATGCTAAAATTAATTATCCCTTCCCATTATTGATTATCTAACAATGAAGAAATGGTAGGTATGATGTAGACTGGAATTATGTGTATATGGTGTATAGATGAGCGACACTACCATGTGAAACACAAATTAAGATTCTTGCTTTCAAATATCAATTAAATTAAGAAAAAAAAGGCCCTATGATGTATGATGTACCTTAATCAATTTCGTAGACGGTGAAAAATTAATTTCCATCTCCACCAAATCTTTTAATTAATAATTACTCATTTTCTTTTCATATTACTTAAATTCCCTCTCCCCCACTTTTGTATAAGCTGCCAATTAAAATATGTGTGCAGATAAGCTCGACAACACTAACAAAATTAAATAAATGAATGAATGCATGCACCTCGAGATTTGTTTTTTTCTTGTTAACTAATAAATGAATATATGCACCCCAATCAATTTTTCTTAACCAGTAAAACATAAACACCTCGAGATTTGTTTTTTTTCTTGTTGACTAATAAATGAATATATGCACCTCAATCAATTTTTCTTAACCAGTAAAACATAAACACCTCGAGATTTGTTTTTTTTTCTTGTTGACTAATAAATGAATATATGCACCTCAATCAATTTTTCTTAACCAGTAAAACATAAACACCTAGAGATTTGTTTTTTTTTTTCTTGTTGACTAATAAATTAATATATGCACCTCAATCAATTTTTCTTAACCAGTAAAACATAAACACCTCGAGATTGGCGTGCATCAATGACCAATCTCTACTAATTAATTAATCGTAATTAAGAATGCATCAAGTAGTCGGCCAACTGAGACCTTAATTTATACAAGTATCTGTAAGCTTCTTAATTTCTGGTATACTGCACAACAAATATAATACTGTGCTATATACATTCACAAAACAGTTCGTCCAGATACCACCCAAACATATTTCCACATTCAAATTTCTTTAATTCAACTGAGAAGCTAGATGGCTGAGACCATTGTGAATTGGGTGCTCGGCAAGCTGGGTGATGCTGTAGTTAAGGAGGTTTTACTCCTATACAGTGTCGATGAGAAAGTGGAGACGGTGAACCGTGAACTCAGCCGGATACAGGCTTTTCTCAAGGATGCTGACAGAAAGCAAATAAAAGATGAGAGACAAAAACATTGGGTAAAGGAGGTCCGAGATGTGGCTCACTCTATAGAAGATGTCATAGATACCTTTCTCATGGAGATCCCTCAAAATCCACAAAAATCGGGCAAGAGGGAGGCCATAAAAAACATGTTTAGAAAAACCAAAAAAATCCCAGCTGTACAAAACCTTATAGATGAGATAACCCAGATTCAAACAAAAATGAAAGAGATCGAGGATAGCAGAGTCAGATATGGAATAAATAATTTAGGTGAGGGCAGTGGAGATATCAAACTACCCGTCAGGCCACGGATACTACCTGATATTGATCCCGATATTGTTGGCTTCAAGGAAGACCAAAACCGCATTGTCAAGGAGTTGCTTGATGAGAATACACAGAGACGTTCTGTGGTCTCAATTTGCGGGACCGGTGGACTCGGAAAGACTACTCTTGCACAAAAAGTGTACAATTGGTATGCACTAGTTATTTTATTTTCAAAATTGATTCATTACTATCAATTGATTATAATTAACCTTTAATTACCCCCTATTTTAAAATTTATCACTAATTTCGTTTATAAAAATTACACACTTTAGTTTAATAATTAAAATGATAAAAATGGTTAATATATTTGTCTTACTGTAAAACTTGTTTTTTTTTTGAGAAAAAGGTCAGGTTTGGCCATAATATTTCTCGAGTCCTTAATGTATGATGAATTTTAAATAAATTGCTCTACTAAAGTCAAGTTATATATTTAGATGAGAAAAATGTTTTCCACAAGAAGAGTATATATAGGTGACGTACTTTTTATAGGTAGAAGAATGAATAGATTGAGTATATAGTACTATGCATATCACGATTTAGTTCGTAATCTTGGTCAATATTTTCAGTTTAAAAGTTCTAACGGCCGATTCAAACCGTTCATAATGATTTTCATATGAATATGTATTTGCAAATCGATCAAATTTTATATTTTTTAGAATTTCTTCACTATTTTATAAGATAGGTAGAAAATCATTGTTTTTGGATGGTTCAGAATTTTCAGATCAAGTGATTTTATACCTTTCTTAAAAATAGTAAAAAAAAATCTAAATAATAAAAAAATAGTCAATTTGGTACTTAATGCTTAATTTTAAATAATAAAATGACCATAATATCCTTGATAAATTTATCCTTGCTGTAATACTTATGAGGTTTGCGTAAAAAAAAGTGGATGAAAATTTAATATAATTTTGAGGCCATGCGTAAGAAAAAGTCTAGAACTAATATGTTTGCTAATCCACTTTAGTATATTATATTGAGTTTGTTAATTGATTTTAATTGTGTACATGTATGCTTATGTGCACTTTTACATGGAAATTAAGGTCCGTCAATAGCTTTTGTTCTTATCATTTAATTGTGTGCATGTATTTCAGTAGCCCCGTGAATAGACTTTTACAACGTCATGATAGGAACAAAAGAAGATAGAAGAAGAGAGAAGTATAAAACCCTTGTGAGTTGTGACCCTAATCAAATATATAGATGTCCCAGTCTAATGGCCCGACCCTAATCCAATAGATTGCCGCCAATGCAAACCGAATTTTTTTTTATTTACCATCTTTAAAAATAATAATAAACTATTTAACTTTTTTTTTTCAACAAAATTCATTTTTACCAGGTTCAGAACCTAGGATAAAATCCAATTAATGCAATTCAGATTAATAGGTTCTGCATTTTCAAACTTGTGAACCTGGTAAAAATGAAATTTAAAAAAAGGAGTTACATTGTTTATTTTTCTAAAAAATGATAAAAATTAAAATTTCGGCAATGCAAATCATAATTAGTAAGTACCCACTTTTCCATATTCACTTATATATTTCTATTGAGTCCTTCATCTTCATATTTTGGTTATATTAATATCTAATATAATATTTTATTTTTGCAGTAATTATGTCAAAGGACAATTTGGAGTTCGTGTATGGGTTGCTATTTCTGAAACGTTCGAAGTAATTGATGTTTCGAGAAAGATAGCACAAAAACTTGAGCTCAAATTAACAGAGCAACCAAATGATACAGAAGTGATTCTTACAAAGATTCACACATTTCTTAGAGGTAAAAAGTATCTCATAGTCCTAGACGATGTCTAGACAACCGATCTATGGCCTCAAATTGGTGCAACATTTCCAGATGAAAAAAATGGAAGTAGAGTAATTGTAACTACTAGATTTGCTGATGTTTCTAAGGGCATGGATCCCAACAGTGAACCATATATGCTCAAGTGCTTAACTGAGGAGTTAAGCCGAGAGCTTTTGTTAAAAACAATTTTTCCTAATCATGATCCAAATAAAATTTCTATTGATGGTCTTTTCGATGTCCTAGATCAATTTGTCCACATGTGTGGTGGGCTGCCTCTCGCTTTGGTGGTTTTAGGTGGTCTCTTATTGAAGAAGTCTCGTAGCTATGTTGCTTGGAGTAGCGTGTTCCGGACAATGAGTTGGCATGATGTCGAAGGAATAAACCTACACAAGATCATAGGCACTAGCTATGAGCACCTGTCATTTGCTCAAAAATCGTGTTTCATGTATTTTGCTTGCATTTCCGGAAGACTATGCGATCAATGCCCCAACCTTACTTCAAATGTGGATTGCAGAGAGCTTTATACCACAAGAAGATAAAAGAACATTGGAAGAAACTGCAGAGAGTTTCTTGGAGGATCTCGTACAAAGGTATTAATTACATCTTCATTTAATGATTTACGCATGTTGATGTAATGTGCGGGTTTTAATAGAATAGTCTCAGCATCTACGGCTTATGTATACAACTTTAAACTAAATTATTTTAATACTAACTATTTTCTTTATGATATCTTTAATCATTCTGCCTAAATTTAAAAAACGTTTATATCACAGTACTTCCTTTTAAGTGCTTAGCTTAAAATCTTTGGGCCACAGTATGCAAACTTTATTACATTTAAGCCCACTTCAAAGTCCAAACTGAAGGGCTTGACAAATTTTTTTTTTTCATTTTATGCTAGGAGCATAGTTCAAGTAGATAGTAGATCGAAACTTAATGGTTCCATCAAAACTTTACACATACACGATCTACTGCGAGATCTTGCTATCCGAAAAGCAAAGGAGGACAACTTTCTTCTGGTGTATTCATATCCAAATGATAAAATGAGGTTGAGCAAGGCACGCCGTGTGGCAATTCACAATTCAAATTGTGATCAACTTATAATGAGCCCAAACCTCCACACTCTTTTGTGCTTTCATAATGGGAGCATGCCGACTTGTTCTAAGCAAAGACTGCTCAAAGTGGTAAGTAGTGGGGACAAATGGGAGAACATAATAGAGTTGGGGATGTTTGACGGATTGACTCAGTTAAGATATCTGAGTATTGAAGGGAGGATAAGTGACAACCGTGATCAAGAATTCTTTGAGAAAGTGATAGGCAGAATGAAATTTCTGCAGACCCTTCATATCCCATTTCTAAGACAAATTAATGGAGAGTACTTTGAGTTTCCTAAGAATGCATGGAATATCAAGACACTGAGGGATATGCGATCCATGTTATTGGATGATGGTATAGAACTCCCAGCATCAACAAAATTAACAAATTTGCAAACTATTGATGCATGCGTGGGGGGCACACAATCATGGGAGAGAGAGGTACCTCATATACCCAATTTACGTTCATTATAATTAGATGCCAAATCATCTCCACCGAAGGCAGTTGTGACTTTTCTGTCCACATTAGAACACCTAACTAATCTCGATTTAATGCATGATGATAGTGTACTGAACATACTTGACATGAGAGGTTTTCCATTTTATAACCATTTACAATCTCTCACTCTTTATTACTATAGCAGCACTAAATTGACCCATCTGCTTCATGAGGATATGCTCCCCTGTCACCTCATTTATCTCCATATTACGGAATACAAGTTCTAGCAGGATATAATGCCAGTATTGGAGAAGCTTCGCTGCCTTAAAGAACTCGAAAGTCGAAAAATGACTTGTTCCTCTGGAGGCTTTAGCCAGTTAGACGTTTTGGACCTTTATACCTTACCAATAGAGGAATGGGAGATAGAGGAGGGTGCAATGCCCATTCTTAAAGAACTCGAGATTTGTGGATGTGATCAATTGGATGTGCCTCAAGGGCTACAATACCTTACCAACCTTCAAGATTTGATGTGGCTTGATGTGGATGATTCCAAAGCTGATTTGGTCCGCAATTTATGCCAACATGTCCCTTCAATTTATTTAGAGCCATGGATTCCTCACAGTGCATAGTTTACTCTTCCTATTTAGTTAGTATTTGTCATTGTCTTCTCTTATTTTTCTTGTATGTGTGCTTTGTATCATCAATTTACTAGTCATGAATATGTTGAAATTCAATGTGAAATCTTGACTGCATATATTTATTCCTTTTTTCTCAGTCCTTTCTCGTTCTTAAAAATTATTTCTTTAATTGTAGATCATTGTAGTCGTGGTCAAACAAGTATTTCTTAATTTTCTTTAAAAAGTTGCTAATTGAGCTAAGAGATACATGGAATTGCGCCTATTGTATTATGGAACTTTTTATTTTTTGGTAATATTTCTTTTTCAGAACGAAATTGAGAAACCAAATAAGATTTTTAAAATCCAAGGAAATAACAAGAATTAACATATATAAATCCGCTTCTTAATTTGCATTTCGAAATATATTTTCAACTAGGATTATTTCTCGAATTTCGTCCTAAAAATCAAACTATGTATTGGAGAAAAAAAAAATCGAATGAAATACACCAGATAAAAAGGCAACATAAAAAATTAACGAAAATTTTATGGATGATTACGTAATAAAATGATATTATGCACTTTAAATTTGGTATACCCTACACATTGTGAATAATTATTATTGAAAGTTATAAATATTTTTCAGCCATATTGATAACAATAAATGATTGATTAAATCATCGAAATTATTTGATTAACTGGCAAACTTTAGAGGCATTGAAACTCAAATGATTGGTTAAATCTTGATTTTTAGTACATGAGAGGTTTTCCATTTTATAACCATTTACAATCTCTCACACTTTATTACCGTGGCCCCACTAAATGGACCCAGCTGCTTCATGAGGATAGGCTCACCTTTCACCTCATTTATCTTTAATAAAGCATTGGAAAAAAAAAAAAAAACAAGTTGTTCCTCTGGAGGCTTTAGCCAGTTGGAAGTTTTGAAGCTTTGTTTCTTAATTATCAATGGAGGAATGAGAGATAGAGGAGGGTGCAATGCCCATTCTGAAAGAACTCGAGATTAGGAGATGTGATGAATTGGATGTGCCTCAAGGGCTACAATACCTTACCAACCTTCACAAATTGAAGTGGCGATGTGTGGATAATTCCAAGGCTAATTTCATCCGCAATTTATGCAAGCATGTCTCTTCAATTAATTGATTTAAACTATTGAAAAAGCAACAGAATACTCCAGTGCATATTTTACTTTTCCTATTTAATATGGAAAAGACTTCTATAGACATAAGGATCTATTTGTAAAATTAACATATTTTTATTTTCAAAATTCAAACAGTCGATCCGAACCGTTCATCTTGTTCTCCATATTAATATGTGCTTGGATACCAAATTTTACATTTTTCTGAATTTTGTTACTATTTATTAAGATGGGTACAAAAATAATCAAATTCAGACCATTGAATTTTGTACCCATCTTAATAAATAGTAAAAAATTTAGAAAAATGTAAAATTTGGTCTCCAAGCAAATATTAATATGGAGAACAAGATGAACGGTTCAGATCATCCGTTTGAACTTTGAAAATAAAAATATGTTCATTTTACAAATAGGTCCTTATATCCATAGAAGCATCACTCATTTAATATTTGTCATTGTCTTGTCTTATGTTTCTTTTCTTGTATGTGTACTTTGTATCATTAATTTACTGTCTTATCTATTTTTCTCAAAAAGTACATTTATTCAAGTCGAGTTTGCATGCGATGTGGTGTCTCTCATATAACTTCTTTAATTAATAAGCATAGATTGACGTCAATTGAAGTCAAATAAGATTTTCAAAATTTCAAGGAAATAATAAGAATAAACATAAAACCCGCTTCTCATTTTGACTTTCGTACTATATTTTGAACTAGGATTATTTTTAAAATTCCGTCTTTAAAATCAAATTATGTACATTGGAGAAAGAATTTAATTTTTTAAAATCAAACGAAACACATCATATAGAATGCAACACAAAAAATATATCGAAAATTTTACAGATGATTACATAATAAAATAAAATTTCGGACATTAAATTTGGTATACCCCTACATATAGTGAATAATTATTATTAAAAAATATTAATATTTTTCAGTCATATTGTTAAATAATGATTGATTCAATTGTTGAAAATAAGTATTGAAACTCAATTACTTTTATGGAATATCAATTTTCATGCATATAAAATAAAGATCAACTTCAATTTGTCTCTAACTTGCATCAATTAATGCGAAACAAATATTATCTTTTCTGGTACAAAGTGCAATTGCAAACCACCTATCATCCATTATAATTGAAAATGAATTTTATTTGTTTATGCAAATTTGGGGTCACTTTCCTGCCAAGAAGGTTCATAGTGCATTTTGAATTGTGGAAATATTGGGGTTTGCGTAATTAATAGGTATTGGAGCCGTAGAGGACAACTGGTTTGGGTCAAGTCGTCCCCTTTTAAATTTTTTTTTTTTACTATTGTGGTTGTTATTGCGTCGTCTATAGTGGTAGAATTAAGATATAATATATATGGTCTCTAGTGCTTTAGTGCTTGGGCGGCTGCTAGGGTTTTTTTAAATCACTAAAAACCAAATTAAGATTCTTGCTTTAACACCGGAATATGAATTATAAATTATAATTAAGAAGAAAGAGGCCCTACGATGTAAGACGCACCTTAATCAATTTTGTAGACGGTGCAAAATTAATTTCCCTCTCCACCAAATCTTAGAATTAACAATTAGTCATTTTCTTTTCATATTAGTTAAGTTTCCTCTCCCCCAACTTTCGCAGAAGCTGCCAATTAAAATATATATGGAAAGGAGAATGATGAAAATGATGTTTTATTGATTGCTTTTGTTCTGATTTTTACATGGTGTATACAAGGGTATTCCTACTAGTTGTTAGACTAATTCCTAATTTACTCCAACTAGCCGTTGGACTTATTCCTAATTACAATAGCTGGAGTTGTTGCCTATTTACACCCAAATTACATAATTAAGCTTGGTATCAAATATTGCTTGACAGCTACCAGATGATGGCTAACTTATTTGTTACCTAAGTTATCCTATGGTGAATATTCTGAGGGATATTTCTCAACAAAACAAATAGCTAATGATATACAAGAAAAATATAAAATCTTCATTTTCATCATGTGGAAAATAAAAGAATTATAAGAGAATAGCAAATTAAAATAGTAAATAATATAGAAGCACAAAAGTAAACCAACAGAATGATGTTTTGCATTATGTCATTCCAAATCAGAGCTGTTCCTTGCTTAGGTACGTAGATACGAGAAACAGAGAGTTGCAAATGACTCAACATACTGGTAATTCATCACTGATAATCCTACCAATATTATTCATAGGTGGAGCCGTGGAGGACAATGGCTTAGGTCAAGTCGTCCCCTTTAATTTTATTTTTTCTATTGTGGCTGTTATTGCGTCGTCTATATATAGTGGTAGAAGATATAAATATCGTCTCTACTCTCTAGTGCTTTAGTGGTTGGGCGGCTGTTAGGGTTTTTATAAATCGCTAAATACCAAATTAAGATTCTTGCTTTAACACCGCAATATCAATTATAATTATAATTAAGAAGAAAGAGGCCCTACGATGTAACACGTACCTTAATCAATTTCGTAGACGGTGCAAAATTAATTTTCCTCTCCACCAAATCTTATAATTACCAATTAGTCATTTTCTTTTCATATTAATTAGGTAATTTCCCTCTCCCCAAAGCTTTCGAGAACCTGCCAATTAAAATATACAGGGTGTAAATAAATGAATGAATGCATGCACCTTGAGATTTGTATTTTTTAATTACTAATAAATTAATAAATGCACCTCAATCATTTTTTCTTCAACAATATAAAATGAACACACAATAATGTCGTGCATCAATGACCAATCTCTACTAATTAATTAATTAATCTTAATTAAGAATGCATCAAGCAGTCGGCCAATTGAGACCTTCATTTATATAAGACGTTCCTGCGTGCTTCTTTCTGCTATACTGCACAACAATTCTAATACTGTGCTATATTCAAAAAACAGTTCGTCAAAATACCACCCAAAATATATTCACTCCCAAATTTCTTTAATAAATCACTCCCTCGTTCAGCTGAGATGGCGGAGACCATTGTAAATTTGGTGCTCGGCAAGCTGGGTGATGTTCTAGCTAATGAGATTTCACACTTATACAGTGTCAATAAGAAAGTTGAGAAAGTCAGCCGTGAACTCAGCCGGATACAGGCTTTTCTCAAGGATGCTGACAGGAAGCAGATCAAAGACCAAAGGCAGAAACATTGGGTGAAGGAGGTTAGAGATATTGCCCATTCTATAGAAGATGCCATAGACACCTTTCTCATGGATATTCCTCAAATACCAGAAAAGTCGGGCAAGAGGGAGGCCATAAAACACATGCTAAGAAAAACCAAAAAACTCCCAGCTGTACACAACCTTGTTAATGAGATAAACCAAATCCTAGAAAAGATGAAAGAGATCGAAGAGAGCAGAGTGAGATATGGAATAAACAATTTGGGTGAGGGCAGTACTGGAGATATCAAACTACCCGTCAGGCCAATGATACTACCTGATATTGATCCCGATATTGTTGGTTTCAAGGCAGACCAGGACCGCATTGTCAAGGAGTTGCTTGATGAGACCACTAAGAGACGTTCGGTGGTCTCAATTTGCGGAACTGGTGGACTCGGAAAAACTACTCTTGCACAAAAAGTGTACAATTGGTATGTCTTTTTTTTATTTTCTAAATTGTGTCATTTACTATCAGTTTGATTCAAATTCACTTTTTTTTTTTTCTTCTCAACAAGATCAACATCTAGACTAATTTGGAAGCTCAAATATTTCAATAACCCCGTCAATCAAACAAAAGAAAATAGAAGAAGAGACTTCTGACCCTGTTGTATAGAATCCGTATCCTCCCTGGTAGTTGACTGAGGCAAATTGTAAATGGACGGTCTAGATTAATTCCAGCTGAGCTAAACTTAATCTGATACCTACGAAAACAGTAGGGTGTCAGATTTGTGCCAAGTTAAAAAAAAAAAAAATCAATCTCTGGACCGTTCATTTGGAATTTGCCTCAATAAAATGTATACTTGGGGTGATCCAATACCATCTTCCAAAAAAAAAATAACCATTTAAAAAAAAAAGATTTATTTCTATCAGGTCCGCAAGTTTAAATTCCGGAACCAGTTGAGCAGCTCGATCCGCAATTTAAACTTGCACGACCGAATTGGTTCTGCAGTTTAAACCCTTTGGAACCAAGTAATTTGATTCTTCAAGTTTAATCTGCATAATCAGTTATTTTTTTTTGGGTTGTGTTGTTTGACCTTGGATGATTTATGCATGATTAATTCTCTGCTAGTGTCTACAATTCAGATTAATTGGTTACGTAAATTTAAACTGGGGAACCAATTAATTTGATTTCACAAGTTTACAATGCGAAACTATCCATCTGGTTTCACAGTTTAAATTTGCGAACTTAGTAAAAATGAAATTAAAAAAAATGTTAAATGGTTTTTTTTTTCAAAGATGGTAAAAAGTAAAAATTTCGGCATTGCAAATCAATAGTTTCAATTTACCCACTTTTCCATATTCACTTATATATTTTTATCGAGTTATTCATCTTGGTATGTTGGTTATATTCATGTCTAATATGAATAATCTTTTATTTTGTAGTAATGATGTCAAAGGACAATTTGGAATTCGCATATGGTTAGCTATTTCTCAAAAGTTCGAAATAATCGATGTTTCGAGAAAGATATTGTTGAAGATAAAGCAACAATTTGATCCTTCTGTCAAATTGAGTGATTTGCCAAATGAAACAGAAATGATCCTCACAGAGATTCACAAATCTCTTGGTGGCAAAAAGTACCTCATAGTCCTAGACGATGTCTGGAGGACCGATCTATGGACTCAAATTGGCGCAGCATTTCCAGATGAATCCAATGGGAGTAGAGTCCTTGTGACCACTAGACTCGCTGATGTTTCTAAGGGCATGAATCCTAGCAGTGAACCATACTTGCTCAAGTGCTTAGCAGAGGAGTTAAGTCGAGAGCTTTTCTTAAAAACAGTTTTTCCTACTCATGATCCAAATAAAAGTTCTTTTGATGATCTTTCAGATATCATAGGTCAATTTGTCCACAAGTGTGGTGGGCTTCCTCTCGCATTGGTGGTTTTAGGTGGTTTCTTATCAAAGAAGCCCCGCAGCTATGCCGCTTGGAGTAGCGTGTTTCGGACAATGAGTTGGCATGTCGAAGGAACAAATTGTAGTGAGATCATTGGCACTAGTTATGAGGACCTGCCATTTGCTATCAAGTCGTGTTTTATGTACTTTGCGGCATTTCCGGAAGACTATACTATCGGTGCCCAAATCTTAATTCAAATGTGGGTTGCCGAGGGCTTCATACCACCGAAGATAACAGAACATTGGAAGAAACTGCGGAGAGTTTCTTAGAGGATCTCGTACAAAGGTATTATATCTTCATTTAATTGATTTACACATGTTGATGTAACGAGCTGGTTTTAATTAAATAGTCTTAAAACTAAATTTTTTAATTGAAAAATAATAATAGAAAGGAAAATTGTAGGCACAGGTACCGACATTTTTATTATGTTAAATGTTAAATCTTAGAATTATATTTTGGCAAATATAATAAGTAATAACAAACATTAATATTTTAGAAGCATGGGGCTACATGCAAATTCTGTGATGACACTCTGTTTGAGCTGATCATTCGCCAAAAAATAAAGAAAATTACAAAAGACGAAAAAATATATAATTTATATTATATATTTTTATAACAGTCAAACTTCTAGCATTATATTAGGACTCTTGATAATAAAAAATACACCGACAAAATTCATAATTGAAAAATGTACAATAAAATTTGGTATTTTGCACAAATTTTTAATTGACGAGGAATACTCTAGTGCCATTCTGTAAATTGTTTTAATACAAACTATTTTCTTTATGATATCTGTAATCATTATACTTAATGTTTCTTTTTCTAATTTTATGTTAGGAGCATGGTTCAAGTAGATCGTAGATCGGTACAAAATGGTTCCATTGAAAGTCTACGCATACATGATCTACTACGAGATCTTGCTCTCCAAAAAGCCAAGGAGGAAAACTTTCTCTTGGTGTATTCAAATCCAAATGATAAAATGGATTTGAGCAGGGCACGTCGTGTGGCAATTCACAATCCTAATTGTGATCAACTTATAATGAACACAAACCTCCACACTCTTTTGTGCTTCTATGAAGGGAGCATGCCGAATTGTTCTAAGCAAAGACTGCTCAAAGTGGTAAGCCTTGGAGACAAAAGGGAGAACAAAATAGAGTTGGGGATGTTTGAGGGATTGACTCAGTTACGATATCTGAATCTACGTGGGACGGTAAGTGACAACCGTGATCAAGAATTCTTTGAGAAAGTGATAGGCAGAATGAAATTTCTGCAGACCCTTAAAATCCCAAGTCTGAAAACAATTAATGGAGACTACTTTCAAGAGTTTTCTAAGAATGCATGGAATATCAAGACACTGAGGCATGTCTATCTATGGATGGTAGAACTCCCAGCATCAGCACAATTAACAAATTTGCAAAGTATTATTATGGCGAGGGCCACACAATCATGGGAGATAGAGGTACCTCATATACCCAATTTACGTTCATTAACTTTAAATGCCCAATCATCTCCATCGAAGGCAGTTGTGATTTTTCTGTCCACATTGGAGCACCTAACTGATCTCGATTTAAGACATGATGAGAGTGTACTGGACATATTTGACATGAGAGGTTTCCCATTTTATAACCGTTTACAATCCCTCGTACTTCATTACATTAGCCCCACTAAATGGACCCTACTGCTTCACGAGGATATGCTCCCCCGTCACCTCATTTATCTTAATATTTGGGGTTACCAGTTCCAGCAGGATATAATGCCAATATTGGAGAAGTTGCGCTGCCTTAAAGTTCTCATACTTCAGCAAGCATCCCAAAGTCCAAAATTGAGATGTTCCTCTGGAGGCTTTAGCCAGTTAGACGTTTTGCACCTTCATAGCTTATCAATGGAGGAATGGGAGATAGAGGAGGGTGCAATGCCCATTCTTAAAAAACTCCAGATTTGGCATTGTAATGAATTGGATGTGCCTCAAGGGCTACAATACCTTACCAACCTTCAAAAATTGGAGTGGCTTTATGTGGGTGATTCCAAGGCTGATTTGGTCCGCAATTTATGCCAACATGTCCCTTCAATTTGTTTAGACAAATTAGAGCCACGGAGTCCTCACAGTGCGTAGTTTACTCTTCCTATTTAGTTAGTATTTGTCATTGTCTTCTCTTAGTTTTCTTGTATGTGTGCTTTGTATCATCAATTTACTAGTCATGAATATATATGTTGAAATTGAATGTGAAATCTCGACTGCATATTTTTATTCCTTTTTTCTCAGTCCTTTCTCGTTCTTAAGAATTATTTCCTTAATTATAGATCATTGTATAGTCGTGGTCAAACAAGTATTTCTTTAAAAAGTTGATAACTGAGCTAGTTGATACTTCGAATTACTCCTATTATATTATGAAACTTTTTATCCTTTTGTTTTAAATTTTTTGAGAACGAAATTGAGAAAACAAATAATTTTTTTTTAAAATCTCAAGGAAATAACAATAATTAACATAATATCAGCTTCTCATTTTGCCTTTCGTACTATATTTTAAATTTGGATTATTTTTGGAATTTTGTCTTCAAAATCAAATTATGTATCGGGCGAAAGAATTTATTTTTTATATCGAATGAATGCAACATAAGAAAATATATCAAATTTTTTTATAGATAATAACTTAACATAATAATATTTGGACATTAAATTTGGTATATTATCAAGAATTATAAATATTTTTCGGTCATATTTAGATCTGCTAATGGGCCGAACTCGACTCAAAACTCAGTCCAACTCCGTCATATAACACAACAAGTCCGACTCAAACTCAACTCAAAAGTGAAAAGAAAAGCCCGACTCAATTTAATGAGTTCGAGCCTTCGGCTCAACTCAAACTCGGATCGGTTCAAAGCTCGGCCCGAACTCGGTAAATGGATTATCAAAGTCGCTCTTGTAATGAATTATCAAAGCTCGGTTCAAATTCGCTCTTTTAAAAATTCAACGCCAATGAGAGAATGACACGTCGTCAATCTGATTGAATGACCTGCTAATGGGATTGAAATTCATATCACACTGAAGTCTGACACGTTGCAATTAATATAGTATAATTATAAAATGAAATTCATATCACATTGATTAAAATATAGTATAATTATAAATTTCACATTATGCTTCCAAGAAGTCAAGAAGTATAACTTTCCCTATAATATAAGCCTCGATTTAAACTCTGTTTATCATCAGGTCAACTTAGTTCGTTTCAGAGGAAGGAGGTGCTGGGCGCACGAGCTGAGCTTGGAAAAGAAGGAGACTCAATGGGAACTCGACTCAATGAGAACTCGACTCGGATCGGATTGGCTCGTTAGATTAGGGTAAATTAATTTCGAGTTCGGGCCGAGTTTGGACTGAGCTCAAATTAAACTCAACTCAATACGACTCATTTAAGAGCCCGACTCAAAGTCCATGAGCCGGCCCGACTCATTTACCATGCCTAGTCATATTGTTAAATTTGACAATAATAAATGATTGATTAAATTATTGAAAATATTTGATTTCATGGCGCATATATTAGAGGCTATGAAAGTCAATTACTTTTTTGGAGTATGAATTTTGATGCATATAAAATAAAAATGAACTTAAATTTGTCACAATTGGCTAGAAAAAAAAAAGAAAAAGAGAGTTCAAACCTCTGCGAAAATTTAAATAAAAGAAAAAGAAAATTGAGTGTCATGTGCCTTCTATTTTTTGAAAATATAAAAAGATACTATTTTATTTCTTGACCAGTATATCATGAGACTACGAGAGTAATACAAACTTTAAATTTGTTGGAACCCAAATGAGTTATTGTTTGCAAACTTGCAAAGTATTTTGCAAGATGGATTATCAGTTATAATGAATCAGATTGAGACTATGGTACGTTGGTACTATACATATGGTAGATCGGTCTATTTTAATATTTTTGTGTTCATAGTTCAAACAATAATTGATCTAAATCGTTCTACGTAATCTCTCTCTCTATATGAAAAATATATACCAAATTTTATATATTTTTTTTAAATTCATTTTTTTAGAAAGGTAAAATATCGTTTGATCTAAAAATTATGGACCATTTCAAAATAGTGATATTTTACTTATCTAAAATTATAAAAAAATTAAAAAATATATAGTCTTATAAAATTATAAAAAAATTCAAAAAAAAATATAGTCTTCTAGTAATTTTTTTTACATATTTAGTAATTCAGATTGAATATTTAAATTTTAAAAAATGGAGATATTAATTCATAGTGCGGACCAATCTGCTTTGTACATAGCATCATGAGAGGCGAGAGCACTTTGGGTCCGATGCCCATCAGACTCAAATTTGGATCCGATGGGTTCCATAACTGTCCAATTCGCTTTAAGATCTGCGCGCACGTATATTAAAGAAAATACGCACGAATATTAAAGAGACGTGCACAGATCTTAAAACGGATTAGACGGTTATGGAACCCATCGGACCCAAACTGCTCTCATAGCATCATAGTCTGACTCTAGGAATCCATATCCTACGAGGTAACAAAATATATTTGTTTAGATCCTTACCGTCCGATCATAATCCGGATTCTGATCTAACGGCTGT
The DNA here is from genome assembly GCA_024447655.1 of Carex scoparia. NCBI lineage: Eukaryota > Viridiplantae > Streptophyta > Magnoliopsida > Poales > Cyperaceae > Carex > Carex scoparia. The sequence continues at coordinate 6,737,101 of JAJHPE010000016.1, read as the reverse complement.
GCAGATATAAATAGAAATATTATGTTACCTTAGATGATATGAATTCGCCTCACACACTCATTGAATCGTCCAAAATTTAAAGGAGTCAGAGGTAAAAAATTTGTAAAGATTAGCGTACGTACAGCAATGCCACGTCTGCTCCCCGTCCCTTCTCTATTGATATCCCTTCCACAATCTCTGTTTCTAAAGACCAAATTCCAGTTCCAATTCAATTCCTACAATCCCTGTCTAAGTCTAACCATGAGTAGTCGAGCCAGCTCCAATTCAATTGCATCAGAGGAGGCGTTTAAGAGCTACCAGAACCAGAACCCCAATTTGAAGAAGACAATGGGAATGGGGTGGTGATAGTATTGTTCAGAAATGATCTACGTCTACATGATAATGAGGCCCTCATCACAGGTTGGGCTGCATCGCCATTCATGCTGGTGGTGTATTGTGTGGACCCACGCTTGTTCAGAGTCGATGCCTCTCATATTTTACGAATGGAAATTATAACACGAGCCTGTCTTATGCCCCAACAAACCAATAATCCTAATAAAGAGAAAAACAATCTTGACTGAATGTTTAAAATTGATTTTACAAATATTGACCAGAAAAAAAGTAATTCATGTTGCACCATTGATTGGAACTGGAATAACTAGCCATGAAAAGTTGGTAATGATTCTTCTTAATAGAAATACTTGATCCAAAAATGAAATGAATCGGTCTGACAGTGCTTGCTTGCAACCTTTGAACTGTGGAGTAACAAGCATAAATATTCTCATAAAACAAGTAACAATTTGAACAATCAGATGAGTTATTTTTAGTGTGCTCTCATAAAATTGGTCATGAAGCGCCTTGTTTGTAGTGGACTAAATTGATTGATAATATGTAGTTGTAGTTGATTAGCCAAAAAATACCAGTTAAATGCCACCCAAGCACAACCAGCTGCATAATTTACAGGTCTGGTCCTAATTTGAGTCAATTTATGCCTACCTTGTTTCTCAATTTGATACATATTAGCAAAGGAAATGAATCAAAATTAGACTCCATGCTGAAAGTCTCTTTGGGACATTTCATCAAGCACCTTGCGTGCACAGTCAGGAGTTCACAAATGCAATCTACACGAGAGGGCAGGCAGAGCACTTAGTCTAAAGAATCAAGAAGCAACAAATGACTAAAAGTTGTGCGGTATGTTGCAAGGGCATTAACACAAAAATCCAGAGAGGTCAGTTGCAAGGGCAGTAAAGTTCAAGGAACTCCTATTTACTAAATTAGTTTAGTCTAATACGATACAAATTAACAAGCACCTAGTCTGTATGATACAAACTTGAACAGTAAGAATCAGATTCTAGTAGCTAATTGAGACTATTTTTGTTTGCTTTTTGTTCACTTGACAAATCGGTGCAGGTAAAGCACTCACCGTGGTTAGAGAGAACCTAGTTTATCTTGTTGCATTTCATATATCTGAGGGGCATTTCAACAAACACTTTCCTTGCAACTTTGCGAGAGAAGAAAGGAGCACAGTGGTACTTTCGTCAGTGGGATTTTAGAACAGCCATTGCTCAGAATGGTATGAACGAAGAAGGTAAAGCCAATTTGGGGTTTACATTTCAAGTTTTTATATGGAATGGAATCAAATCAGAATAATTTATGATAATTTAGTTTTTTTTTTTTTAATATGGAATGGGGAGTATGTATCTTATTTGTTGCCTAAGTTGAAGAGTCTTCCAAGAGATATAAGCAATTTTCCAGAAAATAGATACATTACACAATTGTGTCACTTAAACAAATTTAAGTATCGGTTTGTTTTTGCAATTAAAAATAAACGATGCTTCAGGGAATATACGAATAAATTTACTTGGTACTAAACGAAATTGCCCATTGGCAATTTGCTTGGGCCGAATGGTGTTAATTTAATGGATCATAGTAGCAAATTAATAATGAAGTTTGATTTGTCAGCACTACTTAATTATCACACGGTTTCAATAATAAATTTGTGTGGGCCTAATGGGCTTTAGTTTGGGGCCCAATATTCATTAAAATTAAAAACCAGGGTTATTGCATATGGTCTTATTTATTCATAATGGGCACATTACCAAATAATAATTAAAAAAAAAAAAAATACTGATTCGAGATATATTTTTGATGTGTGCATGATCAAGAGCATGCATGTGTTATATTGCTATGGGGTAAATCAACAATTAGTTGTTGCAAGGAGATATCTATAAAATGTAATATTTCTTTTTCTTTCCGAACCCAAATGTACCATTTCTAAACCTCTAATTGGTATATAATATTTGTTATATTTTACCATCTCTAGCATAAGAAATATATATATTTTTTTCTACTGTAATACAACCCACAGCTTGGTTCTCAACTTGATCACATACATGTATATATCTTTTGAATTTTTTAATATAACTTCTTGACTAAACTTGTTTTAGACATTTTTGGCAAAATATATTTCCGGCCTTTGGTGTGTGTGCAAATTACGGCTGCTATCCGCCGTCAATTCATAAATGCTAATAATTGTGACTAAGTTGCAATATATTAAGTTAGAGACATCATTATTACTTACATTTAAGTTTTATATTAGTCGCAATTAGAGAAATCATTATTACTTAAATTTAAGTTTTAGTACTGCTTAATTATCACATGGTTTCAAATAAAAAAAATTCTTGGGCCTAATGGGCTTTGTTCCAGGGCCTAATATTCTTTAAAATTAAAAATCAGAGTTCTTGCATATTGTTGTCTTTTTTCTTTTTCTTTTTCTGAATCAAAATTTATCTTTTCTAAAGCTATATTTGGTATACAATTTTTCATATTGTAACAATCTCTAGTATAAGATAATTTCTTTCCACTGCATGCAATGCAACACAATATTAACTCTCAACTTGATCACATACATGTAATAGAGCATAAACCTCAACAGCTCCAATAGAACCAACAGAAGAGGCATTAACCGAATTAGTTAGAAAGATTGTTAAGGAAGTTAGTTAGGCAAGTTTGTTAGGCTTAACAGCAATTGTAATAATGATTAGGAGGTTAGAACTATGGTTAAGAAGAATCTAACCATGATTAGCTATTGTATCATTCTTCCTATAAATAGAGGTATCATGTACTGTACAAAAATATACAAGAAAATACAATTTCATTTCTCTTTCTCTCTCCTATTAACATGTATAACTTTAGAACTTGTTTAGAACCTCTTAAAAACTTGTTTATGGAACTTTATTTTGGAGATATATATTTCTTCTTTTGTAATTCACGCTTGCTTTCTGCTCTCAATTCATAAATACTCATAATGTCTAGTCAGAAAGATATTACCGATGATCCTTACCTAAATTTAAGGTTTATGAAGATCGCCTAAAAAAAATGTATACATGCCTTTGTGTCCATGAAAAAGCCGAGCATGAGAAGCAGAGAGCCATATGGAGCCAAGGGCAACCTGCCGGCAATTTCGCAAAAACACCAACTCTCTTTGCAATTGGTTTATTTGGTTTCCGGCAAGTCATTCTTGGCTGCATTTGACTTGCTACCTCTTCACGCATGGCTATCTATGGCTAAATCTTTATATCATTACTACTCTTTCTCTCAATTTTGCTCTCTTCATTGCATAATTAAGTTCATCACTTGTCTTTATGGGAAGGCTATAAATAGTTCGTGGAAGAAGGAATAATATTTGGAGATATATGCTCTAATATATGGTTCTTGCGTATTAATGTCTTTATAGGTTTGTTAGGTCTTATGGAATTTCTCACTGTTTTTCTTCTTCTTTTTCTTTCATGTAATACCATTTCATATTTAACCTTTTAAGCGCAATTATTAATTAATATTAGCCTATTCATTGCTTGATTTATTTATGTGCCACAGAGAGAGATTTCTTTACCCAACTTTTGTATCATGCAAAATGAAACATCAATTTAGTTGAGTTAGGCGCCAACTGCATGTACACTAATTGTTATCTCTCATCCTAATTTATCGATGACCAAACTCTAAGAAATGGAGGGTAAGGCATGAAGTCAACAATAGCAGATGTTAAAGTTAAATGCATTTAGATTTAGGCCGCATTATTCGCTAATTAATAAATCCAAAGGAAATAGCGGCGTAACCAACTGAGATGTGGAATTAGGGGTGTTTATCGAGTCCGGTTTAATTAGTTTTAAGCTAAAATGAGTAAGTTTGAATTAAACAATTAGGTTTTTCGGTTTAAATAGATTGGTTCGGTTCATTTATTTTTATTTAATTTGGTTTATTTTGTTTGATTCGGTTTAATAACATTTAAAACCAGTCTTTTTTAAATGAATAGATGTGGAATCAGACCGAACCCCATTCTTTTTTAAATGAATATAACTAGTGGGCCTAATGGGCTTTTGTCTAGGGCCCAATATTCATTGAAAATAATGCAGGTTCTGCATATTTTATTGGAGTAAAGTTGACATGTCACATGATTTTTGTATCTTTATCTCAAATGTCAAAATAAAACTGTTAGACATAATCGATATCATTTTATTTATACACATATAAATAATCATATTTACTTTACTGGAAAAAAAATGCCATTTATAATTGTATAAAAGCATTTATTACTTATCTATTTTAATATGTTGGTTGTCTACTATCTTAATTACTAGGTATACAAAACTAATTTAACTTAATGAAAGTTTAAATTATACTAATTAATTAACAACTTATAATTTCAATTTTTCAATAACTTCGTAAATTTTATTCTAATTAGTGATCATTTATTTAAACTTAAATTTTTAATTAACATTTTGTAACTAAATTATTCTTAAATAACTTAATGTTTTATTAAATTTATATTTTAGTTTAAGCAAAATTTATTACTTTAAAGTTACTATAATAATAATACGATAATTTTACGTTATTAATTAATTTTCCTAATTATTTAGCAATTCATTAAGTTTAAATTGTATTTACAATCAGTAGTTATTATCTAAATAATTTGCGAGGTGGGTTGCTCAAAATAATTTATTTCGTCGAAAAGTTTGTATGATGGTCATGTTGTCCCCTACGGTATCTTATTACAAAAATAAAAGTAATTTGTTTGTCTAAAATAGGATTGTGTTTATTAATCAAGGTACATCGGGAAACTTCTATTTACAAATCTTTGAACTCGAAGTACTAAATATTATTTAACGTTCTTATTCGAGAAAAATATACGTTGTTGCACTATATATATTGTGAATACGTTATATAAAATAAAAATACGTCTCGTTAATTAATTTAACTACATATTCATATTTATATTTTTTTTATTTTAAAACGCATAATCAAGTTATTTTATTTAACTACGGGTCGGGTGGTAATTTTTAATTGTTTCTAACTAAGTCGCGCAATTCGTTATTTTATAACTATTATAATTCTACCATTAATTCGTCGTTTCGAGTCTAATTAGAAAATAATGTTTTAAATTTATAATTTTGTTATTAAACTTTTAGTTTATTTTACGGGTTGGGTGTATTATTTATGATTTGTTTTCGGGATCATATAGTGTCCAATATCGGGCGAACATCTAGTCAATTCATGTTATGAGCTATCTATCGAGGCAACAATGCCCTGGATTCTTCTAATCATTTTCCGAGCTAATTTAGGTTTACATAAGCATCCGATTTTTATTCGATTTCATATAAAACCTAAATTTTAAAAGCCGCGTTTTTATTCGACAATTACGCCCTTTTGGAAAAATTCGAAATTCCATAATTTTATCCATTTTTATTTTCAGTTCTGCCAAGCCCAAAGATAAAGGCCCAAGAGGCCCATTTTATTTAAATTCTCAACCCCCACAGTAAAGAGGCCGAAGCCCCTCTATTTCAAATAACGAGAGGCAAACGAGAGAGAGAGAGAGAGGATTTTTCTCAACACATGAGGGAAAATAACGAGAGAGCAGCCGAAAACGAGAGAGAAAGAGAGAGATTATATAACCCGGAACAAACGAGCAGGTAGCGCTCGGTCAAGCACCTCTGACAGTCATACGACCAGAGTCGTCGCGCACGAGGGAGACGGGACAGGAATAGGTAAAGCGACGACATTCGAAACCAAGCAAAAACAAAGAGAGAGCGGGAGGGAATCCTGAGGTTTCCTTCTCCAGGAAGGAGAAAGAGAGAGAGGGCGTAATGGGGTGGGGGTGCACAGTCAGAGACAGAAGAGAGGGGAAGAGAAGAGTAAAAGAAAGGAGGGGATGCATCAATATTCGTGCGGAAATAAAATCTGGCGGTTCAGACCAATTCAGGGATTCTTTTAAAAGAAATGGTATGCCTTGAGATCCGTGCAGATCAGAATCACATGGCCCTATTAATTCGGGTGTGAAGGGTGAGAAGAAGGGAGGGATTAAAAGGAGAGGGGTCTGCTTGAAGATCCGTGCTGCTTAAAATTCAAACGGACTAGATAACTATAACATTCAAAGGCATGAAATTAATAATCAATTGAACATTCTAACTCAAGCCAAATTAACAGAAATTTGCGTTTCAAAATTATGTATAATTCTTCGAATATTCGTGATTTTAATTTACGGGTTTATTTATCACTTCATTAAAGAGTTAACTTAAGCTCCAAATTTGCACGTAAAAATTTAGTATTTGATTTTATGAAGATCTCATTCTCTTAATATTTAATTATAGAAAATTATCATTTGAAGCAATTAATTTCGCTAGTTGGCAAGTTTTAAATTTAATTTAGTAATCCCATAATATAATTTGATTTCCTTCTCCAATTGACTAAAATTTTAATTAGCCAAAATTTTTACTTGGGAGTTAATTATTAATTGTTAGTGAAATTAATTAACTTAAAATTACCGACTATAACACAATGCATACTCACTGGTACATGTTGGAATGATGGTACACTATACCAGTATATATCAGATCCATACTTTCACGACATCTAATGATAATCCAAATTGAAATCCCAGAAGAATATCATGTTGAACAATTATAGCTCCAAATTTTATATGTTGTAATTCTAATTTATTATTAGAATTTTTTTTTGATAAAGAATGATTTTTACCATCAAAAGCTTGCAACACTAAACGAAGCAATAGCCCTTGCGAAAGAGGAAGACATAGATTCATTAGAGAAGCTCTACTAAAATGAGGTCAGATTTAATATTTTGGATATTATATCTATGCAAAGGTTGGTATAATATTTTTCAGTTCTAATTTGATTTACTTTCCTCGATTTTTAGATGGCGAAATTCATTTTATAATGGAATAATAACAAATTATTGAAGAATGACTATGAGAAAAGGGTACTTGAATCACTGGAGAGTCATGGGCTTAGTAGACCGGCCCCACCAGTCAGTGAGTCGATTGCTGCAAAGGATTATGTTCATCCTAGATATTTATCCTGATGAAGCACTCAAATGCAAAATTGGAAATACACAAAAAAAATTGTGAGAAACTTGTATACTTTGTTAAATTATGGACATTAATTCTGTTTCTGTAATTGAATTATTGAATACATATTGTGACATAAATATATGCAATTAATTATGTTTCTGTAATTGCTTTTATTGTGAACGAGAAAAATTTGAGTATTTTCTTGTTTATGTGTAAGTTTATAATAGAATAGTGTATGAAATTTACAATGTGGGCCCCACACAGCAGACACCAGATGAAAATTTTGCCGATTTTTTTTTTCATACCCTCAGAAAAAAAAAAATCCAAACCTGTCTTAATTAAAATAATTTGCTCTAATTGCAAGAAATTGTAAAAGAAATATTGCAAGTATATAATAATCACACAGCACCTTTTAAGCAATTTTTCTCCACGAATTCTCCTCTAACCCTATTTTTCTCATTATTATCTGTGATCATATCAAAATTATATAATATGACCATCATGCAAATATAGCACAAGAATACCAAAACGGGACCCACAATCCAGAACAAAAGTGGCATGGCAACAAAAAACAGTCTATTTCCAATAGTATTCAGACCAAATCCTTTTCCCAAAAGCCCACAAACATACTCAACCGTCACGGGGTTATTATCGTCATTTCCTCGAGGAACATTGACGAGAAAACCAAACTGTCCGAAGAACCTTATGGAGAGAGAATAACACAAGAAAGCAAAGAGAAAGATGGTGAGAAGTGACAAGTATTTTATGGCCATCACGTGCTCGTCACGTGGACGTGACCCGTAAGTTGTGGTGTTAAGAGGCTTCTTTATAGTGTATGTGCTACTGAGCAATGCAGCGAGGCCAGTTGAAAGAACGACTGAAGTGGAAGCCATTAGTATGGATCCCATTAGTGCATTCCTCATTGCACTGCTGACATGTCTTTCTTGTTGTTATCCTAATGCAGTATATACATTATATCAATGTGAAAATAACAAAAGTATATATTAAAAATAAAGAGTTGATGCAAAGATGAGTAGGTACCTTGACTATGGTTAAGACCCAAAATCGTTGTAAGTTAAATTGCAAACCCACATATGTCTGGTGTGGTTGGGTTTTGACCTTGTGGCACAACCAGAGATGGTATGACACAGACATAAGAAACCCTAATGGTACCAAAGTCATGCCAAGGCAGTACCAATTCATTCTAAGTTCATCCATTGATCTCTTTCTCATTCTATACTCTATACTATATACTCTCTCTTCCTATCTATATCTCTCTGTGCATGTTGAACCTGTTGAGAATTAATTCAATATTGGTTCTAAGAGATACTGTACGAATTTAGTTGGTTTAGATAGCAGTTTTTCAGAGGTGTGAAACTGCTGTAGTGTTGCAAGTTATTTTCAGTATAGTTATTATTTGTTGCACATGTTCTGTAGTGGGTGGTTATGAGTAGGCAGTTATTTTTAGATATTTGTTGCACTTTAAATTCTGTAGAACTTTGTAATTTTATTAAGCATATGAAATAGATTTAGTTTCAATTCTGAAAAATTTCTCTCTGAAAAATACTGGCACAGCAGCACAGTTTACTCTTTTCTCTGTTTTTGGTCTATTCCTCTGCCAATTAGCAACAATCCTTGTGTTCTTTTACTGCTGTTAATTCTCCCATAACCCAACAATCTGGTATCAGAGCGAAGTCGATCCACCTTGGAGCATTTTCAATGGCAGAAAATAGCAACAATACCGTGAATGTCACACAACCAGCAATTCCTCTCTTCAAAGGCGACAATTAATTCCTCTCTTCAAAGGCGACAATTACGAGTTTTTGAGTATCAAGATGTCAACCTTGTTCAAATCACATGGCCTATGGGACTTGGTTGCAAATGGAGTTCCTGATCCAGATCCCAATCCGCAAGAAAATCAGAAGAAAGATGCACGAGCGTTGTTCTTCATCCAACAAGCAGTGCATGACACAATCTTCTCGAAAATAGCAGCAGCCACAAATGCAAAGGAGGCATGGACAACCTTGAAAACAGCATTTCAAGGAAGTTCTCGTGTTATGGCAATTAAGCTTTAAGGTCTTCGCAGAGATTTTGAAACATTGCAGATGAACAAAGAAGAGTCAGTTCAGTTTTTTCTTTCAAGAGTACAAGCAGTTGTCAACCAAATCAGAGCATATGGAGACAACCTCACAGAGCAAACCGTGGCGGCCAAAGTGCTGAGAAGTCTAACAACAAAATTTGATCATGTTGTGGCAGCAATTGAAGAGTCAAAAGATCGCTCAACGTATAGCTTTGATGAACTAATGGGATCATTGCAGACCCATGAAGCGAGGCTGTCCAAAGCAGAGGAGAAGGGCGATGAAAAGGTGTTCTACACAAAGGGAGAGTCCTCTCGAGGCAGAGGTCCAGGCAGAGGCCGAGGTAGAGGAGGACGTGGCCGTGGCCGTGGCAGAACCGGTGGGGATTTTCAGTTCCAGCGCAACAGAAAACACATCCAGTGCTACTACTGCAACAAATTTGGGCACTATCAATCTGAGTGCTATGAGAAGCAAAGGGAGGAGAATCAAGCAAGCTATGTAGAAGAGAACACAGATCAACCGACACTTTTCATGGCAAGTACAGAAGGTGAAGTTGATGCAAGCACAATCTGGTTTCTTGACAGTGGTTGCTCCAATCACATGACTGGTTACAAGCATTTGTTCGAAGATTTAGATCAAACCCACAAATTGAAGGTCAAACTTGGAGATGACAAACTGATTCAAGTGGAAGGTAAGGGCACAGTTGCAGTGCAAACCAATGACAATGGTATGAAATATTTGCACAATGTTTATTTCATTCCAGAGTTATCACAAAACCTGCTCAGCATTGGGCAATTGATGGAGAGTGGGTATTCAATCCTGTTTGAAGAAAATTGTTGTGCAATCAAGGATAAAACCACAAATCAATCATTAGTAGAAGTAAGAATGGCAACCAACAAGTTGTTTCCACTTGAAATTTCGGGTGTAAGAGAGAGAGTAATGACAGTAAAAGAATTAAGTCAATCTGAGTTATGGCATCTTAGATATGGGCATTTGAATATCAATGGTTTGAAATTGTTGAATCTAAAACAAATGGTTTATGGGCTGCCTGAGATTAATCAAATAGGTGTGTGTGAAGGGTGTATCTATGGGAAACAAGCCAAATTACCCTTTCCTAAAGGTCAGTCAACTAGAGCAACACAAATCCTCGAAATAGTTCATGCAGACCTTTGTGGACCAATGCAAACTACATCACTGGGTGGCAGCAGATATTTTCTCCTTTTTACCGATGATTTTAGTAGAATGAGTTGGGTTTACTTCTTGCAAACTAAGGCAGAAACGTTTGAAAACTTTAAGAAGTTTAAGGCCTTTGTAGAAAAGCAAACTAAAAAGAGTTTGAAGATATTAAGGTCAGATAGAGGAGGAGAGTTCCAATCAACAGAGTTTAAGAAATATTGTGAAAATGTGGGCATACATCATGAATTGACTGCACCTTACACACCTAAGCAGAATGGGGTTGCAGAGAGAAAAAATAGGACAGTGGTAGAATTGGCTAGAAGTATGCTAAAATGTAAAGGTTTACCGAATCGTTTCTGGGCTGAAGCAGTAGCAACCGCTGTTTATTTGTTGAACTTGTCACCAACTAAAGCAGTGATGAACAAAACCCCTTTTGAGGCTTGGTTTGAGAGAAAACCTGGAGTTGGACATTTAAAAGTGTTGGGTTGTATTGCATATACCTTAATACCCTCACAAAGAAGAACAAAGCTGGATGAAAAATCTGAAAAGTGCATATTTATTGGTTATTGCACACAATCTAAAGGTTATAGACTGTACAACCAAAACAGTGGTAAAATTGTGGTGAGCAGAAATGTTTTGTTTGATGAAAATGCAAGTTGGCAGTGGAAAGAAACAGTACAAGGAGTAGAGATTGTAGAACTAGCAGAAGATGGTGTAGAAGGCATTGAAATTGTGCAAGAACCGATCAATCCCGGACAGATTAGACATGGATCATAACAATTGGTTCAGTTGTAAACAGCAGCAATTCTGATTCTGTTTTATCTCCAGACATGCCTAACCAAAGCCAAAACCCTGACCCTAATACACCAACAGTCAGAGTTTACAGCAGACGTCATTTTAGTCCTGACACACCCACAAGAAAACTGAAATCTGTGCAAGAATTGTATGAAACTACACAGGTACTTTTTGTTGCAGACCCCACAACTTATGAAGAAGCAGTAGAAAAGGAAGAATGGTGTTAAGCAATGCAAGAAGAACTAGCAGCAATTGAGAAGAATAATACATGGCAGTTAGTGAAACTTCCTGAAGGTAAGCATGCAATAGGGGTAAAATGGGCGTTCAAAACAAAATTTGGTGCATGAAGCAGCATGAAGCAGATTTGGTGCATGAAGCAGCATGAAGTAGTAGAAAAGGAAGAATGGTGTCAAGCAATGCAAGAAGAACTAGAACAATTTAGAAGTAGCATGAAGCAGCACTTCGAAATGACAGATTTGGGTCTGTTACACTACTTTCTCGGGTTGGAAGTAGAGCAGGAAAGAGGTAGCATATTTGTGACACAAAGGAAGTATGCTCGAGACTTAGTTAAGAAGTTTGGAATGCAAAATACCAATGTTGCATCAACACCGATAAATGTTAACGAGAAGCTGGTGAAAGATGATGGTACGGGAGGCCGCCGATGCAACAAGGTTCGAAGTTAGTGGGTGGTTTGATTTACTCGACTCACACAAGGCCCGACATCTCATATGCAGTAGGAGTAATATCTAGGCACATGCAGAATCCAACAAAACATCACTTTGGTGCAGCAAAAAAAGAGTACTTGAAATACATTTCGGCACAACCGATTATGGGCTCTGGTATGGCAACTCAGATGCATTCAACTTGATTGGTTACAGCGACAGTGACTGGGCTGGATGTGCAGAAGACAGAAGAAGCACCTCAGGTTACATGTTCTCATTTGGATTCAGTCCAATCAGTTGGAGTTCGAAGAAGCAGGCAATAGTGGCATTATCCTCTTCCGAAGCTGAGTATGTTGCAGTCAATTCAGCAGCTTGTCAAGCAGTTTGGCTTAGAAGAATCCTTGAAGATGTTGGACAGGTGCAGCAGCAACCTACACAGATTTTTTGCGACAATCAATCAGCCATAGCAATGACAAAGAACCCGGTGTTCCAAGGAAGGTCAAAGCACATCGACATTCGAGTTCATTTCATCAGAGATTTAGTGGCAGAGAAGATAGTTGAGCTCAAGTTTGTTAATTCAAAAAATCAGAAGGCATATATTCTAACCAAGGCATTGGCATTAAGCACATTTGAAAATTTGCGGAAGAAACTTGGAGTAACCAATTTTGAATCAAGGGGGAGTGTTGAGAATTAATTCAATATTGGTTCTAAGAGATACTGTACGAATTTAGTTGGTTTAGATAGCAGTTTTTCAGAGGTGTGAAACTACTGTAGTGTTGCAAGTTATTTTCAGTATAGTTATTATTTGTTGCACATGTTCTGTAGTGGGTGGTTATGAGTAGGCAGTTATTTTTAGATATTTGTTGCACTTTAAATTCTGTAGAACTTTGTAATTTTATTAAGCATATGAAATAGATTTAGTTTCAATTCTGAAAAATTTCTCTCTGAAAAATACTGGCACAGCAGCACAGTTTACTCTTTTCTCTGTTTTTGGTCTATTCCTCTGCCAATTAGCAACAATCCTTGTGTTCTTTTACTGCTGTTAATTCTCCCATAACCCAACAGAACCAGTCTCTTGGACATATATATATATTACAAGTGCTGTATATATATATTATTTATTATAAAGTAGATAGTGCTGACTTTGTTGGGTGCGGTTAAATGGATGAGTAAAACCTAACTATTATAAAGTAGATAGTCTTCTTATAATTTAAAATATTGCCAGACAATTAAATGGATGAGTAAAACCTAACTATTATAAAGTAGATAGTCTTCTTATAATTTAAAATATTGCCAGACAATTAAATGGATGAGTAAAACCTAACTATTATAAAGTAGATAGTCTTCTTATAATTTAAAATATTGCCAGACAATTAAATGGATGAGTAAAACCTAACTAATTAGGTGTATTTTAGATGCAAACCAAAGACAAGGTATATACCAATATTCACTCCATAAACTAACAAAAAGATGTATGATCATGATATAAAGGATACAAAAGTTGTGGTTTCTGGGTCATAATTATCTACATATATATTGATTGGAGTCAATTGACCCTCGTTCAGTTCTAAAATTATATATGTACAATTATACATGATTTTCTATATAGTTTATAGTAAAATGCTATGGGTACTATAAAATTGACTCTATTACACAAAATAAAATTTTATATTATTAACTCTTGTAACTTGAAAGTCAGCCTATGGACATTATGCTACCTAGTAAAATTAATGTAAATCTTGTTTTAAGAAACAAAAAAATGACCAAATTAACCATCAGCTTTTAAACGGTATAAATTTCATTGGTCCTTGGAATATTGTGGCTTCAAACCTATATCCAAAAAAGATAATTACCAAAGTTATATATATTGTACGATTGATTTAGATTTTTTTTTCTGCCTTACATGATAGAGGTATTAAATTAACCATACCTTACACAATTAGCACAATTTCAAATTTGTTTTATTGGAAGTTCTCTTTCATAGTTTTACATGCATTAACCATTCCTTGACACAATTATCACAATTTCAAATTAGTTTTGCAACAATAACGACTAATATAAAAATTACAATAATAATAACAGTACTGCAATATATAAACAAGCAAAAAACAACAAAACAAAATTAATATAGATAGATGCGCACATGTAATTACATAATAACTAGTTTAATGATTCAGTGATATGATTTACAATTTGCCAAATTTTCTAAATTTATATTAAATTTAATAAAGTATAGACCATAGTCATGCACGCGCGCACATGGACATATATAGAATAGGACCTAAAATAGAAGTTGAGAAGTTGGATATGGCATTGCCAAACAAAAAGGTGCAGCAAGATTAGTTAAGATAATGAGAAAAATGAATGGATCAATTAAGTTATTAGTGTTATTCAGACAAAGATAGCAAAAGATCATCATGTGACCAACATGACCAAAAACTTTGTTTGTAATTAATAGCTAGTGTTCTCGTTCCTGTATGACTTGTTACGCACAATATGCTTCATGCGCTCATAATATTTAGACTGTATATATGATACTTATTATAATTGAGCGTTCACAAATTAATGCCAGTCAATGTCAACTAAAACACCTCAGGTTGAATCTCCAAATTACTTTGCATATCCATAAAAAAGATGAGCGTGAGAAGAAGAGAGACATACGGAGCCAAGGACAACCTGCCGGCAATTTCGCAGAAACACCAACTCTCTTTGCAGTTGGATTTATTCGGTTTCCGGCAAGTCATCCTTGGCTGCATTTGCCTCGCTACCTCATCACGCATGACTATCTATGGCCAAATATTTATATCACCACTGCTCTTTCTCTTAATTTTGTTCTCTTAAGTTGATCTTTTTTCTGTGGTGAAGGCTAAAAATAATGGAAGAAGGAATAATATTTGGAGATATATACTCTAATATATGGTTCTTGCATATTAATTTATTTATATGTTTGTTAGCTCTGATGGAATTTCTCTCTGTTTTTTTCTTCTTCTTTTTCTTTCATGAAATATCTTTTTCACATTTAACTCTTAAGGACAATTAATTTATTAATATTACCCTATGCATGGCTTTAAATATGTGCCATAGAGATACTTCTTGACCCAACTTTTGCATCATGTAAAATGAAATATCAATTTAGTTTAGAGGCGCCAACTGCATGTAATTGTTCTCTTTCATCATAATTTATCCATGATCAAATTCATGGAAATGGAAGGTTAGGCATGCAATGATCAACAATTGCAGCTGTTATAGTTAAATGCATTTAGGCATGTCTAATATAATGATCAAGACTAGGTTTAATATAATGAGCAAGTAGTTATTTGTTATATACGAACCATGTCTAATATAATGATCAAGACAATGTTTGTGATGTAAATACATATTCAAAATTATATATATGAAAAAGAAGTAGGCTTGACTTTTTCTAAAAATAATGTTCACGCACTTATTACAACCTTAAATTTGACAAATTACATTCTTTGATTGATTTTTTTTCTGAAAAAAAGAATGTTATTTGAAAGAGAAACTACTATTAAAAGAATTTCTGGAAGTCAAAACACCTCGACTTTCTTTCATCTTAACTTTTTTTTTTCTCATTTTACAATTATGCATTGCAACTCTAAAAAATGTTGATCATGGGTATTGTAGTTGTAATTTTCTTGGTGAGTATTAACTTTAATTTCATGGAAATTAGTCATCCTGAACCTATCTCATAAAACAAAATACCAAACTTGAAATGTTTCATTTGTGTGTCTCTATATTTTAAACTTTAATAAAATTAAATTAAACTCAAATGTCAAACAAAAAATGTTAGATATGGCCAATATTATATTTTTTTTTCTATGCACATATAAATGATTATGGCATTTAATATTATTTTAATTATTATCAAAAACTTGCAAAAATATATTGATGTTGATAACTTCTAAATATTGATTTTTAACTTATTAATTCATATAAAAATAAAATTGAAAAACGATAATTTTTTTATTTTCATGTAGAGAGAAAATAAAATAGATCGCATCTAACGGTCTTAGTTTGACACATATAAATTTAAAACATTTTGCTATTAGAAAATTTAAAAAATAGAGGCATGATGAATACAAAATAATAAATATATTTGAACTCTCTCCTCTTTATTTATTGATAATATTAATAATGAGTCAAGCATACAAACTCATTACAAATAAAAAAATAATTATTCGAGGTTTATTGTGGAGTGTGCATGCATGATCAAGAGCATAGGCTATTGGGGATACCAACAATTACTGCAAGGAGCTATCTATAACGATGCATAATCAATAATGTTTACTTTACTAGAAAAAAAATGTCATTTGAAATTGTAAATGATAACCTCTTAGCAATTCATAAATGCCCATAATCACGAGAAGAATAGAGCCATACGTATCGGTTAGTTAGGAAACATGTTTAGATGTCTTTGTATCCATGAAAAAGCCAAGTGTGAGAAGAAGAGAGCTATACGTAGCCAAAGACAACATGCCGGCAATTTCGCAAAAAACACCACCTATCGTTGGGTTTATTCAGTTTCCGGCAAGTCATCCTTGGCTGCATATTCGACTCGCTACCTCTTCACGCATGGCTATCTATGGCTTTTGTTTTCTTCTTCTTCTAGTAGTTGATATGTCTGTGGTAAGGTCCGAGTTGGAGCATATCATTACAAAAGGTGGTGTTGGTATTTAAATAGCATTTGAAACCGTATGTGTGATCTAGTAGGTACTACTGTAGGCTATAGGGGAAGAAAGAATAATATAGAGATCCTCTAATATATATGGGTTCTTTCATATACAATAATTTCTTTATATATTGGTTTGTTAGGTCAGATAGAATTTCTCTTTCTTTGTTTTAATTTATTTTAAGCTTTAGTTCCATGCAGGTCATTTATTGCTTAGCCAGAGCTCTCGAGTAACAAAATTAATTATTTTTGGCAACATATGATATAGACAAGTACAGATATGATCATTTTATTCCTGGCCAAGTGTAGAGAAGGACAGTCAACAGTGACTCAGTGAGGATATTTATGAAATAGGGATTGGGTTTTGTCCAAAGAGTTTTGGACAAAGCCTCAAGCCCTCAACCAAAATCAAGTTTAAGCGTTTGATTTGTATTGAGATTCGTGTAAATATATTTAAAACTTATTAAATTTAAATGTCTTATTGAATATTGAATCTCAATGTCTGTACAAATTTTGATACGGATCAAGCGATTTAGATCCAACTTTGGATGAGACTTTGTCCAAAACCATTTGGACAAAATCCCCATCCCTAGAGAAGTACAGTGACTCAGTGAGGATATTTATGAAATAATGGAGGCTGGTTAGTCAACAATTGCAGCTGTTACATGCATTTAAGCCGCACTAATTAATTATTTGCAAATAAATCCAAAGGAAATAGCGGCTGTGCGGTACTAACTTAGCTACCTGTTGGCTAATTTAGAACCCTAAAATCTAATTATCCTCTTGCTGCTAATTTGCTTAGGGATCATTTTATAATATATCCAAATTTTAGTATCCATTATTTGAACTTTGAAAATGATTGAGGCATGAAAGATACACACATGAGCCATTTTGAACACTAATTCATGATTATCTTTTATAAAAAAAATATTGCCATCTCATTAATTTCTCAGAAGACTCATTTATTGCATCCAATATTTTCCAGCGCCTAAGTAAATTGACAAAAATATCTTTGTAATTAAAAAGATTATTAAAATTATCAACTTCAAATGTTAGCTATTAAATGTACTAGCTAGCTCTAAGGTATTCTAAGATGCTTTGGTGCATATTTTAGATATTGAAAAGTACGATTCCAAATTAAAAAAAAAAAATAGAGTTTCTAGATGCATTCTCCATCATTTAGATAAGTATACACCAAATTTGAGAAAATTTGAAATTTAGCTGATCATAAAATTCAGTAAAACTCAACCATTAAAAACTGTAAGTTAATTGATTGAAGGCTAAATGACTTTCAGAGTGACCCAAAGTTAATACATGCATATTCCATTTAAATAATACATAATGCATGAGTATTTTTTTTGTTTTAAATGAAATAATATTTTTTGGAATATCAAATAAACATACCAATTAAAGCTGATGTAAGTTATAACTAGAGAAAACAAAATATCAATTTTTTTTGTAATTTTAGGTTACAATGAAATTATTTGCTGTATCATAATTGTATTCATAGAAATTTACTAGAATCTTAAATTTTTGCCATGTACCCTGTATATTTCAGAAAAACAAGCAATGAACATTAGAGGGTTTCTCTATTTGGGGTTTAGTATCAAATCCTACAAATCTTTTGCTAGTTCATTGTAATTACAGTGGCATTAAAAAGTACATTTTATTAATGCTCTCATTCTGTTTATGTAAATTTTTAAAATTTCCTTCTGATATATGAAAACGTGATTAATTAAATTGGTCCAAGTCAAAAACACAAAAAGGAAAAGTAAATCAAAATGCGCACTTAACCCGAATTTGATTGTAAAAGAGCCGCAAAACTCAAAAGGGTTGACAGAACCTTATTCCCTAATTTGAGATTGTAAATCTCTAATTCATAACTTTAGCATAATAATAATATTCTTAATGCACTCAACGAGCCGCCAACAAAACGATAATTCTTAATTTGTGACATTTTAGGTTTAATATGGACTGCAAGTTGCATCTTAAAAACAGCACAATCTAATCGAATACATCTTAAAGGGAGGATTATAGAGGAACATTTGGTTTAAAAAAATTATACTAGATTATGAACATAATTAATTAATTATCTTTTGTTTTTCTATTAGAAAATTAGAAATACTTGGAAATGCATATAGACAAACATGGAATCCTGCCGCATGAAGTTCGCATTTTGCTCAAGTTTTGGCTCCAAAATGCAAAATAAGTATCGTTTTGTTTTTGCAATAAAAGCAAACGATGCTTGGGCACAATTTTCTTGGGTCAAATTTATACGAGCGGGTGTTTCTTATTGTACTAAATAAAATTTGCTGTTGGCAATTTGCTTGGGCCAAATGGTGTTTAATGGATCATACTAGCAAATTAGAAAGTAGGATTTTACAACCAATTTAGTTGGTGCTGCTTAATCTTCCCACGGTTTCAATAATAAAATTTATTGGGCCTAATGGGCTTTGTTATGGGGCCCAATATGCATTAAAATTGAAAACCAGGGTTCTTGCATGTGGTCTTGTTTATTCAGAATGGGCACAACCATTAATTGGTTTATTAGGAAAAGCCCTTTGAGAAACGGATTCGAGCCAACATGATCGACACTTATGATATACAGCCAGTTTGTTTTCACATGAAAAATTAGAAATTCACATGTCAAGCGAGCTAAAAATATTTATAAAATTTAAAATTTTAAAGTTTATGCCTGCTTCTGTTACACATGAAAGACTTAATTATTGAGACATGAACATTTCTTTTGCAAGAAGATAAAACATAAGGAAATAATTTAACTTCTGCATGTTACATGACATCACATCCACTGTATTGAATATTGATTGGAAAAAATAAATTAGAAACCCATCTTTTGCAAAGTTTAAAGGGCAAGCATAATAAATTCCATGTTGAACATGTCTTTTTATTTTTTTGAGAATTTCTAAGTAGAAAGTCGTCCGGTTGGTATATGTTGCTTTCAATGCTTATAATTTTGTTTTGTTTTTTCTTTAGTGATATATAGTTGAATTGGCAGAAATACAACTATCTGTGCTTAATAAATTTATTTTGGTTCCCATAATTTAATCAACTTAGTTATATACAATAAATATCTTATGTATAATTCTATTATAGGATCACGTCCAATTTTGAAAGATTCAAAACTCAAAATAATCCAATATATACCACGTCCGTATCCTTAAAGTAACCCAATTTTTGAGTTTTGATCCAGGCCGTCTGATCAGAAATTTGGGCCAATTTGGCCTGTGTTGACATGCAAGGGCCCCTCTAACATTTGTGTTAGAACAGAACGAATGGTCCAGATCAAAACTAAAAAATCGGGTTACTTTAGAATCCGAATTCATATATACCTACACCGGATGATCTCCACTAAAAATTAATTATCCCTTCCCACAATTTATTATCTAACATTCACGATCCTATCAAAAGTCAGTGCAGTAGATGTAGATCAATCAATTATTTTTAAACAATTAAGATGAAATTAATACACAATTATGATCATAAGCTAATATGGAGCGGATTCGAACCGGATAATCCGGATCCATTTACAACCCTGGTGGTAACCAGTTCAATACATGTTTGGTCTTTTCATAAATCAACATACAATTAGTTGCTGCAAGGACATATCTATAACGATGCGCAATGAAGTTTAATTACTTTATTAATTAGAAAATAAAATGTCTTTTATATTGTAATATATCTTTTTTTATGAACCCAAATGTACCATTTCTAAACCTCTATTTGGTATATAATGTTTGTCATATAGTACCATTTCTGGTATAAATTTTTTTTTTCCCTCCTGTAATATATACAACCTTGTTTCGTCTCAACTTGATCTCATACATGTATCTTTAGAACTTTTTAAAATAACTTCTTGACAAAACTTGTTTAGGACATTTTTGGCGACGTATAGTTATTTTTTTCTTCCAAGTTACAAAGACATCATCATTACTTGTATTTAAATTTTATATTAGTCACAGGTACGAAATGTGATTAAAAAATTACTCTTTTATTGTTGGTAGAAGTGGGATCTAGCCCACTGTTTGTTATTAAAGAAACCTCAACAATGTTTACTGGTACCATACACAGTTACAACCAACATAAATATTGTGTTTTATGATCACAGATGTCAAAGGAATTCGTTTTCTGTTGCTGGGTGCTATCCGATCAAAGAAATTGAGAATTCGTCAATTCCAATTTCTCGTATTAAAGGGAGATTTGAATTTTGTGATTCGGATCAGACCAATTGACAGCCAGTGATTACAACTTGTCTAGAAAATAGATTTGAGCAGGGCATAGGAACCAACACCTATGAGAGCCAGCACATGCTACCAGTTTGTTTTCACATGAAAAATTATTTGGGAAATCACATGTCAAATGCTCTAAAAATATTTAACAAAAAAAAATAAAAATAAACATTATTACGTGTCTTACGTTAGACATGGAAGACTTATCGAGATATGAACATTTATTTCGATAAAAAAACAAGAAAATAATAGTTTTACTTATTCATGTTAAATTCTATCACAGTATTGAACATTGATGGGAAATAATATATAAATTAGAATCCCATCTTTTGCAATCTCTGAAGGGTAATAAATTAGAAATGCGTCTTTGAAAAGTCTGAATGGGCGAGTTTTAAAAATTCGATGTTGAATTTTTTTTTTTTTAGAATTTCTAACTAAGCATAAATTGGTCCAGTTGGCTTACAATATTGTTATCAATCCTTATAATTTCTGTTTGATTTTTGTATAATTATAGTTGAATTTGTCCAAAAATTACTAGCTGTGCATATTAACTATATGAGTTGGTTCCATTAATTTAATCACCTTAATTAGTTATATAAAATAAATATCTTCTGAATAATTTTATTATAGGATCACGTCCAATCTTGAAAGTTTCAAAATTCAAAATAATCCAATATATAATTATACCAGATGTTTTGAAAGTTTTGATCCAATGCTAAAGATAAATTATCCCTTTCCATTATTATTTATCTAACAATGAAAAGATGGTAGACATGATTTGAGCCAGCTTCGTTCCTTCAGATGCGCTGAAAAATACATTTTTAATGTGATGCACATTAAAGATCTGATCTAAAGTCAATGGAGTAGATCAATCATTTTTTCTTAAACAACTAAGAAAGGGATGTGAGTAAAATATTTGTTTCTTAACTATCGTATTATTAATGAATTATTGGAGTTGAGGATTTCAATTGTGGAACTCTAAAAAAATTAATAAAGGCTCTAACATATATCGATCTCTAAACTTGATAATTAGAAGGAGCACTAATCATTCAAAATAAGATTAGTATGTAGATTAAATGATAGTAATATTTTATTGATCTTGTGATAAGGAGATATATTAATTTCATTACATATATAGATGCAAATTGAAGAACTCGATATTGAATAGAATCTAAATCAGACATATATATAACACTGGCTTCGATTCCTACATGAGATATATGTATGGTTCATGAAATAGATTTGAGCCAGCACATGCAACCGACACATATGATAGCTAATTTGTTATAACATGAAAAATCGAGAATTTATATGTCATGCATGCTCACTAAAAATATTTGTAAAATTTTAAAATATTAAAGTTTATGTCCCTTCTGTTACACAAGGAAGACTTAATTATCGAGATCTGAACATTTCTTTTGAAAGAAAATAAAATCCGAAATTTTTATTAATATCCTCCATTAAAAGAAAATATTCTAAAAATGCCCTCAAGTTTTTTTTTTTTTCTAAAATGTTCAAACCACCCGAATTTCTGGCAGTTTACTGTAGCAGATATCTTTAATTTTTTTTAAAAGATATTTAGCATGTACATTCAATCATAGCGGTAATTAATGGCAAGAAATTTATCATGCGCATCATGTAAATTACCAAGGAGGAGATGTGCAAAGGAATGCATATTTGCCCCCAGAACTTCGCCACTGTGCATAAATTTAGCAAAATTCTCCATGGATACTTTCTCTCTCTCTTTCTCTAACAGACACACACACAAATCATACAGTAAACCGTCAGGAATTCTAGCGTTTGGGACATTTTTGAAAAGAAAAAACTTAAGAGTATTTCTTGATTTTCTTTTTAATGGGGATATTAATAAAAAATTTCGGATAAAAAATATAAGTAAAGTATTTTAGACAGAATTGGAATTGTATTTCATTGAATTGTGTCATCGGTTACATTAATTGTAGAGGAAGATATTTATGAAGAATTACATCAACAGCTATCTAACACTACTAGAATCTGAGCTTTTTGCAAGAGGAGAAAAATGACTTGTTGCATGGGCTTACCCTTGCAACAAGCATAAAAGGGCTATTTGCATGGGCTTACCCTTGCAAATAGACCCATGCAACTACTTTCGACACAAATACTCAGCATTTACCACGACGCCCATGCAAATAGTCTTTTGCAAGAGTAAGCCCATGCAATAACTGCCCATGCAAAAACTTTCAAGAGCTGATCCGTTTCTTGTATTTGCAAGGGAAGCCAGCGTGGGCCCCCACAGGTTATTTGCAAGGGAGCAAACGTGGGTCCCAACTGTCTATTTGCAAGGCTATTGAAGTGGGGCCCTCCTGTCTATTTGCAAGGCTAACCCACGTGGGTCCCACAAGACTATTTGCAAGGGCAAAGAACGTGGACCCCACCTAACCTTTTGCAAGGCAAGGGAATGTGGGTCCCAGCTGACTATTAGCATGGAAGCTGATTAGGTTTTTTCATGGGTGACTATTTACAAGGATATGATTTACATTTTTCGCATGCACTTCAGCTCCTATTATTTGCGTGGAAGTACCGACGGAGATAATAACAGGAAATGGCTACAAATCAGCACGCCAAAATTATATAATTCTCCATCTCTGTAACAAAAATGATACCAGCCCAATGCTGTTTTACAATTCCTAGGTTACCATTCACAGAATTAACATGGAACGCATTGAAAAATACATAGAAAGCTAATAATTAGGATTGACAAACTTCATATAATAATCCTACAGTGGACCAAACCAATAATAATCCGTAACTTGTCAATATTACCCAAAATGTACCCACCTATCAAGCATTGACTTTTTTTAATCTTGACCTCTATGAGTTATCAAAATATACCCCCAATATAACAAAAAAAATTTGACCTAAATAATGACAACCACACTAATCCAATCACTCATGTCGAAGGTTGATTAGCCCACCAGTTGGTCATTGCAGCGTCATTCCCTGCAATTTCTTGACTCAAAAGTGCTTGGAAAGACCCATTCTGATTTGGTTATGATGAACCACCAGCCTCCTATGCATACCAAATTTTAGTGTTAGAACCTGATCTCGTTTAAAAAATTAATTATGTAGTTGAAGCCTGTCAAAGTTGATTAAGTATTGATCAAACAATACTTTCATCCAATACTGGTCATTTGCAGTCCTTATATTTCCTATTTGTCAGTGGCATGGCTTATATATATAGTATTCAGCCGGGGTTTTTTTTGTGGTACAAATTACACATAATTGGAACTTAATGTTTCAAAAACTTAAGGTGCATTACATCTAACCGTATGTTGAGAAACCCACAATGCTAATTCCTGAGATGTTATTTTACCCATTAGTGTAGAACATATTAGTCCCTGCCATTGTACAGTCATCTCAGATTTTCTTTTTATTATGATCTAAAATGTTCAACCAACATTGTAGAAGTGCTTACCTGATTGAAGTCCATTTGCAGCCCCATAGGTAATTCTTGAGATGGTTGCGTGGTTGGATTTGGAACCTATGGATTATATTTGAAAGGGCAGTGTTATAATTTGCAGAGCAAAACATCTTGTAAGATTTGTCAATTTAAAATCAATTAAATTATTATATTAAAATTTTACCTGTAAGTAACCCATATTGCCGACTATACCATCTTGTGGTAGTTCCGGACGGCTTGCTGGTGCCTAAGTGTGAAAGAACAAAAGGTTAATATAGGCAGATTTTATCAAAGCATTCATGTCAGTTGTGTAAATGTTGAAATTTGTGAGCAGAAAATGTCCTTTATTTTATGGACCCTACAATAACCCCAAATTTTGTAAGACTGACCTGTGAAGGAGGCGCTTGCAGCCCATACATTTTGAATAATTGTGAGAACATCAACTGATTTTGTGCTTGATCCCTTTTCCTCTCAGCGCGCTCCTCTTCAATACGGCGATCTCGTGCTTGCACGAGCGCGTCTACTTCTGCCCTAGAGAAGGTCTCCTGCACCCCACAGTCCCCACTATTGGTCAGCAATTCATCAAACACCTTATGAGCAACTAACTATCAAATAAATAGAAGCCAAATACTAGCTTATCAGATGCAATTTACAAGTATAAACTAACAAATTTAGATGAGATATCTACCACTGGGACCTTTGTTCGAAAATTCAGATCACACAAACTTGAACCTGATCAACTTCAAATCAAGTTAAGAAACAAGTTACCTGGCATGAAACAAGTTAAGAAATCGAGCGCAGTTGTGAAGAGGCGCGAGACAACCATACGGTCAGGTCAAGGCGGAGACGGAGAAAGTACTCGAGAAACCCTAGATCGGGTTGGGAGTCAATTTTACCGAAATTTGTGGGGAGGAAGAGAGGAGACTCTAAATTAGGTCAGAAATTTTAGACGAGAAAACCAAATTTTGTTCTCTGTGGACAGGAGAGAGGAGGGTGAAATTGAGGTTTGTTTAAGTGAGAGGCAAATTTGGGAGGCCGCTGGCCGCCTAAATTTCATTAGATGAGATATGGGGGGAAACTGGATGCGATTGGAGGGAAATGAAAATCTTAGGGTTAAAGATAACAGAGCATTTTAAGCTTCATGTAGTTTACTACTCACATGGAAGCTCTTGTAATTAAATAAGATGAGCATTGTTGGCAGTTAAATCCGCTCTGTACATAAATTTCGTCTCAATTGTAACTCTGTGGCGGGAGGGAAATGAGAGGGAATTGAAATTAATTTCCTTTGAAACATACAAAATTACTTTATTCTTGTTTAATTTAGATAAGAAATGAAAGTTCTGCCGTATTTACTATTCATAAGTAATTAAATTTTATTTTTTTATTTGTTTAGTTTGAACTTACGGATGTAATAGGTATTTTATTCTTGCAATTCATATTTAAATGAGATTTATGTATAGTACCTTATTTAGGCAATTAATTTAGGAAAAAAATTAATTGCAAATGAGATTAATGTTACACAGTAATTAATGGAATAATGTGTTTATGAATTACTAAGTGATTTAGACCAAAAAAATTATATAGTATAACATTCTTGTTGCATTAATAGCTCATATCCATCATTGTTGAACATAGCACATGAACTCTCGTAGTTTGAGTTAATGAAGATCCACAAATATACATCGTCGGATTGTCGATCAGAACCGTTAAAATCGAAGAGTATCACATTAAAATCATTGCAATGAAGTTTGATGAAATTTTATGTTCATTTACCTATCCATCAAGCTCACGGAATATACAAACATCATAGGGTCGCAAACACTTCGCGTTGGATCGAAACTTTGACATAAAGAAAGTTTTGATTTTTTTTTTTTGGTATAGTTCAGTATTTTTCCTTGATCATTTAAAAAATAATTTGGAAGTAATTCATTGAGGATCGACCGTCAATCGCTCATATAGAAATTAACGGTCCGCAATTGTTGGCTCAATTTTAAAAAGCAAATAAAGATGAAATTATATAAAATTGACAATTACAAGCATTATTCGGTCACATGGTACGTAAAAATGTAGTAAATATTTTCTTAGAAATTTATTTATATTATTTTCTGTACAAAATTCACCAATTTTATTATTTGTTGATTCGAGCCATCCGATGGGTGATGAAGAGGCAGGATTACCGATGGATGTGTCAATTACAGGGGCTGCCAGGAGGAGGTCCATTTCGCTAAGGTGACATAACATTTATGTTTAGATCCGCACTAGATACAATCATCTGACTCTTTTAATAATTGCGCTAACTTTGATCATCCGCCCCGATCTAATTATAAATATTATGTTACCTCAAGGAATATGAATTAATGGGTAGGTGTATTGTAAATGAGATATAGAGAACCCCTTTGTAAACTCTCCACAAATTTTTAGATGCCGCCAAATATGTTTGGCCACAAAATCATCCAACATGCAAATAACACTAAGAAGAATTACGTTCTTTGCTGCATTCAAATTTACCAAACTATCGTGTAACCATTAACCAATCACGTTGTTCCATTGTATTATAAGCTTTTGAGTCTGTTATACAAAAAGTCGTATTACTTTGTTCACAATAAATCCGTGCAAGGCACAAAACCATCCAGAAGAAGAGAATCGCTGATATAGTGGGTTTGTTTCATTTGTGTAACAAATGAATTCGGCCCACTACACAAGCTTTTCAGTCTATTATACAAAAGATAGTACATATTTGTTCGTAATAAATCCGTAAAAGTCACAAATACAATATAGTAAGATGCGAAGTACAGACTATTTGCATGACAAGGTAGTGGAGTATTTACATGGACTTCAATAAAATATAGTATAAATGGGTGGTTAAGTATTTGCATGGCTATGGGGTTAAGTATTTGCAAGGAACCTTAATAAAATACAATATATAACATGTGTCTAAGTATTTGCAAGGACAAGGGGTTGAGTTTTTGCATGGAGCTCGAATTAAATATAATATCCGACTTTCATAATATATTTGCAAGGGGAGAAATATCTCATTTGCATGGTTGCACATCCCACAGTTCCATGCGAAGTAATTGCATGGGTTTACCCTTGCAAAAAGTCCGCAATTTCAGAAATATCATTTCTTTTGCAAGGACCCTCCTCCCCTTGCAAAAAACTAGTCATGCCCTTGCAAAAAGCTCAGATTCTAGTAGTGTAATTACATCTGTAACTGAATGGCTAACTACTAATCATCATCTCACTGTTACCATTAATTAGTCCCTAACAGCATCACCTAATTTTTGTAATTAATCATAATAGAATCAACTACTGCTGCTTCTATTTGTTGAATCGGTTTTGCAGTAGGCTCTGGAATGGTGAGCTCCAATGTATTCCTATTATTAAGAAAATAAATATTCAACTTCTGCACGTTACATGCTATCTCATCAGCTGCATTGAATATTGATTGAGAAGCAATAAATTAGAAACCCATCTTTTGCAACGTCTAAAGAGCAAGATTAAAAATTCAACGTTGAACAAGTCTTTTTTTATTTTTTGGGAATTTCTGACTAAGCTGAAAGTAGTCCGGTTGGCTTATATTGCTTTCAATCCTTACAATTTTGGTTTCATTTTTCTTCAGTTATAGTTGAATTGGCTGAAATATAACTAGTTGTGCTGAATTACTAAATTTAATTTGGTTCCCTTAATTTAATCACCTTAGTTATATACAATAAATATCTTCTATGTAATTCAATTATAGGATTACGTCCAATTTTGAAAGTTTCAAAATTCAAAATAATCCAATATATACCGAGTCCATATCTATCTCCTCAAGTAAGTCAATTTCTGAGTTCCGATCCAGACCGTCTGGTCAGAAATTCGGGCCAATCCGGCTCTTGTGGAACACACAAGGCCCCTTTAATATTCGTGTTAGAGCAGAATGAACGGTCCGGATCAAAACTAAAAAATTGAGTTACATTAGTATCCGAATTCATATATGAAGGAATAGAAGCCTCTGCCCCCTTGTGGGCAGGAAAATCCTGCCCACAAGTGACTTTGGCCGTCGGATCTAATTAAGATTGGCGATAGTAATTGATTTGCTACATGTTGACGGAAAATGAGTAACATTCTCCGTTAACTGATCAATTCTTTCATTTCCCTCATCTCTCAGGCGAAGACCAAAGAGATCCAGGAGATTCTCATCACCATCTCCTCTCCCACTGACTCTCATTGGGTTGAAGGAGGTCTCTTCGTTGTTGCCTCGCATTTCCTTCTGCCATCATCCTTCGAGCTCTTACCTTGATTTCAGAAATCCTGATTCTTTTACCGTCAAATCGTTCGATGCTGACTTCTCAACTCCGGTAATGTCTTTCTCTATCCTTTCTCTCCTCACCGGAGTCTCTCTTTTAGCGTGCCCTCTAGCTGATCCTCTCTCATGCGCCAGGGTTCCATTGCGCCCTGTCACAACTTCTCCAAATTTGAAGCAGGTAAGACAATTGTTTTTCCTGTACAAATTGATTGCAGTTTCGTCTTCTTTTCAGTCGACAATCATACCTGTGGCTTCAGATTTTCTAGCATGTATTTAATTTTGAAAATGCTTGAATGCAGCTAGGTATATAACTTTGAACACCTTCATTGTTGTTTCTCTTTTGTGTTTAGTTCACTCCATACGAATATCTCAGTTATTACAAATACTGGAAAAAATTTGTGAAACCAATGATAAAAAAAGGAAAACAATTCAAATTTTGTTTGATTATTGTCGCACTACGAAGGATATCCAACTGACTGGTACAAAACTTTACTGGCATGGAATCTGAGATACAATTAAGGATATCAAGTTACTTGTTATTGCCCTACTTGAGTTATGTGTAATCCTTTGTATTATCTCTATAAAAGTTTGTTTGCATTTTTAAAAATTTACCCCTGGGTTCCAAAAATCACCTTTATTGTAGTCATTTTGATTGCAATTTCATCTTCTTTTTTCTTCGATTTTCTGTATCCTCTTTGGCACTGTGCTTATGCTATGCAATTCTGGATGAGACTCGTGGGGTGCACCTCAATTTTGGGTTACCGGGTACTAATATTCATCCAATCCAACAACTATGGTTGAATCATGGCAGAATGGCATTACCCTGTGGCCAGGCTCAAGAGCTGGGTGGGACACGGCATGGGCTACCGGGATGTGGGTGCTTCGGAGAGAGAGGAATGACATGATTTTCAATGATAAGAAGACACTGGTACATGTACTGGTACGTGAGATAAGGTGCTGGTATGCGCTATGCTGAATGATGCGAGGCACCAAGGTAAATTAATTATTGTCCGGGTTTGAGTCCGTCTAATTAGAGTAGTGAATTGTAAATATTTATGAGGAACTATTTAGAGAGCCTTTTCTTTGCGTCTACTTTTTGGGTTTGTAAATATTATGTAAATATTTTTTTATTAATAAAATTGTAAGATTGCAACTTGCCGCCTTACCCTAAAAAAGCAATTGAATTTCTTTTCATACAAGATTTTTGGTGATGTTTTGCTAGAAAAGATGGTAGTTCTTTCGATATTATTAGTAAAATCGTTTCATATCTTGTTTGATCTTAGATTCATTGTTTTATTTTTTTCCTGATTCAAAAGTAAAAACAATTAAAAAGGCAAAAAGAAGCTGCTGCATCACTCTTAATTTTTTGATGTCATCAGGAGTCTGTAAAAGGAATATTGACAGGAAAGGGATAGGTTAGAGAAGCAAATACAATTTTTAGTTCATGATTGCTCAATTTTAAAGCATATTGATACATATCATGCAATCATAGCAAGTTTTAAGGTACAGCCAGGATAGTATTTCTGAGATTAAACATGTAGCTAGTGAATAATTATTGAACAAAGATAAGAATTAGAGTTTCTGAAATCAAGGTACGACTGTACGAGCTCGAAGGATGATGGCAAAAGGAAATGCAAGGCAACACCAAAGAGATCTCCATCAACGCAATGAGAGTCGGAGGGAGAGGAGATGGTGGTGAGAATCTCCTGGATCTCTTTGGGGGTGTTCGGCAACCCTCCTTAAGAGGAAAATGATTAAAATTTAATTCTCACTAAGGAGCACTTGTTCGGCAATATAAGTAAGATTAAGAATGAAGACTTAGTATCCTCTTTTCTCACATGATAGTATGTAAAGACTTAAATGCCCTTTCACATTTTTTTTGCTAGGTAATCCTCTCACACATTACACAGTCAAGTATAAATAATTAAACTTGCCTAAAAATTAATGTTTTAAAAAAACAGAAATGATAATTATTATAAAAATAGTCTAATACAAATTATTAAACAAAAACTGTTGCAAATGCATACAAAGGAAAAAAAAAATTACTCTCTCACACGATACTGTAGTTAAATTAGTATCTTGCAATTATCCAACTGGTACTAAAGTGTACCAGTATACAACAATGCAATACCAAAGTGGCTCGTGTTATAAACAAGACATCAAACAAGAGATCAAAGATCCAAACCAATTATCATTACACCCCAACAATTTAAATGCTATATACACCTCACCAGTTTAAATTCTTTCTAAAGCTCTGACTAGAGAAGAGGTGAAATCCAGACGAGATGAAATTCAGTCGCCAAAATTTTCTATTTAATAAAAGTTAAATTCTTGATTAATTCTCTAGAACAATTATTAAATAAATGAGATAAAAAGAACATTACAAAACTTTCATTTATTGTTTATGACACTTGCTTCTTACAAAAATCAAACAAAAAATTATTATCGCTGTCTTCTAATAAATGAATTAACAAAATTCGACCTTGAAAAGGGAATTTGGTGATTTGGCGAGATGAAATCCAACAGAGAGATGAGCCTATTGAAATCCAGTCGAGCGGTTCTCCGCTTCCGATCAGAGCTGCAACAAGAACAGTTTCATACCCATCAAAACGGATGTCAAAATAAAGCTCATCACGATGCGAATCTGTATGTGGTATCAGATTGACGAGTTTGCTGCTTGAGAACCACCACTCCAGATCGGAGAGGAGGAGAAAGTTTTTTGGATTTCGTGCTGGAGAGAGAGAAAGAGAGCATTAAAAAAGTACGACATTTAGCTACCCCTTAAGGAGGAAGGGCAGTGTTGTAAAAAAGGTATCTAAAAAGTGTCTTAAGGAGACCCTAAGGAGGTCAGTTTCTTAAGGCGACCAAATAGCTTCCTTAAGAAAATTACTAAGGAGGGCTCTAAGGAGACATGTTAATCCCGACGAAGGAGTGCTTGTTCGGCTGGATTAAGAGGAATTAAGGGCTAAGGAGGTCTAAGGAGACACTACCGAACAGACACTTTGTTCTTTGCCTGAGAGATGAGGGAAATGAAAAAATTGAGTTAACGGAGAATGTTACTCATTTTTCCGTCAATATGAAGCAAATCAACTAACACAAATCTTAATTAGATCCGACGGTCAAAGTCACTTGTGAGCATGATTGTCCTGCCCACAACGGGGCAGAGGATTTGATTCCTTCATATTAGGGGTGTCAACGGGTGCAGTAAGGGTCGGGTGAAAGCATTTTAATACTCGTATCCGTTACAAATTATTCTTACCCGTACCCGCTACAAATTATCTTACTCGTACCCTACCCTTACCCGTTTTGGTTGTCAGATAACAAAACGGTAGCGGGTAATACTAATATAATAATTATTTTATAATTTATTAAATAAAACATTAAAATATATACATTTATTTGACACATGCATAGTACTTTATTGAAAAAAAAATTATCATCATACTAAGCACAAGTAAACCAATTAAAGTACTCTTTTAATTGCCTATTAATATATACAATATATATAATTTTTCTTTTATAATTACCCGATCGGGTAACGGATACGAAATAGGCTTTATCTGTACCCTTATCCATTTAGATAACGAAAAAAAATATTTACACATACCCGTATCCGATAAGTTTACGAAAAAAAAAATCTTACTCTTACCCGTCTTTTCAGATATGGTACGGGTCGGATCAACGGGTAAAAGGATGCCATTGATACCCCTACTTCATATATACCTACACCGGATGATTTTCCCAAATTTAATTATCCTTTCCTTTCCCTTTAATATTATTTATTATCTAACAATGAAGACATGGTAGTCATGATTTGATGAGATTCGTTCCTTGAGATGCGGTGAGAAATACATTTTTATTGTGGTGCACATTCACGATCTGATCTAAAGTCAATGGAGTAGATGTAGATCAACCAATTCTACTTAAACAATTAAGATGAAGTTAATACACAATAATGACCCACAATATGGCGTACGTCATGCATTATCATTTTGTATTAATTAATTAATTAATCTTTATTATGAATGCATCAAACAGTCGGCCAATTGAGACCTTCATATAAGCTTCACCACAGTATCTTATTGGTGTACTGCACAACAAATCTAATACTGTGCTTTCTTCACAAAACAGTCCGTCCAGATCATACCACCCAAAATATATATCCACTCTCAAATTTCTTTAATACAACAGAGAAGCTAGATGGCTGAGACCATTGTAAATTTGGTGCTCGGCAAGCTTGCTGATGTTGTAGTTAAGGAGGTTTTACTTCTATACGGCGTTGATGAGAAAGTGGAAACGGTGAACTGTGAACTCAGGCGGATAAAGGCTTTTCTCAAGGATGCTGACAGAAAGCAAATAAAAGATGAGAGACAAAAGCAATGGGTAAAAGAGGTCCGAGATGTGGCTCACTCTATAGAAGATGTCTTAGACATCTTTCTCATGGAGATCCCTCAAAATCCACAAAAATCGGGCAAGATGGATAGCATTAAAAAGATGTTTAGAAAAACTAAAAAACTCCCAG
This sequence comes from Carex scoparia, assembly GCA_024447655.1. NCBI lineage: Eukaryota > Viridiplantae > Streptophyta > Magnoliopsida > Poales > Cyperaceae > Carex > Carex scoparia. Next base: position 6,703,865 of record JAJHPE010000016.1, on the reverse strand, counting down.
CTGTACACAACCTTATAGATGAGATAACCCAGATTCAAGCAAAGTTGAAAGAGATCGAAGATAGCAGAGTCAGATATGGAATAAATAATTTGGGTGAGGGTAGTGGTGATATCCAACTACCCATCAGGCCATTGATACTACCTGATATTGATCCCGATATTGTTGGCTTCAAGGCAGACCAAGACCACATTTTCAAGGAGTTGCTTGATGAAACCACCAAGAGACGTTCTGTGGTCTCAATTTGCGGAACCGGTGGACTCGGAAAGACTACTCTTGCACAAAAAGTGTACAATTGGTATGCACTAGTTTTTTATATTCAAAATTGTGTCATTTACTATCAATTGATTCAAATTAACCTTTAATTTCTCCCTATTTTAAAATTTATCACTAATTTCGTTTATAAAAATTACACACTTTAGTTCATATAATTAAAATGAAAAACATGGTTAATATATTTGTCTTAATGTAAAACTTGTATTTTATGAGAAAAAAGGTTAGCTTTGGTCATATTATTTTTGGAGTCCTTAATGTATGATTACATTAAGAATTTAATAAAGTGCTCTCTTAAATTCCAGTTATATATATATTTAGATAAGATATATGTTTCAGCAAGACACCAAGAAATATTAACTAATGAATAGGTAGAACAATGAATATGTCTTGGACAATACCTAATTTTATAATCTTGAATGAGGTAAGGTAATGTCATCCAACTGAAATTTTTATTTTTATCATTCGAAAAAAAAGATAAATTAAAATACCATGAAATTTACAAAAAAATATTTTTGACACAACCGCAATATGAAATTGTAGTCATAAATTGAATGACCGCAATTTCCTTTTCACCTCATTTGACCCAAATCAAGAGAATCAACGTGTTTTGATTGATTATATATCAATGGCTGTGAGTGAAAAATAAAAGTTGTTGACCACAATGTGAAGTTGCGGCTACTCAATTTCTGCATGTAATTAACTTCATGTTCCGGCCGTGTCAAACATGAAATTCTGATCAAATTGTGATTTTTTAGTTTATCTTTTTTTTTCTACATATGGTAAAAATACAAATTTCGAGTCATACGAGGCTCATCAACTTTTGACTTGTAACAACTTGGCTCCTTATTTTTGTAATTTGATAATCACCTTCCAAACTATGCAATCAGTGTCAAACACTCCGATCAGTCAATTTGGTACTTATTGATTAATTTTAAATAATAAAATGACCATAATATCACTGATAAATTTATCCTTTTTGAAACAATTTTTGTCAGTTGTAGTGCCCTATTTTAAATAATTAATACTAAAATAATAATTATTATTATTTTATAATGTTTGTTACTTTTTAAGTACAACAAATTTTTTACCAATTTTAAAATTTATGAAACTATATTTTTCCGTAAAAATAAAATAAAACATACAAAAAAATAAAATAAAAAAGAAATAGCAAAATCTTACGTATTATGAAAGAAGTTATACATCTTTCTGCAAATTAAAAATCCATAAATAATAAATATTTTAATATTATAATATATAAACAACCAAGAGTATTATTTGGTCATTTCATACTTGAAATTGTGCTCCAGCTTGTAATTTCTTTTCTAAACTTCATTTGTAGGGTTACCATTATTTAAGGAATGCTCATAGTTGGTAGAAGTACATTAATTAGGCATTGATCAAGCAAAAATTATTTGTTCATCCCGATTATATATATAATATTCTTTCAACGTCGGCTAGGGCCCTACCTTGGAATAATTAATTGGAAATGCAACTGTTGTTCATTGTATTATTATCTCTTAAGTGTATGTTTAAGTTAATATAATTTTGAGGTTTGCGTAAAAAAAGTCTAACATTAATATATTTGCCAATCCACTTTTATATATTAATTATATTGAGTTTGTTAATTAAATTGATTTTCATTGTATGTGTACATGCATATATGTTTTTATGTAGCCCGTGTTCGCGTTTTGATTATATTAATGTCTAATATAATATTTTTATTTTCGCAGTAATGATATCAAAGGACAGTTTGGAGTTTGCATATGGATAGCTATTTCAGAAACGTTCCAAGTAATTGATGTTTCGAGAAAGATAGAGCAAAAACTTGGTCTTCCTATCAAATTAACAGAGCAACCAAATGAAACAGAAGTGATTCTTACAGATATTCACAATCTTCTTCGAGGCAAAAAATACCTCATAGTCCTAGACGATGTCTGGACAACCGATCTATGGACTCAAATTGGTGTAGCATTTCCAGATGAAAACAATGGGAGTAGACTACTTGTAACCACTAGGTTCGCTGATGTTCCTAAGAGCATGGATCCCAACAGTGAACCATACATGCTCAAGTGTTTAACTGAGGAGTTAAGCCGACAACTTTTGTTAAAAACAATTTTTACTAATAATGATCAAAATAAAAACACTTTTGATGATCTTTCTGATATCCTAGATCAATTTGTCCACAAGTGTGGTGGGCTGCCACTCGCATTGGTGGTTTTAGGTGGTCACTTATCCAAGAAGCCTCGCAGATATGATGCTTGGAGTAGTGTGTTCCAGACAATGAGTTGGCATGTTGAAGGAAAAAATTGTAGCGAGATCATTGGCACCAGTTATGAGGACCTGCCATTTGCTATCAAGTCGTGTTTTATGTACTTTGCTGCATTTCCCGAAGACTATATTATCAATGCCCCATTCTTACTTCGAATGTGGATTGCAGAAGATTTCATACCACAAGAAGATAACAGAACATTGGAAGGAACTGCAGAGAGTTTCTTAGAAGATCTCGTGCAAAGGTATTACATCTTCATTTAATGATATACACATGTTGATGTAACGTGCTGGTTTTAATTGAATAGTCTCTAAACTAATTTTTTTAATTGACAAAAAAATAATAGAAAGGAAAATTGGAGGCCCAAGCACCGACATTTTTATCAAGATAAATGTTAAGTCTCAGAATTATATTTTGGGTAATATAATATGTAATAACAAATATTGATACTTTAGAAGCATGGGCCTGCATACAAATTCTGTGATGACACTCTGTTTGAGCTAACAATTCGCCAAAAAATAAAGAAAAAATAAATTGGTAGCAGCGGGTTTGGAGATTTTTTTCTGTAGAAAATAATGGAAAACAAATGGTATCTTAATTTTTTCATGCATCGAAGAATATCGGGTAAAAATTATATAGATCCTGCTATGCATGCAAAAATCAAAGTATTTTTTCTGTTTTGTTATTTTTTTTATTTCAATAAAACTAGCTTATTTATACAACATTAAATTAGCATGTCACATCAACATTTATAGATATACACGGCGTATGTATACAACATTAAATCATCATTTTGAAAATCAGAATTGGTCATTTAACTGTGGAATCGGAATCAAAAGAACTAGGCGGAATTGACTAAATCAGATTGGAAACTCGGATTTTTTAGCAAAAACTTATTTTGTACTTAAAAAAATAATTTTCTACAAAATTATGTTAACACGAAAGTTACACTAAAATAATTCACTATTATAACCATTCTCCAATTTTTTTGATTCTACAGTAATTAATATTTAAATATTAATAACACTTATAAGAATTAAATTCGGATGGATAACAATCAATTTTGTAAGTAATCACTTATAAATTAAAATATATCGAATTTTAAAATAAAAAAGACTATTCCATAAGATAATAAAAAATGATATCCACAAAAGAGAAAAAAAATACACGGATAAAATTAATAATTGAAAAATGTACAACAAAATTTGGTATTTTGCACATATATTTAATTGACGAGGAATATTCTAGGGTTTAGGGTTTAGGGTTTAGATGTGCAAAATAAATGTCAATTAAATATATAAATTGGGTGTTATATGAAGGCACGGATCGAGGTCTAGATGTGTTTCTTGTGCGTAATCTTAGCCATTGATCTAAATTGGATGAATGGTCGGTGGCTCTTAGTAAAAAGAAAAACATTAGAATCTATACTAGCCTACACATTGTAGTCATGGAAGTTGAAACTGCTTAATAAATGTCATAATTTTTTGTTCTCTAATCCCGGTCTATGTAATTGTAAACCTATTAATGCATTCATATCTAGAAACAAGAAATTTATATATCATGTCTATTTATAATATTTGTCTATTAATCTTTCGATTTCAAAGCTCAAACATTAGTCTTTCTTCAGAAAAAAAACGAAAATGGCGTCAATTTCTTCTCCGAAAAAAAAAACACGGCTTCGAACTTTTCAACACGACTATATTCGGATGACTCAGACCAAAACTTGGGTGACTCGGATAACTCGGCCGAGTCAACCCGGTTCAACCGATTTTTAGTTAAAAAATCACAAGAGCGAGAAACTCAGATTAATATCAGTTGGGACCCGACTGATATTGTTATGACTCGGCCGATTTTTCAAACCATACATTAAAGTAAATTGTTTTAATACTAATTATTTTCTTGATGATATATGTAATCATTGTACTTACTTTTTTTTTTCATTTTATGCTAGGAGCATGGTTCAAGTAGATAGTCGATCGGAACGTAATGGTTCCATCGAATTTCTACACATACATGATCTACTACGAGATCTTGCTCTCCAAAAAGCCAAGGAGGAAAACTTTCTCCTGGTGTATTCAAATCCAAATGATAAATTGAATTTGAGTAGGGCACGCCGTCTAGCAATCCACAATTCAGATTGTGATCAACTTATAATGAGCCCAAACCTCCACACTCTTTTGTGCTTTTATGAAGGGAGCATGCTGAATTGTTCTAAGCAAAGACTGCTCAAAGTGGTGAGCAATGGAGATGAAGAGGGGAACATAATAGAGTTGGGGATGTTTGTGGGATTGACTCAGTTAAGATGTTTGAGTCTTTGTGGGAGGCTAAGTGACAATCGTGATCAAGAATTCTTTGAGAAAGTGATAGGCAGAATGAAATTTCTGCAGAGCCTTCTAGTCTCATGGCTAAAAACAATTGATGGCCACTACTTTGAGTTTCCTAAGAGTGCATGGAATATCAAGACATTGAGGCATGTCTCTGACCAGATGTTCGAACCCCCAGCATCAGTAAAATTAACAAATTTGCAAACTATTAGTAGGGTGTGTGTCACACAGTCATGGGAGATAGGGTTACCTCATATACCCAATTTACGTTCATTAGAATTAGTAGCCAAATCATCTCCACCGATGGCAATTGTGACTTTTTTGTCCACATTAGAACACCTAACAAATCTCAATTTAACCCATGATGATAGTGTACTGGACATATTTGACATGAGAGGTTTCCCATTTTATAACCATTTACAATCTCTCGACCTTGTTTACTTTAGCCCCACTAAATGGACTTCGCTGCTTTATGAGGGTATGCTCCCCTGTCACCTCATTTATCTCCAAATTACGGATTACAATTTCCAGCAAGATATAATGCCAGTATTGGAGAAGCTACGCTGCATTAAGGTTCTCTATCTTATAAAAGCATTCAAAAGTCAGAAAATGACATGTTCTTCTGGAGGCTTTAGCCAGTTAGAAGTTTTGAAGCTTTTTTCCATATCAATGGAGGAATGGGAGATAGAGGAGGGTGCAATGCCCATTCTTAAAGAACTACTGATTCAACGTTGTGATAATTTGGGTGTACCTCAAGGGCTACAATACCTTACCAACCTTCAAAAATTGGAGTGGCGAGATGTGGGTGATTCCAAGGTTGATTTGATCCGTAATTTATGCCAACATGTCCCTTCTATTAATTTAGGCAGACATTAGAACCCCGGACTCCTCTAGTGCATGTTTTACTTTTCCTATTTAGTATTTGTGTCTTGTCTTATGTTTCTTTTCTTGTATGTGTGCTTTGTATAATTAATTGACTATCATATATGTTAGAAATTGATATTAGATTGTGGGTGGTATAGGAGAGGAGTTTATATAATAATTATTTTATTATCTCAAGAGGAGTACAAAGCTATATTTTTTACACTCACGCTTCTTGATCTTTTTTTCTTTCTTTCACTCACACTCACATGATCCTCTACCTATTTATACATTACAATGTCGGTTATGACTTTTCTGGAATATTCTTGATACATGGGTATAGAAGCTTCTAAGTACAATATATTATAGTAGTATATTTTCTAGTATGTTCCATTATAACCGGCTCTTTAAGTTGGTTCCTATTTCTTGAAGAATCCAGAAATAGTATTTGGGCCTTGGGCCTTCTCCAATTATTAATTGGGCTACATCTTCAAAGTTGGTGATGTAATTTCAACACTCCCCTTCAGCACCAACTTGATTCTCTTGAAATTTTAATTTGCCAATTGATTTTCTGTATCTTCTATTTCCTCCCCCTTGATATGAAATTCCGTGTGGTTGCCTCACGTAAATTTCTTTATCAAGGTAGTTATCTTGACATGCTGGATTAACGCCAAGTTGATGTGATCGCCACTTCTTTTGTGCTGCTAGTCTTCTCATCGGAACAAATCGCTCCCAATAGTTGATGGGTTCTTGTTTGAAGCCTTTTTTCATCAACCTTGTTTTGTAGGTTTTCCCTTCACTGCCATGATTTAATTTTGTCTTGTAGATGCACTTGTCACCAATGACTTCACGATATTTTGGTTGATCGACAAGCTTCCGAGTATTGTTCTTGTTAATCATCCGGATTTTGCCCTTCATGGCCTTTCTCCAATTTTCTTGTTTCTCGTCCTCTTCAAAACTTTGAGGTTCAACCATTGAAAAATTATATGACTCAAAAATTTCGGATAAAGATCTTACTTGCTTGGGAGGTGACTCTGTTGTCGTAGTCCCCTCTTTAACTCTTCGACTAGCACTCGGGCTTGATCCTGAATTTGAAGTAGATCTTGATCTTGACCCATCTTCGCGTTGTGTATAACCTTCTTCTCGTGGCTCGATCACCTCATTTCTTAGCGTCAAATGCGGAGCGTAGCTTATGTGAAGTGGGAAGCTTCTAGACTTCTCCATTTCTATTCTTGCTATTACTTGATTTTTATTTCTTCGGTCGAAAATTTTGCAGCCTCCATTTTCAAAATAAACTGCGTATCCATTCTGTACTAGTTGCCCCACACTCAGTAGATTTTGTTTTAGGTCCGGAACCAGTAGCACATCTCGGATAAATTTCGGACCCATCTTGGTCTGTACGGCAATACTGCCTTTACCTTTTGCTTGAACAATTGAGCCATTTCCCATACGTACCTTTGTCTCATACGAAGTATCAATGTAATGAAATAATTCGCGGTTCCCAGTCATGTGATTTGTGCAACCACTGTCAAGGAACCAGATATCGCCTTTCTCTTCTTTGACTGAGTGGCACGCATAGAAAATGCTTTCATGACTCTCATTTTCTTCTACGTAGTTTGCTCGATCGCTGATTTTTGTTCTGCACATTCTGGCTATGTGGCCGATCTTCTTGCATTTGTTGCATCTCTTTGTCGACCAGCATTCAGATGTACTATGGTTTGACCTTTTATGTATATCGCACCATAAATTTGAATAACTCGAACCTGGTGCTTTCTCTTTCATCACCGATTGCTCTTCTGTATCTTGTCGCGGACTGCCGCCTTCTTGGATTTTTTGTTGACTCGTGGGGTTGTATCGAGATTTGAAGCTCAGCTTGGAGTGGAATGCATCTTCTACTAAATTTCCTTCTCGTTGGAGCTTTCTCTCTTCGTGCGACTCCAAGGAGCTCATCAATTGTTGAATCGAAAGCGTCGATAAGTCTTTCGATTCTTCTATCGCGGTAACGATATAGTCATATTTATCGGTGAGGCTAATTAAAATTTTCTCGACTACCTTCTGATCGGAGATGTCTTCTCCATATGTCCGTATTTGGTTGACGATTTCGATGACTCGCGAGAAGTACTCCTTGATCTTCTCGGCCTCCTTCATTTGGAGATTTTGAAATTGCCTCCTCAATGTTTGCAACTTCACCGCAATTACCTTTGCGGAGCCTTCGAACTCCTCTCTCAAAGTCTCCCACGCCTTCTTGGATGTAGTTGCTCCACTTATCCGTGGAAACAAGTTTTCTGCAACACCCTGTTGGATTAGAAACAGGGCCTTGGCATCGTTCATTTGTTGTTGTTTTTGCTCCTTCGTCAATGTTCCTGTCGGCGCCGTGAAGCCTTGTTCGACGACATCCCACAATCCCTGCGAGAGTAGCAACGTTCGCATCTTGATCTTCCACATAGCATAATTTTCTCCAATGAATACGGGAACCATCGGTTGTGCCATAGTTGCACCTCCTGAAGACATCGACTTCGGATGCTTCTTATATTGCACGAACGCCCTAGTCTACTTCGCTAACTTCTTACTCGAACCTGAAGCTCTGATACCAATTGTTAGAAATTGATATTAGATTGTGGGTGGTATAGGAGAGGAGTTTATATAATAATTATTTTATTATCTCAAGAGGAGTACAAAGCTATATTTTTTACACTCACGCTTCTTGATCTTTTTTTCTTTCTTTCACTCACACTCACATGATCCTCTACCTATTTATACATTACAATGTCGGTTATGACTTTTCTGGAATATTCTTGATACATGGGTATAGAAGCTTCTAAGTACAATATATTATAGTAGTATATTTTCTAGTATGTTCCATTATAACCGGCTCTTTAAGTTGGTTCCTATTTCTTGAAGAATCCAGAAATAGTATTTGGGCCTTGGGCCTTCTCCAATTATTAATTGGGCTACATCTTCAAAGTTGGTGATGTAATTTCAACAATATATATATATATATGATGAAATTGAATCTGAAATCTCGATTGCATATTTTTATTCCTTTTTTTCTCGGTCCTTTCTCATTCTTAAAAATTATTTCCTTAGTTGTAGATCATTGTAGTCGTCCGTGGTCAAACATGTATTTCTTAATTTTCTTTAGAAAGTTGCTAACTGAGCTAAGATATACATGGAATTGCGCCAACTATATTACGAAACTTTTTATTTTTTTTGTTAATAAATATTTTTTTTTCAGAAAGAAATTCTCATTCTGTCTCTATTCATCACGCTAAGCTGTCCTTTCACCTTCCGCCTACCGCCTACCACTTCGCACACGCCTTCCGCCTACCACCTACCACCGGCATCTACGCTCTGTCTCTCTCCCTTGCATGCCCTAAACCCTCCCTATCGCACTCTCCAACCAAGAAAGGCTCGCACTTACACCCTCCCTGTCACTCACACAGCTTATCAGGTATCTTTTCATCATTGTTGTATGATTTTTATTTCTGTATGGTTGCCAGTAAAGCCAACGATATATTTTCAGTAGTACTGGTATGAATTTCTAGCATAGGTACTGGTTCTGGGATGCATTCAGTAGTTTAATAGTTAGGTTTTGTTTGTAACATTTATATTATTTTAGTAGTTCTAGAACTTTGTTAATTTCAGTATTTTTTTTAATGCAATTATGTCTACAGGTAACTAATTTATGCCTACCGGTAACTTCAGTACTGGTTTGGATATAGTGGCTTATTGTTGTTGGTATCTAATTTAAGGGCTTGTCTAACTCGAGTAGGAGCCGTAGCTGAAAAAAAAACATAGGCTATTTATCTTGCCTGAGGTGGACATCCTACTGGCATTGAATAAGAAGAAAACCAGGAAAACCATACTTGCTTAGAGGAATTCACATCCTCTCTTACTGCACAAGGGAATCTTGACACGAATCTCAAAGCCCAATAATACTGCCCCCCATTTCCCCGAATCTCAAACCGGATGAGATTTAATCTCAAACCGTAAAGTGAGGCCCATCCTCTGTACTAATACAGAGGATACAGATCCTTCTCTTTCTGCTGCGATTTTCTTGCTTGCCTCACCTAACTGTCACTTCACTCTCGCACGCACTCACGACCGAGAGCGATGACCTAACTGTCACTTCACTCTCGCACGCACTCACGACCGAGAGCGATGACTTTGTCCCTCGGTCTGTCAGAATGGTACCCCGCATGATGTGCATGCGCTCAAGTCCCTATAGAGTTAGAATTTTGCCCCCGGGGGCGTGCCCTGCCCGGACCCTGCCCGTGCCCGTGCCCGTCCTGCCCGTGCCCGTGCCACAGGCACCCACGGGCACACGGGCACACGGGCACGGGCGTTAAACGGGCTGGACATGGTTTTTTTTTTCCCTGCCCGTGACTGCCCGGCCCTCCGTGCCTGTGCGCCCGTGTGCCCGTGCCCGTGCGCCCGTGTGCTCGTGCCCGTGCCCTATATTTTTTTTTTTCCAAAAAAAATTTTGAAATTTGAATTTCAAATACCCCCGGGCCCCCCTGCCCGGCCCCCGCTCGGACCCCCCATCCCCCTGCCCGACCCCCCCGGACCCCCCCATCCCCTCCCGGCCCCCTCCAGGCCCCCTTACCCCTCCCCCTCCCTTGGCCTCCACGCAAGCGGCGGACAGCACAATTTTTTTTTTTTTTTTTGAAATTCAAATTTTAATCCCTCCAAACAAAAATCTATAAATATACACCCATTCCTCTCAATATTTTCATCTCTCATTCTCTCAATCTCAATCTCAATCTCAATATTTTTATTATTCTCCAATTTTAATTTTATTGTTAAAAAAATATATAGTTGTTTAACAAATACGCAAACGGAATTACGAAGGTATTCTCGAAGATTTTTCCACGAAATTAAAAAGATTAGATTTATTTTTAATAGGTTCAAAAAAATAGGTTAGATTTATTTTAGAATATGTTAGAATTTATTTTGAAATTCGGATTTATTTTTAATAGGTTCAAAAAAATAGGTTAGATTTGTTTTTTGGAAATGTGAAGTAATTAGATTTATTTTAGAATATGTTAGAATTTATTTTGAAATTCGGATTTATTTTTAATAGGTTCAAAAAAATAGGTTAGAAGCATTTTTTTGGAAATGTGAAGTAATTAGATTTATTTTAGAATATGTTAGAATTTATTTTGAAATTCGGATTTATTTTTAATAGGTTCAAAAAAATAGGTTAGAAGCATTTTTTTGGAAATGTGAAGTAATTAGATTTATTTTAGAATATGTTAGAATTTATTTTGAAATTCGGATTTATTTTTAATAGGTTCAAAAAAATAGGTTAGATTTGTTTTTTGGAAATGTGAAGTAATTAGATTTATTTTAGAATATGTTAGAATTTATTTTGAAATTCGGATTTATTTTTAATAGGTTAGAAGCATTTTTTTGGAAATGTGAAGTAATTAGATTTATTTTAGAATATGTTAGAATTTATTTTGAAATTCGGATTTATTTTTAATAGGTTCAAAAAAATAGGTTAGATTTGTTTTTTTGGAAATGTGAAGTAGTTAGATTTATTTTAGAATATGTTAGAATTTATTTTGAAATCCGGATTTATTTTTAATAGGTTCAAATAAATAGGTTAGATTTTTGTTTTTTGGAAATGTGAAGTAGTTAGATTTATTTTAGAATATGTTAGAATTTATTTTGAAATTCGGATTTATTTTTAATAGGTTCAAAAAAATAGGTTAGAAGCATTTTTTTGGAAATGTGAAGTAATTAGATTTATTTTAGAATATGTTAGAATTTATTTTGAAATTCGGATTTATTTTTAATAGGTTCAAAAAAATAGGTTAGAAGCATTTTTTTGGAAATGTGAAGTAATTAGATTTATTTTAGAATATGTTAGAATTTATTTTGAAATTCGGATTTATTTTTAATAGGTTCAAAAAAATAGGTTAGATTTGTTTTTTGGAAATGTGAAGTAATTAGATTTATTTTAGAATATGTTAGAATTTATTTTGAAATTCGGATTTATTTTTAATAGGTTAGAAGCATTTTTTTGGAAATGTGAAGTAATTAGATTTATTTTAGAATATGTTAGAATTTATTTTGAAATTCGGATTTATTTTTAATAGGTTCAAAAAAATAGGTTAGATTTGTTTTTTTGGAAATGTGAAGTAGTTAGATTTATTTTAGAATATGTTAGAATTTATTTTGAAATCCGGATTTATTTTTAATAGGTTCAAATAAATAGGTTAGATTTTTGTTTTTTGGAAATGTGAAGTAGTTAGATTTATTTTAGAATATGTTAGAATTTATTTTGAAATTCGGATTTATTTTTAATAGGTTCAAAAAAATAGGTTAGAAGCATTTTTTTGGAAATGTGAAGTAGTTAGATTTATTTTAGAATATGTTAGAATTTATTTTGAAATTCGGATTTATTTTTAATAGGTTAAAAAAAATAGGTTAGATTTGTTTTTTGGAAATGTGAAGCAGTTAGATTTATTTTAGAATATGTTAGAATTTATTTTCAAATTCGGATTTTATTTTTTTGAATAGGTTTAAAAAATGACAACTCCTCATCGCGAATCGGTGGAAGAACAAATCGAAAGAATGTCGACCGAGCTTTTTGGCACTGTGGCTGTCACACCCCGTAGCCATCAGATACAGAATGCAACAGGGTCCCTGCCGTAAACATACAGTTTCCCATATGCTTACAAGGCATTTACGATATAAATTAAAACCAACCCCCAAACAAGCACATAAAAGAACAATATACATAACCGATCAGATATCAAAGTCAGGTACGTCATAATAAACAGAACGGTATCACATACAGATACGACATGGTTCATGACATAGAGAATAGATATATACAACCAAAAACATAAATACACATCTCTAGTCAAATACCAAACAAAACAGGTAATCGGGAGTCTAGACCTGTCGTGCCTCTCCCGGATCAACCGCCCCGGAACCTGAAAAGAGTTACCCAAAACGGGATGAGAATAAAATTCCCAGTGCGAATATTTGCCACAGATAAGTTGCTGGACTTGCAATCAAGTTCTATTTTCAAAAATAAACCATAAACAAATTACCTAACATGTATATAACAATATATGATTAAACAGAAGTGCATCAATACGACTACAGTAAACAAATGAAATCACAATAGAGGAATTGTCAAATTGAAATTCAAATACACACAACATTCGGTTTAACTCATGTTATTACGTCTGGTAGCAAATACAGATGTTCCACCCTACTCACTAGCCCGTCGACACCTGTAGGGTTCCAGACGCCTACAGATGGACCACCCTACTGGACCCTTTATGTGACACCCATCTCGTATCGCTTGGCTTAACCATTTCCTAACTCTGGTTTCAGATCATATCAAGAAAATTCATTTGAAATCATTCAAGAATGTAATATCAATAGACTTTTCAACCGCATTATCACAATGGATAACGCCTTAGACGTTTCACACTAGTCACCTATATCCATAACCATCATCACATCGCTTGCCACTGCCCCAACCGGTACTGAGGACTTACCCAGGCCTGACCTAAAGCTTTAAGATCCTTGCAAAACCAGATATCCAGGTTTTGCGAATGTCACACTAGGTGACTGTCACTTGCCGGTGACACGTATCCGTTTATTTATCAAATTCTGGTGACTTTCAACTACATATCAGATCTCATAGATCGACACAATAATAAACCATACCAGCATGCAAATCATCCAGATTACAGCAATTCGAACTGAAATAGATTGGCTATGCAAATGCAATGCCTAATTCAGTTTATGCAACAAAGAGTAATCAACATGACAAATGAAACAACAGTTTAATTCTGAAAATAAAATATCAAACAAGTCCAGAAACCCCGCACCTGAGTATGATGATCGTTAATAGATTCTACAATCTGGACTTCCTACACGGGCCGAGTCATAATCCACACGGACCGTGTCATACCCTACTCGACCCCCTACGCAGGCGCTGCACGGCCCGGACACCTTACCAAGTCTATTTAAAAGATACGCATAATCGTTATTTAAGTTCAGGTTTTTGGTACCGGATTGGTACGGTCGATTTCGGCATCATTTCCTAATTCGATACCATATAACCATAAATACTTATTCATTTACCCAATTTAAATTAGGTTAAATAACTCCTAATTTGGTCGATAAAATTCGGTATTAGGTTTGAAACCATCGATCGTTCATTTCGGCTTAACGGTTTAATTTGATCGAACAATCGATCGATCCGTATTCTTTGAATCACTAAAACCCTAGAATCAATTCAAAAACCCTAAATCCAATAATCCATCCATATCTATCAAATTCAATTTAGAAATTCGATTCAAGCAACCGAAGTTTAACGATAATTCGAAAACCCGAATCCAATTTCAAACTTCAACCGAAAATTCGACATTTAAATCGAGACTTAGGTTTTCGATAATTTAAGAAAGGAAATTTACCAAATGAGAAGAGGATTAGAGTATCTACTTGGCTCGAATCTCGAATCTCAGATCGAATCGATCGATTTCGCGGAATTTTGATCTCTCTCTCACTTCTTCCTCCTCTTGCGCCACTCACCCACACACACACATTAACCCACAGTCTCTTTAGGAGGTTATACGGTGGAGAAGGAAAAAGGAAGAGGTTAGGTTAATAAATTTGGTAATTTTGCCTATAAGCCCTTAATTTAATTAATATTACATAGGGATGTAATATATGCACATAAACCCTTATATAAATATATGGTTTATTAGAATAAACCCCTTTTTGCATAATATATATATGATTTATTTGACTAAATATCAAAAGCATCAATATCTATTCATTTTGAATAAAAATAAATTCATGTCATATTATATAAAATTTACCTATAAGCCCTTTAGGTATATTTTTATGTCTAGAAATATATATATACACATATATATAAAAATCTATTAGAATATTTTGTTTCGTAACGTAACAGTGGCCTCTGTGGGCCCTGTCCGCCCCGATATGCCACATAATTATCCACAAAATTATCAACCCAATTATCAACCAAGTTCCTCCCAAATGCCACCATCTAATTATCCACTTAATTATCCACAAAATTATCAAAGAAGGGACCAAATGCTAGATTTAAATTGTCAACAACTCCCTCAAATGACCATACCGTATTATACTTCAAATGATCCAGACATGTTTATTCCACAACAAGTACATTAACCGATACCACCGTATGCACATGGAGGCACTTCTTCTGTAGCATCGAGTCAATTCACGAACACTGACCCTATAGGAGGTACTCATTCGACAAGTCTCCTTGAAATTCAAGAAGAAGATAACCCTCCCTCGACAGAAGAAGTGCCCCCGCAACAACCAGCAGGAAAGAAGGCGAAAAGATGGCCCGAATACAATAAACCGTGGTTGAAATACTATGATTAGACAAGAGATGAGAAGGGCACTATGCAATATCTACAATGTAAGGTAAACAAATGTAACAAGAGTTATGTGTATAAAAAAAAGGACGGTATGAATAGCTTTAAGAGACATGCCGAAATGCACGAAAAAAATGTGAACAACTAAGTGAAAATGTTGGATCGAGACAAATCCAAACCCTATTAAACGCGGATGGTACCAGAACCAACCCAAAATTCGATGAATCAAAAATGCTTAGTGAATTGGCTCGGTACATTACCCATAAAGAACAACCAATAAGTATGGGTGGTTGCCTGAGTTTTGCCCGATTGGTCATTCGGGGGTGTGCTCAACCAATGTACAAGAGGATTCATCATAAAAAAATGTCTAGTGAAATAAAAAACCAGTTTACCAACAGAAAAAATGATATGAAAGCTACATTTGCATACCAAAACAATAACGTCTCAATTACCTCCGATATATGGACTGCTGGTAAACATGGACTCGGGTACTCTTGTATTACCGGGCATTGGATGGATGATAATTGGGTATTACAAAAGAGGATATTAAGTTTTCGAGTGTTGGAATCCCCGCACACTGCAAATGTAATTTTTAAATCAATTATTGAGGTTTTAGAAGAGTATAACCTTAAGAGGAATATGGATAATAAGATTTTTTCTATCTCATTCGATAATGCTAGCAACAACATAGCTTCCATTGAGATTTTTAAACGGTCAATAAACCCGATTATGAACGGTGAAATGTTTCACCAAAAGTGTGCTTGCCACATACTTAACCTCGTCGTGAAGGCGGGTCTTAAAACAGAAGCCGTAAAGCTATTGATAATTAAATTTAAAGATGCTCTCAACCACATTGTTTCGAACCAAGAAAGAAAACAACAATTTGCGAGATTATGTGTCCACTATAATATGAGCAAGTTGAAAGTACCTTGGGATATAGATACCCGTTGGAACTCTACCTATAGGATGTTACACCGATGTCTTCTTTACAAAGCTGTCATAGGAGAGGCTTTGAGAGGCTCAATCCCCGAGGGATTGGCATTGGAACTCACCAACGGAGAATGGGAGCAACTAGAAAGGGTTAAAGAGTTCCTAAAAACCTTCTTTACAGCAACCGTTCAACTATCCTGCTCGTACTCACCAACGTCGTTTAAGTTGCTCGAACATCTCTATTACATCTCCAAGGTATATAATGATTTGGAACGAGCTGAAATCAATGATAAATCTCTCACACTGATCGTAGATGCCATGAAACAAAAATTCCTAAAATATTGGGAAGATGTACCCCTCCTGGCCGTTATCGCAAACTGCCTCAACCCGGCATACAAGAAGTATTATACGATCAAATTTATTGAAAGGTACAAATATTATCTACATTTAGACAGCACCGTGGTGGAGGCATACGTGGATTCGAAGTTCGATGAGATGTTTCACATATACAGCTCAAAAATGAGTGGCAATCAGAACCTTTCTTCGTCCCATGCGGGCCCTAGGTATAAATAAAAATATACATGTATTTTTAATATGTATTATTTATAATATCTACATTATTTGTCCTCTAATTTTTATTTTTATTTTTTAATAGTTCCACTTCTAAGAGCACTAGCAGTGGTGGATTGTTAGCAGATTTTCAGTCGGAGAGCCACACACATCCACAAACGAGATATTGATCTATATGGCTATGCTCAATGAACCTGAAAATGTTGACGTCGTTGGGTGGTGGAGGAGGCATGCAAGGATCTATCCAATCCTGGCAATGATGACCCGTGATGTATTTGCCGTGCCGGTGTCAACTGTCCCTTCCGAAAGTTGTTTTAGTTCGGCGAACAGGATCCTCTCCGATAAACGCAGAAAGTTGGGTCCACATGTCTTTGAGAGACTTGTGTGCTTAAAAGACTGGATTGATGCTGAAGAGCGCACGCAACATCTGCCTCAACAACAATCATCACCCGAAGCCAACACTGAAGAGAGCGGGACTGGCGAGGCTAATTCGGATTCAGATGGTGCGGAAGAGAGCGAACAATGGTATAGGAATGCGAACTTCTAGATAAATAGTGTCGGTATATATTTCTAACATTTTTAATCTTTATGGTTATTTTTTAAATTATAAAATTATAAACATTTCAATTAGTTTTTAAATTATTCATTTTAACGAAAAATTACTAACAAAAAAAAAGTTAGAACTTTGCCTATGTTATTTTACATAGCCGGTCCCAAGCCCGGAATAAAAGAGGAGGGTAACTTTTATTTTATAATCTATTGTTTTAAAATAAGAGCTTAATTATTTTTAAAGTAATTGATTTAAGAAATTTTTAATTTATATTTTATTATAACAAAAATTATCGAGTTACAACCATGTCAAATGAATTTAAATTTGTATGAATTTGGATTTATAATTTATTGGTATGAATTTGTATTTATAATTATTTAGAATTTGAATTTATAAAAAAAAAACAGTAAAAAAAAACTGAAAAAAAAACAGTAAAAAAAACGGAAAAAAAACAGTAAAAAAAATAAATATATATGCCTGCCCGTCCTGCCCCCGCGCCCGTGGCGGGCACGGGCATTAAACGGGCAGGGCAGAATTTTTTTTTTTTGCCTGTGATGCCTGGCCCGTCGTGCCCGTGTGCCCGTGACGCCCGTGCCCGTGCCCGCCCGTGCCCGTCCTTCCCTGCCCGGCCCTTCTTGTAATACACTAAGTCCCTATCCTCTAGAGTCGCTCTCTCTCTAGGCTGTGGTGCCTTTCTCTCTCCCAGGTTCTCTCTATATAACTCTAACTCTCACTCTCTCTCGTGTGGTTTTGGTTTTTCTTGATTTTTCCCTCTCTCCCTCTCCCTCATGTGTTGAGGATTTTATCTCTACCCTCTTTTTTCCTTTTACTCTGTTACTTGTGATTATCACACCCTACTAGGGTTTTGATTATTTCTTGCCTTATGGTGTCTGTGCACCAGTGCTGGTGCAGGGCCCTGTCAAGTCT
This sequence comes from Carex scoparia, assembly GCA_024447655.1. Taxonomy (NCBI): domain Eukaryota; kingdom Viridiplantae; phylum Streptophyta; class Magnoliopsida; order Poales; family Cyperaceae; genus Carex; species Carex scoparia. The sequence continues at coordinate 6,685,760 of JAJHPE010000016.1, read as the reverse complement.
TTTTCTTGTCGTGCTTGTTGATCTCGTGACGACTGAGAAGCGAGACGAGAAGACCTTGTTACCGGCAGATTAAGAAGAGATGATAGATTTTGGGCAACAACCCCTTTCTTTTTGTTTCTTTTGTTCCTAGGTGGTTTGAATTGATGTTTCGTCGTGAATTGCTTGTGATTTGTGTTTATGGGGCTTTTGCCGAGCAACCCTGCGCTGCCCCCCCCGGCTGACTTGTGCATTATCGATTTTATGCGATGAATTGTAGAACTGAACTGTTAAGCATTGTGTGCGGGTTGTTGATTTTGCCAACTCGATTGAAATGCTTGATTTTTCAATTTGTTATGATGTGGTGCCACTGTCACTGTCTTTGCCATCAAAGAATAAAGGGGCTTCTTTCTCCCGTTGGTCAAAGTAAGCATACACAGCACCAAATTCAGCAAAAAAAGTAAGAAAAGGCAAGGAGAACTAGCACAAAGATTATCTCAAATCAGGGAGGGTTGTAGCCCACAGCTAGACAAAACTCAGAGTGGTCACTGGTGACTCGTGCCAGTTTGGTACCAGTGAGTTTCTGCCTCTATTACGATTCTGTTAAAGAAAAGGGGCACGTACGTAATTTGTGTAAGATTAAGGTTGTAGTGGAAAAAGTTTGACTTGTTGTAATTTCCCCTATTTGGAAGGGCTGAATTGTAAGAATAGTGGTAATTAAAATGTGGAGGGTTCGGCTGTGAAATTGGAAATTTGAAATGGGCTTAGGCCCAACCAAAAATAAATAACTTGGGCCTTATGCTAGTTGGGCTTGGTGTTAATTTAAATAAATAACATTTGGGTTTGAGCCCAAACCAAAAATAACATGTGTATATATATGTATATAGAGTGAGGCTATGGTACTTGGGAACTGACTCCGCTGCTCGCCAAATAAGAGAGCAGGATTCTGTTTGTCTAAATCGAACCATTCATCTGTGTTGAGATTTGTCCATTAAAAAAATTAATGGCTAGATTTAGACAAGCAGGATCCTGTTCTCCTACTTGGCCAAGCACACTGCTTAGTGTGCTTTTGATATATGAAGCATCGGATTTGCATAAGATTTGCTCTCCTACTTGGCCAAGCACACTGCTTAGTGTGCTTTTGATATATGAAGCATCGGATTTGCATAAGATTCGCACCAGATGCTAGCGTTGGTTAATGTCTAAACGGAGCACTTCTGTTGCTTCCGTTAATTTTTTAATCTACCATCCCTCTTTATTTTTTCTTTTTCTCCGCTCTCTCTCCCGTTCGAAACTTTCTCTATTTTTCTCGCTCTCTCCTAGTATTCACTAGATTTTTTCCCACAAAGAGTTCCACTGGTTCTGCCACGGCCACGGCCACGTCCTCCCCTACCTTGGACTCTGCCATGGCCCCTGCCTTGAGAGGACTCTAATCTAGATAGCCTTGCTTCATGAGTCTGCAGTGATATATCCCATGAGTTCATCAAAGGTGTAGGTTGAGAGATCTTTTGACTCTTCAATTGCTACCACAACATGATCAAATTTTGTTGTTAGGCTTCTCCGCACCTTGGCCACCACGGTTTTTTCTGAGATGGTGTCTATATACGCTCTGATTTGGTTGACTACTGCTTGTACTCTTGAAAAATAAATCGGAACTGACTTTTCCTCGTTCATCTGCAATGTTTCAAAATCTCTACATAGACCTTGAAGCTTAATTGCCATAACACGAGAACTTCCTTGAAATGCTGTTTTCAAGGTTGTCCATGCCTCATTTGCATTTGTGGCTGCTATTATTTTCGAGAAGATTGTGTCGTGCACTGCTTGTTGGATGAAGAACAATGCCCGTGCATCTTTCTTCTGGTTTTCTTGCGGATTGGGATTTGGATTGGGAACTCCATTTGCAACCAAGTCCTATAGGCCATGTGATTTGAACAAGGTTGACATCTTTATACTCAAAAACTCATAATTCTCACCTTTGAAGAGAGGAATTGCTGGTTGTGTGACATTCACGGTATTGTTGCTATTTTCTACCATTTAAAACGCCCCAAGGTGGATCGACTTTGCTCTGATACCAGATTGTTGAGTTATGGGAGAATTAACAACAGTAAAAGAACACAATGTTTGTTCGTAATTGATAGAGGAATAGATCAAAAACAGAGAAAAACAATAAACTGTGCTACTGTGCCAGTATTTTTCAGAGATGGAGAATTTTCAGAATAGAAACCAAATCTATTTCATACGTTGAATAAAAGTACATAGTTCTACATAATTTAAAGTAAAAGCAATTATCTAAATAACTACCCACTAATAACTACCCACTACAGAACATGTTCCAACGATAATAACCATACTGAAAAATAACTTGCAACACTCACATAACTTTTACACGTCTAAAAGCATTCTAACCAACTTAATTCCTGTAGTTTTTCTAGAACCAATTTCTGAATTAATTCTCAACATTTGAAAATGTCTTGTCAATACTACAAAAAACACATTTACTATCACCCCCTAACCATCGGATGTCCTTTGGCATCAATGGCGTATGTAACCAGAAGCAGCGCTGTAATTACTTGAAACTTTTTACTGAAGAGTGAACAGAAATCGGGTTTTAAGAAACAAGGTTTTACAGAACTTTTTACAGAACATTTTCGTCAATTCCGTCTCCTCTCATTTCAACAATATTTGAAGCCAATTACTTGATCTATTTAGAAACATAGATTTGCATCTCTTAAAAAGCATAATTAAAGGAAGAAAGGATAGATTAAATGTACTTTATATTGATTGGTCATCTTTTAGGTGGCGCCTGAAAGGTAGAATTGAACTGGAGCCAGTCCAACTGGGTACACAGCTTTTATTTTCACTAAATAGTATCTGTTAATAAAGAAAATATCTACTTAACATTTTTTTCCTCTTGATTAATTCTAGATACCCTCTTATAGATGCAAACATGAAAGAGTTATCTACCACCGGATTCATGACAAATCGGGGGCGCCAGGTTGATTCTTTTTAACAATTTTCTGATTGTCATTTTATAATGGAAGTATATGAATTGTGAATATTCTCCAATTAATTATTGAAATCAACTTCAAATAACTTATTATTACAAATTAATTGACTGTGTTATATATGGTATGAAGATTGTATGTTCATTCCTGGTGCGAGATATGGTAATCATTTGGCGAATGGATGGTGAGTGGTTTGAAACATGTGTCATCGATTATGACCTTGCTTCCAATTATGGTAACTGAACTAATGGAGCTGGTGAGTTACTCATCTAATTATCAAACAAATATGTAAATTGAACAAGTTCATTTGTCTCTTTGAAAAAAACAATTTAACTAAAAGCTCTTCTTCTTTTTACGCCTAATAGGAGTTGGTAATGACCCAAGAGAAGATCGTTATTTCAGCATCCCTAATTAAGCAGGTAAAATATATTACAGGATGAAAGTTAGCTTCCCATGCATGCACTGTTTCATGTAGATCGAGATTATATCTAGATTTGTTGTTTGGGCTTGAATAATATTTATAGTTAAAGGCTATATTATAATCAAAATGGTAACTCTAAAACTAATCTTCTTTTATTTTGCTAAAGTAGGCTTAATTGCTGCATATTCCAACCCCCCCCCGGAATGACAAATAAATCCTTCCCATAAAATTATTTTCTTTTTTCTCCCCAGCGACAAGGGGCCTCTTGTATGTTATAAAACTTTTTTGAGAAAGGATTTAATGAATGGTTGTTATATATATATAGGCAAAGACGTATGATCCAGATGGGGAGTATGTATCAATCGTATTGGTTGCCTGAGTTGAAGACTCTTCGAAGAGATAAAAGGAATTTCCCAGTAAATAGATACATCACACAAATTGTGTCTCTTAAATTTGATACTTCTCATCGAAACAATAATAATAATGTTAGAAGAAAGGGAGGCCAAGCAACATGCACGTACCCCCAACAAAATGAAATTAAATTAAGGATTGAGATTGGGTGTGTTTCACTTAACACTCTAAATCCTGAACTAGTTTGTTTATTTTGGTTCATTTGTTACATTTGCAAAGCGGAAATCCTTGATAGATTGTTGAGATGTTTTAGTTTGATTGTGCATCCGCTGAAAAGGAAGACTTGTATGGCAGTTTTTTTGCAAACAAGCCTGTACGTAGGCAACTAGGATGGTAGTTTGTTAATTAAGAAGAGAGGCTGCTAGGGGTTTTTTAATTAAGAAGAGAGGCTGTTAGGGATTTTTTTAATTAATTACTACTACAGAATGGCGCTTCCTACACTGTGGTTGTACACGGATTTTCTCAGTTTTATGTAAAACCGTGTACCAAATAGGATTTTTCCAATGATCAATGATATCTCTAAGAATCCCACACGGATATTTCATTGAAAAACAGTGTTTCAAAAAAGCCGTTTGAAGTTTACATTTCCTACACGGATATTTAGTTAAATATCCGTGTAGGAATGGTGAGAGAGCAACACGGATTTTTATTAAAAAATCCGTGTAGGAAAGGGTTATTGTACACGGATTATTGTTTAAATAACAGTGTAGAAAGGCTAGAGAGCTACACGGATTTTTATTAAAAAATTCGTGTAAGAAGGGGTTATTGTACACGGATTATTGTTTAAATAACAGTGTAGAAATGCTAGAGAGCTACACGGATTTTTATTAAAATATCCGTGTAGGAAGGGGTTATTGTACACGGATTATTATTTAAATAACAGTGTAGAAATGCTAGAGAGAGAGCTACACGGATTTATAGTGAAAAATCCGTGTAGAAAGGTAGTTTTAGGGTTTTGGTTATATAAAAAGGTCTTTTCTCTCCAACGCCATTTTGATTCTATAATACTCTCTCTATCTCTGTATTAAAATATTGGTTTGATTTCAGCTCATAGCACAACTGGAATCTGAGATATTTGAAGTTCTTATTTTCTCCTCTCTATCTTGCCAAGGTTAGATAATGTGTATATATATATTTTTTCTTTCTCTAATTTTCTGTTACTTATTATTGCTTATTGCTTATTTAGGTAATGTGTAATTATTATTGCTTATTTCTCTTTTATTTTTCTTTTTGGTTTTGTAGGGTTTTGGTTGGTTACTGTCTTCTTCGCCTTGGTTGGTTACTATCCTCTTCGTCACCCTCCCTTCGTAAATTCATTTAAGATGCAGTAATTTTTTTTCTTACGAAATTGATTTTCAGTGGTTTGTATAAAAGTCATATAGATTCAATTAATTTTATGTATCAATTTTAATTGAGAATTTTTATTCTCTATGATGTATGTATGTATGCACAAATATCCTTGTTTTTTTTTTTTTCCATAGGAGATGCACTATTGTTGGAGATCTTTAACCAAGAGCCATCATGTCATGGATCACATGCAAAAACCTCTTTTTTGATATGTTGGATCTAATACAACTTAGTATGTATGAAATTTCGTGCTAGAGTAGATCATAGCCATGAGTTTTGGCAACATGAGCCCAACTTGATCACATGGTTACTAAGTGGTGAGGACATAATTTTTATACAAACATTGTATAGGATCTTGAGAGGTATATGTCATATGTTGGATCAAAAGAATTGCATGTATAAAAAGCTATGTATATATATGTGTTGCAAAAGGTTATATGTATATACAAAATGCTTTCTATTTATTTTTTCAAAATGTTATGTATTTAGTTTTGCAAAAAGTTATATATATTCAATCTGAAATATATATTATTGGCTAGCAAAAGTGGAGGCTAGCTAAAAAAAAAACGGTTCAGCAACCTTCCTACACGGATTTTTATTTAAAAATCCGTGTAGGAAACAATTATACACGGATTTTTACTTAAAAATCCGTGTAGGAAGGTTACTGAATCCGGTTTATTTATTTAATATTATGTTTAGGAGAGCTACACGGATTTTAACTAAATATCCGTGTAGGAATGTTGATATTCCTACACGGATTTTCTATTAAAAAACCGTGTAGCTCTAGTTGGATTTCTACACGGCTTTTAATTAGAAATCCGTGTAGATTGTTGATAATTGCACACGGATAAATATCCGTTTGCAAAAGATGGGACATTCCTACACCCTAATATCCTACACTGTTGGAAATCCGTGTAGCTCTTAGTGATTTATCCATGTACAATCACCATATTCTGTAGTAGTGATAAGAAGAGAGGCCCTACGATGTATGACATACCTTAATTAATTTCGTAGACGGTGAAAAATAATTTCCCTCCCCACCAAATCTTTTAATTAATAATTAGTCATTTTCTTTCTATATTAGATAATTTTCCTTTACCCAACTTTCATAGAAGCTGCCAATCTAAATATAGGTGCAGATAAGGTCGATCTGAACTCGACAAGACTGACAAAATGAACTAAATGAATGAATGCATTCACCTACAGATTTGTTTTTTTGTTGACTAAATGAATAAATGCACCTCAATCATTTTTTCTTAAACAATATGAAATCAACACACAATAATGACTCACAATATGGCGTGCATTAATGACCAATCTCTACTAATTACTTAATCTTAATTAACAATGCATCAAGCAGTCGGCAAATTGGGAGATTTGTTGTTTGGGCTTGAAAAATATTTATAGTTAAAGGCTCTATTATAATCAAAATGTTAACTCTAAAACTAGGCTTGCTAGCTGCATATTTTGCCCTCGGAATGACAAAAAAAACCTTCCTACAAAATTATTTTCGTTTCTACCCCAGCAACAAGAGGCTTCTTCTATGTTATAAAGCTTTTTGAAAGCTATGACATATATATGGTAGAATTCTAGTAACTAATTAAGGATTTAATGCATGTTATATATATATATATAAGTATGGCTAAATTGCTACTGGTAGTACTTTGACCGAATTTTACATTTTTGGAGACTAAATTTTTTTACTATTTATTTAAGCCACTATGAAAATGACAGATCCGGGTGAACAATAAAAAACAGTAAAATTTTCTGGACCATTGGATCAGCGATTTTCAAAGTGGCTTAATAAATAGTAACAAAATTTCAAAAAAATGTAAAATTTGGTCTCCAAGCACATTTCAATATGGAGAACATGTTGAGCGTTTCGGATCGGTTGTTTGAATTTTGAAAATAAAAATACGAGCATGAAGTAAAAATGACCTCTCACTTCGTAACTCAGTATAGCCCATCCCAATATATATATATATATATATATATATATATATATATATATATATATATATATATATATATATATATATATATGTATGTATACAGAGGAGGGTTCCACTGCACCCAATTTTTCGTACTCCCAAATACTCCTAAAATATGCACGAACCGATCTCCGTCAAAATTCGTGCAAAGATCTGGATACCAAATTACAGCAAACCGCTACACTCCTGTACTGGACGCCTCCAATTCTCTCCCCCCTCTTCAGCAATTAGAGATTTAGTCCCCTTTCCCGACTCCCGTGGGAAAATCCTAATTCGTCGTCGTCGCTGTCTCAGATCGGCGCTTTGATCTCCTTCGTCGTCGCTCTCTCCTCTCTCGCATTGCCACTCTCTCCTTCTCTATCATTGGCGCTGTCCTTCTCTACTAGCACGTGGTAGAGGCTCTCGGTGGCTCCTCCGATTATCCCCTTGCACCTGTGATTGCTCTTCCCAATCCCTTATTTCTATTCCCTAAGGTATCGTATACATCTTTTTATTGCATTTTATTTATCTATTCAATGTAGTAGTTATATGATCTGTTCTTACTTTGTTAAAAGTTCTAATTCCTTTTTTATTTTGTTGTGCAGAGTTGCGCAATTTTCTATTTTGGTTAAATATTTTTTTTTCACATTTTTACATGTTTTTTCTTGCTCAATATAATTGATATGTATATTCGTCTCTTTATTAACCTCTTTGATATGCAGATAATAAAGGCACTTAATCTCTCACTTAAAAACTTGGACATTTTACTTTTTCTGGTTAACAATTACTTTATCATTGAGTTGTTTTTATCAAGAAATTATATTGGTTCATATTGATAATGGATCTCTTCACATAATTAATACCTTATGTTCTTTCTATTTTTCTTAATTTTTTTGGAGGAAATAGATTCTTAGCTCGTAATTATCCTTCATTATATAGCTAATAACTCAAAAGGACAAAATGGAGAAAACATGACATGAAACCAGTTGGATTTCATTCAATTTTGAAATATGTTGTGCACTTGTTTACTTTGAATGTTTGTATATAGGTCCATCTTCATAAAAAGGCATCAACTGGTGTGGTTCTTGGAGGTGGTCTGCCTTCTGCACAGCACTGGTACCGTAGGTTACTACATCTCATCTTGTAAATATGGAAAGTGTACCATTTCATTGATTTAGTAATTTTTTTTTTTGGGTTTCACTTTTGAGATGGATGGATATTAGGCAATGATTCACTTAAATCGGAAAGTAATTGCCAGCCTTGGGAGGTGTGTGTGTGTGGTGGTGGTGGTGGTGGTGGGGGGGGGAGTGTTTAAATGTGGCAGTGAAGAAGCACAAAAGAATAAAAATGTATAGTATATTATTTTATATTTATTATAAAATTTATACTTTAGATTTGCCACTGCATCATAATGTGACTAAGAGAAGATACATCTGGTATTTCTTGTGTTAAAGTACTTGCATTTATATACTAGGATGTTGGTACCTACTAAATATTTGTTAGGAGCTTGTTAATGCGGTACATGTTAAAGTTTGAATTGTTTTTTTCTTTTTTCTGAAACCATTTCTCTCTGCTTATTTTAGGAAGGAGATACAAGACTCAGAATATGCAACTTGCTCAGAATATGTCTAAAACCGAAGCACCTGGATGGAGATATATACAAGACTTTTACTTGCACTAATTTCTTTTTTTGGATGGAATTATGTATTTTATTTTACAACATTTTGTGTTTGATGTAATTGTCAGAATGTAATATTGTTGAGATTCGACACACTTTTATGGGAATTCTCTTTTAGTAATTGCTTGCTATGTTGGAATATTTTTTGGACTTAACTGAAGTTTAGCTTCACTGTCAATCATAGTATTATATCATATAAACAAACTTAACAAATATCTTAAGTTTAAATTAACACCAACAAGCTTTAATTTGTCCTTAACCTAGCAAAAATTTGGTTGTTTTCTGAATGAGAGATGAACTAAGAAGTTCAACAAAAACTTGAAATCTGAATATAGAGGGGGTGAAGCTTATTGAAATTTTCAAGTAGAGCCTCTTTTGACAGCAAAATGAAAACAACAAATTTCTACAAAAGTATGTACACCAATGCAGTTTCTGCCTCCATGTACCAGCAAGATACTTATTAGTAATAACTCTAAAACTTCAAAACCTTGAACCAGTACCTTGATGAGAGCTATCCACTTCTTTCCTAAAATTGAATACCAACATTCAGTTAAACAAAAAACACTGAAAAATACTAATTTACAATTTATAAACAAGCAATATATCAACATATAACATACAAGAAAATACTAATTTACAATTTACAAATACAAAGGGAATGGATGCAAAATCTCAGACCAAATGAGAGACATAGAGCACTACTCAAGAGGACATGACTAAATAAAAAAAAAGTAAAATATCAAAATTCTCAAACAACAAGTGCACAAACCAGTTTATACCAGGCATAGTCACCAAGTATAAGAAATGAAAGTAAAAAATAAGCAGCAGGAACTTCTCCAACAGCAAAACAAAAGACTTGTAACATAAAACACAAATATAAGAAATGGCATTACATGCATCTCCAATTTAGAACAACATATAAAATGGCAGAAATTAAAAAGCCAAAAGTTGGAGAGTGGTACCCTTTCTGTGCCTATACTAAAAGTACCCTTTCTATATCTATACCAAAAGTACCCTTTATATGCCTATACCAAAAGTACAATTTCTATGCCTATACCAAAAGTACCCTTTTTATGACTATTCAGTTGGTGCATCCTCCATAGCATCATCATGTTTTCTTCGCTCACAAGTTGAAGAGTAGTGCCCATATTGACCACAGTTTTTGCATTGTCGTTTCGCCTTTTTTGAATTTTCCATTGTTACCTCAAAACCACGTTTGATGCGTCCATTCTTCGACTCATTGACATCTTGCTTTTTGCGGCCCTTTGTTTGTGCAATTGGCGGATTGTTAAGCAGAGTAATTTTAATACCACTTTCAACAAAACCAATGGTTACTACACCTTTGTTCCCTTCTTCATTTTTCCCTCCTTCATTTTGCTCTAAGATGGAAACCCTTTTAAATATCTCATCTAAGCCATCCATTATGATGTTAAAAGCATTGGTGCTCATGTGCATATGAGGTCTCAATTGGCTTATCATATCATTAAGTTTTAAATCATGAATCATTGAAGTTTTGTCTCCTATCTTCTTTAAAGGAATGAAGATTCCCTCTCCGGCATTCTTTGTCCACCGTTGTAAGACATCCGAAAGAGGCTTTACTTAATTTGGTCAAATCTTTCATCTAAATTTAACTATCTTCGTGAAGAATAACATAAGGAAGGCTTTGCACCTATCCAACTTGGACCCCTCCTATTCCTGAACAAAAGAAACAAAATTATTGGATGGGTTGCACTTAACTATCTAATTAATGAAGCATTTTAATACCCCTACATGATAAAATTTTCAAGTAAAAGTAGAGGATGACTTCTCCCATCTCTTGATTTGAGTTAGTAGTTCTGGAAGAACCTCATATTAATTGCAAAATCTTGGTCCTATTTTTATTTTTAAATATATTACTATTTACTTGTTAATATATCCAATCCTTCTATCACACTAAATATTGTCCCAATCAGTACTTTTTTATTTTTCAAAAATTTATTATTCAATTAAGTTTCATTATTCGTGTAAGAGCAAAGCGCCATACGAAATAGTTGAGAATATACATGCAATTAAGAAAGACAAATATTATTTTGCAAAAAAATTAGCATAAATTGGTGACATTTTAAAGCTTCAATTAGGAAATCATACCTAGAAATCCAATATAAGCTCTCAATCTCTCTCCTCAAAGGGTGACAGAAGGGACAAATCGAGAAGGGTGGTAAGCAGGTTGTCCTCAGCGGTGTAGATGCAGTAAGCGGGTTTGGGTTCTCCTCATTCGTGGTAAAGGTATTGTGTGCGAGATCAAGAGGGTGAGAGCTGCGTGCGATTCCGTCAAAGGGTATGAGAGAGAGAGAGAGAAGAGAGAGCGGGAAAGAGGGTCGTGCGAGCACAGTTCTTCTTTTTTCTTTCTTTTGTGCAGGTCCTCCAATTACTAAGAGAGAGATGGAGAACAGGAGGCATCCAGTGCTGGAGAATGATTATTTTCGCTGATTAATGCTTTGATCTACACGACTTTTGACAAAGATCGAATGGTGCAAATTTTTGGAGCATTTGGGAGTAGAAAAGATTGGGTGCAGTGGAACCCTCCTCATGGATATATGTATATATGTATAGAGTAGAACTAGGGTGCTCCTAAGTTCACCAAACCTCTTGTGAACTTGACTCTGAAATATATCGAATCGACTTTAAACGACGAATCCAAACCGTTGAAACCCTTCTATCTAATTAGTGATGCGTCTATATGTGAAAATTTTAAAGTTTTGAATTAATTTAATATAGAGTCAAGTGGTCAAAAGTATAAGGTTTATAAATTAATTTTAATGCATTCATTTTTTGGACTCCTTTGACCACTTGACTCTACATTAAATTAATTCGAAATTTTAAAATTTTTACATGTAGACGCATCAATTATTAGGTAGAAGGATTTCAACAGTTTGGATTCGTCGTTTAAAGTCGATTCGATATATTTTAGAGTCAAGTTCACAAGAGGTTAGGTGAACTTAGGAGCACCCTAGTTCTACTCTATATGTATATGTGTATATATGTATATAGAGTAGAACTAGAGTGCTCCTAAGTTCACCCAACCTCTTGTGAACTTGACTCTAAAATATATCTAATTGACTTTAAACGATGAATCCAAACCGTTGAAATCCTTCTATCTAATAATTGATGCATCTACATATGAAAATTTTAAAGTTTCAAATTAATTTAATATAGAGTCAAGTGGTCAAAGGAGTCCAAAAATATGAATGCATTAAAATTAATTTATAAACCTTGAACTTTTGACCACTTGACTCTATATTAAATTAATTCGAAACTTTAAAATTTTCACATGTAGACATATCACTCATTAGGTAGAAGGGTTTCAACGGTTTGGATTCATCGTTTAAAGTCGATTCAATATATTTTAGAGTCAAGTTCACAAGAAATTTGGTGAACTTAGGAGCACCCTAGTTCTACTCATGTATATATATGTATAGAGTCCGGCTAGCGTTAAAACGTTTGGATAGAGGAACTTATCCAAACAAGTCCATGATCGTTAAATTGGTTTTTAGATTTGTGTATAATCAGCGATCTTATCAAATGGAACAGAACGGAAAATTTAAAATAGCGCTCCGTTAATTATTATTTTCCGTCACTCATCTCCCCTGCGCTTCTCCCCTTCTTTTCCTCCAGCTCCGCATCACCCATCTCATCTCTCTCGTTCTCTTTCTCCTCCGCTCCTGGTCTCTCATTAGCATCCATCCCAACTCTGCCATCTTCTCTTCGGCGAGTGCCTCCACGACTCCGTCTCTCAACCGTGACACTCCTTCGCTGAACTTGAGGTTTCACTCTCTCAACCAATCATTCAGTCGACCCTCGGCTAGTGCCTCCAGCCGATCGTTCCGTCGACCCTTGCCTCCTCAGATTTTGTTGCTCTACTTCTATCTATGAATTTTTAGTGCACTTTATTATCTACAACAAGCTTTCCTAAAAAAAAAGGAAGGCTAGTGCCTTTCATTATTGTATTATCATAAAGCTTTATGATAATAAAGTGTTTATGATAAATTCATATAAGATGCAATAATTTTTTTCTTACGAAATTGATTTTCAGTGGTTCGTATAAAAGCCATATAGATTCAATTAATTTTATGTATAAATTTTAATTGAGAATTTTTATTCTCTATGATGTATGTATGTATGTATGCACAAATATGTTGATCATTGTATTTTTTATTGGAGATGCAATATTGTTGGAGACCTTTAACCAAGAGACATCATGTCATGGATCACATTCAAACGTCATTTTTGATATGTTGGATCTAATACAACTTAGTATGTATGAAATTTCGTGCTAGAGTAGATCATAGCCATGAGTTTTGGCAACATGAGCCCAAACCTTGATCACATGGTTACTAAGTGGTAAGGACATAATGTTTATACAAACATTGTATTGGATCTTGAGGAGTGTATGTTATGTGTTAGATCACATGGGATTGCATGTAAAAAAGGCTATGTATTTTTCATTATTGTATTTTAGGAAAAAATACAATAAAGTGATTATGTACTTCGCTGAATAAAGTGTTTTATGATAATACAATAATAATACAATTGAGTGATTATTCACTTTATTCGCTGATTATTGTATTATCATAAAGCTTTATGATAATACAATAATGAAAAAAAGCTATGTTTATTAATCACTCAATTCATGTAAAAAATTGTAGCGAGATCATAGGCACTAGCTTTGAGGACCTGCCATTTGCTATGAAGTCGTGTTTTATGTACTTCGCTGCATTTCCGGAAGACTATGTTGTCGAAGCCCCATCCTTAGTTCGAATGTGGATTGCAGAGGGCTTCATACCACAAGAAGATAATAGAACATTGGAAGAAACTGCAGAGAGTTTCTTAGAGGATCTCGTACAAAGGTATTGCATCTTTATTTAATGATATAACGTGCTGGTTAATTGAATAGTCTTTAAACTAATTATGTTAATTAAAACAATAATATAAAGGAATATAATAAGTTTAGTCTCAGAACGTGCTGACATTTTTATTATGTTAAATATTGTTAAGTCTCAGAATTATATTTTGAGAAATATAATAGGTAATAACAAACATTGATAGTTTAGAAGCATGGGACTACGAATTATGTGATGACACTTTCTTTGAGCTCACCATTTCCCCAAAAATAAAGAAAAAATAAATAGGTAGCAGAGAGTTTGGAGAATTTTTTCTATAGAAAAATTGGAAAAAAAAGCATCTTAATTTTTTCATGCACAGAATAACTAGTGGTAAAAATTATGCAGATTCTACTATGCATGAAAAAAAATAAAAGTACCTTTTCTGTGTTGCTCTTTCCTTATTTCAATAAAACCAGGTTATGTATACAATATTAAACTACCACGTTACATCAATATTTAATTATATGCATAGTTTTGAAAATCAGAATTGGAATCAGAATTGGTCATTTAACTGTGGAATTGGAATTGGAAGAACCGGTCGTAATTGACTAAATCGGATCGAAAACTCAGATTTTTTCTAGCAAAAACTTGTTTTGCACTAAAATAAAATAATTTGCTAAAAAATTATGTTAAAATGAAAGTTACACTAATATAATTCACTATTATAATCATTTTCCAAAAAATTTCAATCTTCAGTAATTAATATTTAAATATTAATTACACTTATAGATTATGTTTGGTTGTGAAGTAAGTGGTGAAGTAAACCCTCTACTGTACCTTTAAGAAGTCAAATAAGGAGTAAGATGGAGTAACTTACTCCATCTATGGGTTCCGGGATTAGCGTAACATAATCTTATAATTTATCTCTCTTCATTAGCTTACTCCATCAATTCAACCAAACTCCAACCAAACATGATTATTTTAATCCGCCTTAGTTCGGAGTAAGAAATTTAATCCAGAGTAACCTTACTCTACCACCAAACATGACCATAATAATTAAATACGGATGGATAACAATCAAATTTGTAAGTAATCATTTATAAACTAAAATATATATAATTTTAAGATAAAATAGACTATTCCATAAGATAATAAAAAATGATATTCACAAAGAGAAAAATATATATATAATTTATATTCTATATAGTTATAAAAATCAAACTTCTAGCATAATATTAGGACTTTTGATTAAAAAAATACACCGACTAAATTACTAATTGAAAAATGTACAATAAAATTTGGTACTTTGCACATATATTTAATTGATGTTGAATATTCTAGCATAATATTTCAAGTCAAATGAATGATTCAAAAAGTCAGCCACTTAAAGAGTTTCACATGGAACTCTCTTAATGGGTGTTATATGAAATGCATGAATCGAGGTCTAGATGTGTTTCTTGTACGTAATCTTAGCCAATGATCTAACTTGGATGAATGACCGATGACTCTTAGTAAAAATAAAAACTTCAGAACCTTTACTAGCCTACAAGTTGTGGTCTTGGAAGTTGAAACTGCTTAATAAATGTCATAATTTTTATTCTCGTCTATGTAAACCAATTAATGCATTAATATCTATAAACAAGAAATTTATACATGTCTATTTATAATATTTGTCGATTAATCTTTCTCCTTCAAAACTCAAACGTAAGTCTTTCTTCAGAAAAACAAAAATGGAGTGTTCTTCTCCGGAAAAAAAAAACATAGCTTGGATCTTTTCGACACGACTGAACTCATATGACTCGGACCAAAACTTGGGTGACTTGGATAAAAAATGGCTAACTCGGCCATGTCAACCCGGTTCAACCGATTTTTAGTGAAAAAATCGCTTGAGCGAGAAAATAGGATGAATATCATCTCCGACCTGACCGATACCATTCTGTAAATTGTTTTAATACTAACTATTTTATTTATGATATCTGTAATCATTGTACTTAATATTTTTTTCTCATTTTATGCTAGGAGCATGGTTCAAGTAAATTCTTGATCGGATATTGATGGTTCCATCACAACTCTACGCATACACGATCTATTACGAGATCTTGCTCTCCAAAAAGCCAAGGAGGAAAACTTTCTCCTGGTGTATTCATATCCTGATGATAAAATGAGCTTGAGCAGGGCACGCCGTGTGGCAATACACAATCCAGATTGTGATCAACTTGTAATGAGCGAAAACCTCCACACTCTTTTGATCTTTTATAATGGGAGCATGCCGAATTGTTCTAAGCAAAGACTGCTTAAAGTGGTAAACATTGGAGACCAAGAGGAGAACATAATAGAGTTGGGGATGTTTGTGGGATTGACTCAGTTAAGATATCTGACTCTTTCTGGTTGGCTAAGTGGCAACTGGGATAAAAAATTCTTTGAGAAAGTGATAGGCATAATGAAATTTCTACAGACCCTTCAAGTCTCAGACATAAAAACAAGTGATGGCGACTACTTGGAGTTTCCTAAGAGTGCATGGAATATCAAAACACTGAGGCATATCTATCACGATACTAATCATATAGAACTCCCAGCATCAGCAAAACTAACAAATTTGCAAACTATTTATCCATGGGCGGGGGGCACACAATCATGGAAGATAAAGGTACCTCATACACCCAATTTACGTTCATTATTATTAGAAGCCAAATCATCTCCACCGAAGGCAGTTGTGACTTTTCTGTCCACATTAGGACAACTAACTAATCTATCTTTAGAGCATGTTGATAGTGTACTGGACATACTTGACATGAGAGGTTTCCCATTTTATAACCATTTACAATCTCTCCACCTTATTTACGATAGCCCCACTAAATGGACCCAACTGTTTCACGAGGATATGCTCCCCCGTCACCTCATTTATCTTTCTATTTGGGGTTACGAGTTACAGCAGGATATAATGCCAATATTGGAGAAGCTACGCTGCCTTAAGGTTCTCAAACTTGAGAATGCATTCGAAAGTCGAAAAATTACCTGTTCCTATGGAGGCTTTAGCCAGTTAGAAGTTTTGAGTCTTTATTCCTTATCAATGGAGGAATGGGAGATAGAGGAGGGTGCAATGCCCGTTCTTAAAGAACTCACGATTAATGAATGTGATGAATTGGGTGTGCCTCAAGGGCTACAATACCTTACCAACCTTCAAATATTGGAGTGGCAAGGTGATGTGGATGAATCCAAGGCTGATTTGATCCGTAATTTGTGCCGACATGTCCATTCAATTGTTTTGGAATCCCTATCGGATGATGAGTCCCCACCAGGTGATGAGTAGAGCCATGGACTCCAGTGCATATTTTACTCTTCCTATTTAATGCATGTCATTGTCTTCTCTTTTATTTTTTTTATGTGTGCTATGTCTCATTAATTTACTGTCATATGTATTTTTCCCATTGGATTGGATGAATAAAAGAACATTGTTCAAGGATTGAAGTCGAGTTTTGTTAAACTAGTACGTAGCACAAGATTCCATGCATGTGGTGTCTCTCATATACTTTTAAAAAGTAGATATAACTTCCCTATTTGCAAAGAGATGGCATATAAAATTTTCAGATAGTTCGTATAAAGCATAAGAGATAGTCGACGTCAATTGAATAAGATTGTTAATTAAACTAGGATTATTTTTGGAATTTCGTCATAAAAATCAAACTATGTATTGGAGAAAGAATTTCATTTTTAAATCGAATGAAATATATCAAATAGAATGCAACATATAAAATATATTGAAAATTGGTGATTCCTAAATAAAATAATATTTTGGACATTAAATTTGGTATACGTGTAGGTGGCATGCCGTCCATGATTTAGTGGAAATCAGTTTAAGTCATATTATTAAGTTTTATAATAATAAATGATTGATTCAATTATTGAAAATAAGAATTGAAACTCAATTACTTTTATGAAATATCAATTTTCACGCATATAAAATAAAGATGAGCTTCAATTTGTCTACATATAGGGAGTCCTATCAGAATAATATGAGAATAATTAAATGTCAATACAAATAGCAAATTTGAAATTTTGGATTCCAACCAATAAGAACTTGAGTGTCATGAATACCTTCTATTTTAATGGCATGCAAGAAGGTACTATTTTATTCCAAACAATAAGAACTTAATTAGAGTATTATGAACTTTAAATTTGTTGGAACCCAAAATGAGTAATTGTTGCAAACTTGCAAAAGGATTTTGCAAGATGGATTTATCTGTTATAATTGACTTCAATGAGTATTTTGCAAAACTCTCGTAGCATCATATAGTCTGACTCTCGGAATCCATATCCTACGAGGTAACAAAATATATTTGTTTAGATCCGTGCCGTCCGATCATAATCCGGATTCTGATCTAATGGCGGTGCAGATGTAAACATAAATACTATGTTACCTTAGATGATATGAATTCGCCTCACACACTCATTGAATCGTCCAAAATTTAAAGGAGTCAGAGGTCAAAAATTTGTAAAGATAAGCGTATGTACAGCAATGCGACGTCTACTCCCCGTCCCTTCTCTATCGATCCCTTCCACTGTTCCACAATCTCTGTTTCTAAAGACCAAATTCCAGTTCCAAAATCTTTACCCTTACATTTCACAGAAAGTCACCCTTCATTAAATGTCTTAGTTGCATGCTAATTTGGAAAAGAGTGATGATCTGATAATATACATATTACTGTTCGACCTATGCAATGGATTGATATCTCTATTTTTAATTGTCCAACAGTTGATCCGAACCGTTCAACATAATCTTCATATCAAAATGTACCTGTAGACCAAATTTTATATTGTTAAGATTTTTTTTTTACTATTTTTTCAAATCAAGTGATTTTCTATCAAATTTTCCGTATGAAGATCATGTTGAACAGTTTAGATCGATTGCTTGAACTTTACAAATGGACAAACTAAAAGTATATTCATGAAATTTATAAATTTTATATTCTATATATCTATTTGATTAAATTAATTTCCTTGTTTGAAATTTGTGCAGCATGTAGATCCAAGTTTTTGATAGAATGTCTTAGTGACCTTAACAAGAACCTGTTAAGTCAAATCTCCATTTGCATCATTTGGAAAATAAAAGAATTATATATAAGATAATAGCAAATTAAAATAGTAAATAATATAGAAGCACAAAAGTGAAGGAACAGAGTGATGTTTTGCATTATATTGCTTAGGTTCGTAGATACGAGAAACAAAGGGATGCTAATGACTCAACATACTGGAATGTTAAATTAAGTTGTCTTCTTCTCACTGTCTTATTATATGTTATTGATTAACAATTAAGGATTTTATTTGAGTTGATATGGCGGGATTACTTCAGGTTTCTTTCAATGAAGTATGTCAACTCCATATTTCATTTAGGTATCAATTAAAAAATAATTCCAAAATTGAGATACAATTCTCTTGTAACTCTGCCAGTTTAATGAAATGAGGCCTTGAGCCTTATTTTTACTCAAAAAAATATATATAATAATTCCGTTCCTTCATTTTTTTTAATTAGCCCTGATTGTCATCTTTAATATCTTCAATATGGTAATATTTTTCGTCAATTCCGTCTATTCTCATTTAAAAAATGTTTGAAGCCAAATACTTGGGTTGGTGCAGTTTGAAATTTTAATAAAACAGTAAGATCTATTTAGAATCAAAGATTTGCCTCTCTTAAAAAGTATAATTAAAGGAAGAAAGGAAAGATAATAAGTAGTTTATATTGATTGGTCATCTTTCAGGTGGGCCCGCAAAGTAGAAGCTAACTGGAGCCATAACAAATTACTTTTTGAAGCTTGGAGAGATGGTCAAACTGGGTACCCAGCTTTTGTTTTCACTAAATAGCATTTGTTCAAGTTCTGGTTCCAAAACGCAAAATAAGTATCATTTTGTTTTTGCAATAAAAAATAAACGATGCTTGGTCCAAATTTTTCTTGGGTGAAATTTTGACGAGCGGGTAGTTCATATTGTACTAAATTGCAAGGAATAAATTTATTTGTGACTAACGAAATTAGCTGTAGGCAATTTTTCTGGGCCGAATGGTGTTTAATGGATCATACTAGCAAATTAAAAAGTAAGTTTTTAGTACCAATTTAGTTAGTGCTGCTTTATCAACATATGGTATGAATAATAAAATTACGTGGGCCTAAAGGGTTTTGGTTCGGGGCCCAGTAATCATTCAAATTAAAAACCAGGGTTCTTGCATATTTGTCTTATTTATTCATAGCCTGTTCGTCAATAGGTAGAATAGTGAAAGAATAGAGGAATTGTGTTCAGTAAACTAAATAATTGGAGTAGTAAAAGCGAATATTAATAAAAAGGCGGGGGAAGTATACAGAACAACATGCATGCGTCATACTTTGCAAAAACAAAAATATTTGGACATAAAATTTTCAAAAGTGCTGCATAAATTTTGTAAAATTTATACAGCGTGCACTGCTGCGTGCAGCATATATAAATTTTGATAAGGTTATCTTTAAAGTAATCAAATTCTCGCAACTATATCCATGTGCCATGCAGCATGCGCGATGCGCGCCAGATAATGAGGCTCCAGTTGATCATTATTTATTATATAGTACTTTGTTCACACTTCACGGCGCACTGCCAGCTGCATGCTTATTTGTATTTAATGGCACGTACATCTCGAGGTCTACTAACTTCATTTGTTTAATTAAGTTGATTCGTCCGAGTTCAAATAACTTCTCGAATTCAAACCTATTAATTAAAATAAAAAAAATAAACATAATAAAAAATAATAAAAATAACATATTCTTACGTAATAAAAACAACAAATAATATCATTTTACATATTAATATTAAAAAATAACAAAGTTAGTTCAAATCCATAATTTGAATTATGTAATAATTTTTTTATAAAAACAACATAATTTCTCATTAACAGTATTTTTGAACAAGTCTGATGAACATTTTAGTTCCAAAGAAGAATAAAACAATTTCCACTAAATTTCAAAATTCAGAAACAGTTACCCTCTCCTGACTAAAGGTGAGTCCGCCCCTGCTATCGTGCATGTGGCCATGTGCTATTTTGTCTCATATATGTTTTCAAATGGTATATCGCATTAACAGTATTTATTACTATTGTTGTATGTAAAAGTAAATTAATTATTTTTATTTTTTAAATATAGTCACAAAGGTTAGTACGAACAATAATTGAAAATAATTTCAACTGTTTTATGACTATATGTTTATTAAATAACATGATTATCATATATATTACATTTTTTGTTTCATAAGTTCTATTATAATTAATTAGATTTTCATATTAACATAGATAGAACAATATTTTAAATGATGATTATTCATAGAAATTTAATACGGTAAATTTTATTTAAATTTTATTTCTGTTAATTCTCAAATTTTGCCTTCGAAGATCTTTAAAACTAATTTTGTGTGTTCCGAATTCAGGTCCAAGACGAACATTGAAATTGTAGGACTTTCTGCTACGATTCCAATGGATCCAAATTCATTTTTATTGAATTTTTCAGTGGAAAAATATGATTAATTTAGTCAACAGAGGTATGCAGCTGAATCAGAATTATTTTCTGACTTTGATTTAAACCAATCAAATGTCCATATCCAGATTTTTTAATAAATTATTTAATTTCGGATTAATATTTTAATGAATTTAAATTTATGACAAATACATAGTTAAAATAATTAAATAATGAAAGTATTTATTTATTAAAGTAAATAACTAATTAAATAACTTAGGTTCAAGTTTAGAGATTGAGGAAATTGATGAATTTAAATTTATTGCTGTATATTTTACTAAAAAAATCAGCCATAAATACTATAAAGTAATTAAAGTCACTTTTAGTAAAGCAAAGTAAGTAAAAATTTAGATTCTCTTAAAAAGATTTGGTGCAAAGAATATTAAGGCACATCTTTATAAGTGATAGTTAACTGGAATATGAAACATAAGTTATATACCATCCAACACAACTACCACTACGCTATACAATATTTTGTTACTAGAAAATATAACATGTATATATACTGTAATTTGTACTATATTCAATCAATCCAATACATGTATATATGATATAATGCTTGTATTATATTGTATTAGTGGTTTATTTAATTGTAATCATTTATTTAAATAGAAATCATGGACAAATTATTTTTTATTAATTTTTTTTCTAATTTTTTAGTATAAAACAAGCTTCTGGCAAAAAAGTCTGAGTTTCCGATCCGATTCGGCCGATTCTGACCGATTCATCCTATTCGGATCCCCCAGTCAAAATACCGATTCCGATTCCGATTCTGATTTTTCCTTCTATGATTAAAATGATACTTCTCTCTTGATCAGTTTCACCTACAAATAGACAGTAAGGGTAACCGGTTAGATTAGACAATTATTGAGAAAATTTGAGAGCTCTAGCTACTGTTGGTCATTGTGCCGTTGTATCCCATTTCTTTGAATTTCAATAAAATTGTTAGATTTCTTTCTTGTTCGTGTTCAATTCGTGATTTCTGTTACTTTGTTACGTCTTAGACGTTACAGATAGTCTCCACTCGGCGCTCGGTGCTCGGTGCTCGGTGCTCATCCTCTCTCCGGGTAAGGCATCACTATAAACTGGATTTGAGAGTCTTAGTTAGGAGAAAGTAAGTTTAGGTCGTGGAACCCTACATACTAAAATATTAACCAAGGATGAGATCTTGTATTTTATTCTGTGCTGATTTGATTAGTGGTTTTTCCTATGATCTGCTACCATTGTGGTAACTTCATCACATGTTGTTTCTTAATTGGATTTATATATAAATTATTTCTTTTGGGTTCTCAACTGCATCTAATACTCACAAAACAGTTCGTCCAGGTGCCACCCAAAATATATATCCACTCTCAAATTTCTTTAATATATTACTCGCTTAATTGTTTCAGCTGACATATACAACAGAGAATTAAGCAAGATGGCTGAGACCATTGTAAATTTGGTGCTCGGAAAGCTGGCTGATGTTCTAGCTAATGAGGTTTTACAGCTATACAGTGTCAATGAGCAAGTTGAGAAAGTCAGCCGTGAACTCAGCTGGATACATGCATTTCTCAAGGATGCTGATAGGAAGCAGATAAAAGACGAAAGGCAGAAAAAATGGGTAAAGGAGGTTAGAGATATTGCCCAATCTATAGAAGATGCAATAGACACCTTTCTCATGGATATCCCTCAAAATCCACAAAAGTCAGGCAAGAGGGAGGCCATCAAAAACATGCTAAGAATAACCAAAAAACTCCCGGCTGTACACAACCTAGTTAATGAGATAAACCTGATCCTAAAAAAGATGAAAGAGATCGAAGAGAGCAGAGTGAGATATGGCATAAACAATTTGGGTGAGGGCAGTAGTGGAGATATCAAACTACCTATCAGGCCAACAGTACTACCTGATATTGATCCCGATATTGTTGGCTTTAAGGCAGACCAGGACCGCATTGTCAAGGAATTGCTTGATGAGACCACTAAGAGACGTTCGGTGGTCTCAATTTGCGGAACTGGTGGACTTGGAAAAACTACTCTTGCACAAAAAGTGTACAATTGGTATGCGTTTTTTTTCTTCTAAATTGTGTCATTTACTATCAGTTTGATTCAAATTCACTTTTTTTTTTTCTTCTCAACAAGATCAACATCTAGACTAATTGGGAAGCTCAAATATTTCAATAACCCCGTCAATCGAACAAAAGAAAATAGAAGAAGAGACTTCTGACCCTGTTGTATAGAATCTGTATACTCCCTGGTAGTTGACTGAGGCAAATTGCAAACGGACGGTCTAGATTAATTCCAGCTGAGCTA
Source organism: Carex scoparia (assembly GCA_024447655.1). Taxonomy (NCBI): domain Eukaryota; kingdom Viridiplantae; phylum Streptophyta; class Magnoliopsida; order Poales; family Cyperaceae; genus Carex; species Carex scoparia. Next base: position 6,662,272 of record JAJHPE010000016.1, on the reverse strand, counting down.
AACTTAATCTGATACCTACGAAAACAGTAGGGTGTGTGTTTTGAGATTTGTGCCAAGTTAAAAAAAAAATCAATCTCTGGACCGTTCATTTGGAATTTGCCTCAATAAAATGTATACTTGGGGTGATCCAATACCATCTTCCAAAAAAAAAAAAAAAAAACCATTTAAAAAATAAAGATTTATTTCTATCAGGTCCGCAAGTTTAAATTCTGGAACCAGTTGAGCAGCTCGATCCGCAATTTAAACTTGCACGACCGAATTGGTTCTGCAGTTTAAACCCTTTGGTACCAAGTAATTTGATTCTTCAAGTTTAATCTGGAGAATCAGTTTTTTTTTTTTTTGGGTTGTGTTGTTTGACCTTGGATGATTTATGCATGATTGTCTGCTAGTGTCTTCAATTCAGATTAATTGGTTACGTAAATTTAAAATGGGTGACCAATTTGATTTCACAAGTTTAAAATACGAAACTATCCATCTGGTTTCACAGTTTAAATTTGCGAACTTAGTAAAAATGAAATTAAAAAAATGTTTAAATGGTTTTTTTTTTCAAAGATGGTAAAAATAAAAGTTTTTGGCATTGCAAATCATTAATTTCAATTTACCACTTTTTCATATTCACTTATATATTTTTATCGAGTCATTCATCTCTCTGTATGTTGGTTATATTCATGTCTAATATGAATAATCTTTTATTTTTGCAGTAATGATGTCAAAGAACAATTTAGAATTCGCATATGGTTAGCTATTTCTGAAAAGTTCGAAATAATCGATGTTTCGAGAAAGATATTGTTGAAGATAAAGCAACAATCTGATCCCTCTGTCAAATTGGGTGATTTGCAAAATGAAACAGAAATGATACTCACAGAGATTCACAAATCTCTTAGTGGTAAAAAGTACCTCATAGTCCTAGACGATGTCTGGACGACCAATCTATGGACTCAAATTGGCGTAGCATTCCCAGATGAATCCAATGGGAGTAGAGTCCTTGTGACCACTAGACTCGCTGATGTTCCTAAGGGCATGAATCCTAGCAGTGAACCATACTTGCTGAAGTGCTTAACAGAGGAGTTAAGTCGAGAGCTTTTGTTAAAAACAGTTCTTCCTAATCATAATCTAAATGAAAAAATTTTCGATGATCTTTCTGATATCATAGGTCAATTTGTCCACAAGTGCGGTGGGCTTCCTCTCGCATTGGTGGTTTTAGGTGGTTTCTTATCAAAGAAGCCCCGCAACCATGCTATTTGGAGTAGCGTGTTCCGGACAATGAGTTGGCATGTCGAAGGAAAAAATTGTAGCGAGATCATAAGCACCAGCTATGAGGACCTGCCATTTGCTCTCAAATCTTGTTTTATGTACTTTGCCGCCTTTCCTGAAGACTATGATATTTATGCCTCATCCTTACTTCAAATGTGGATTGCAGAGGGCTTCATACCACAAGAAGATAACAGAACATTGGAAGAAACTGCCGAGAGTTTCTTAGAGGATCTCGTACAAAGGTATTACATCTTCATTTAATTGATTTACACATGTTGATGTAACATGTTGGTTTTAATTAAATAGTCTTTAAACTAATATTTTTAATTGAAAAAAATAATAGAAAGGAAAATTGTAGGTCCAAGCACCGACATTTTTATTATGTTAAATGTTAAATCTTAGAATTATATTTTGGGAAATATATATCATAAGTAATAACAAAGATTGATATTTTAGAAGCACGGGGCTGCGGATTTCGTGATGACACTCTGTTTGAGCTGACCATTCGCCAAAAAATAAAGAAAAACTAAATAGGTAGTAGCAGGTTTGGAGAATTTTTTCTTTAGAAAATATTGGAAAAAAATAGTACCTTAATTTTTTCATGCATAGAAGAATCAGTGGTATATACAGATCCTGCTATGCATGCAAAAACTAAAGTTCTTTTTTTGTTATATTCACAAAAGAGGAAAACAAATATATATAATTTATATTATATATTTTTATAACAATCAAACTTCTAGCATTATATTAGGACTCTTGATAATAAAAAATTACACCGACAAAATTAATAATTGAAAAATGTACAATAAAATTTGGTATTTTGCACAGATATTTAATTGACGAGGATTACTCTAGCACCGTTATGTAAATTATTTTAATACAAACTATTTTCTTTATGATATCTGTAATCATTATACTTAATGTTATTTTCTCATTTTATGTTAGGAGCATGGTTCAAGTAGATGGTAGATCGGAACGTAATGGTTCCATTGAAAGTCTACGAATACATGATCTACTACGAGATCTTGCTCTCCAAAAAGCCAAGGAGGAAAACTTTCTCCTGGTGTATTCAAATCCAAATGATAAAATGGATTTGAGCAGGTCACGTCGTGTGGCAATTCACAATCCTGATTGTGATCAACTTATAATGAGCCCAAACCTCCACACTCTTTTGTGCTTCTATGAAGGGAGCATGCCGAATTGTTCTAAGCAAAGACTGCTCAAAGTGGTAAGCCTTGGAGGCAAAACAGAGAACACAATAGAGTTGGGGATGTTTGAGAGATTGACTCAGTTAAGATATCTGAGTCTTGCTGGGAGGGTAAGTGTTAACCGTGATCAAGAATTCTTTGTGAAAGTGATAGGCAGAATGAAATTTCTGCAGACCCTTGAAATCCCAAGTCTGAAAACAATTAATGGAGACCACTTTGAAGAGTTTCCTAAGAATGCATTGAATATCAAGACACTGAGACATGTCAATCTAGGGATGGGTATAGAACTCCCACCATCAGCACAATTAATAAATTTGCAAACTATTAGGCTGCTGAGGGCCACACAATCATGGGAGATAGAGGTACCTCATCTACCCAATTTACGTTCATTAAGGTTAAAAGCCCAATCATCTCCATCGAAGGCAGTTGTGATTTTTCTGTCTACATTAGAGCACCTAACTGAGCTCCATTTAAGGCATGATGATAGTGTACAGGACATATTCGACATGAGAGGTTTCCCATTTTATAACCGTTTACAATCCCTCGTACTTGAATGCCCCACTAAATGGACCCAGCTGCTTCACGAGGATATGCTCCCCCGTCACCTCATTCTTCTTTATATTCGGGGTTACGAGTTACAGCAGGATATAATGCCAGTATTGGAGAAGTTGCGCTGCCTTAAAATTCTCATACTTGATCAAGCATCCCAAAGTCCAAAATTGAGATGTTCCTCTGTAGGCTTTAGCCAGTTAGAAATTTTGATGCTTGATTATTTATCAATGGAGGAATGGGAGATAGAGGAGGGTGCAATGCCCAGTCTTAAAAGACTCCAGATTTTTGGATGTGATCAATTGGGTGTGCCTCAAGGGCTACAATACCTTACCAACCTTCAAAGATTGATGTGGCCAGATGTGGATGATTCCAAAGCTGATTTGGTCCGCAATTTATGCAAACATGTCCCTTCAATTGTTTTAGACATGAATTAGAGCCACGGAGTCCTCACAGTGCGTAGTTTACTCTTCCTATTTAGTTAGCATTTGTCATTGTCTTCTCTTAGTTTTCTTGTATGTGTGCTTTGTATCATCAATTTACTAGTCATGAATATATATGTTGAAATTGAATGTGAAATCTCGACTGCATATTTTTATTCCTTTTTTCTCAGTCCTTTCTCGTTCTTAAGAATTATTTCCTTAATTATAGATCATTGTATAGTCGTGGTCAAACAAGTATTTCTTTAAAAAGTTGATAACTGAGCTAGTTGATACTTCGAATTACGCCTATTATATTATGAAACTTTTTATCCTTTCGTTTTAATTTTTTTGAGAACGAAATTGAGAAAACAAATAATTTTTTTTTTAAATCTCAAGGAAATAACAAGAATTAACATAAAATCAGCTTCTCATTTTGCCTTTCGTACTATATTTTAAATTTGGATTATTTTGGGAATTTTGTCTTCAAAATCAAATTATGTATCGGGCGAAAGAATTTTTTTTTTTATATCGAATGAATACAACATAAGAAATATATCAATTTTTTTTATAGATAATAACTTAACATAATAATATTTGGACATTAAATTTGGTATATTATTAAGAATTATAAATATTTTTCGGTCATATTGTTAAATTTGACAATAATAAATGATTGATTAAATTATTGAAAATATTTGATTTCATGGCGCATATATTAGAGGCTATGAAAGTCAATTACTTTTTTGGAGTATGAATTTTGATGCATATAAAATAAAAATGAACTTAAATTTGTCACAATTGGCTAGAAAAAAAAAAAAAAGAGAGTTCAAACCTCTGCGAAAATTTAAATAAAAGAAAAAGAAAATTGAGTGTCATGTGCCTTCTATTTTTTGAAAATATAAAAAGATACTATTTTATTTCTTGACCAGTATATCATGAGACTACGAGAGTAATACAAACTTTAAATTTGTTGGAACCCAAATGAGTTATTGTTTGCAAACTTGCAAAGTATTTTGCAAGATGGATTATCAGTTATAATGAATCAGATTGAGACTATGGTACGTTGGTACTATACATATGGTAGATCGGTCTATTTTAATATTTTTGTGTTCATAGTTCAAACACAATGACCAAATTTCAGTTCCAATTCAATTCCTACAATCCCTGTCTAAGTCTAACCATGAGTAGTCGAGCCAGCTCCAATTCAATTGCATCAGAGGAGGCGTTTAAGAGCTACCAGAACCAGAACCCCAATTTGAAGAAGAGAAATAGCAATGGGAATGGGAATGGGAATGAGAATGGGAATGGGGTGGTGATAGTATTGTTCAGAAATGATCTACGTCTACATGATAATGAGGCCCTCATCACAGGTTGGGCTGCATCGCCATTCATGCTGGTGGTGTATTGTGTGGACCCACGCTTGTTCAGAGTCGATGCCTCTCATATTTTACGAATGGAAATTATAACACGAGCCTGTCTTATGCCCCAACAAACCAATAATCCTAATCAAGAGAAAAACAATCTTGACTGAATGTTTAAAATTGATTTTACAAATATTGACCAGAAAAAAAGTAATTCATGTTTCACCATTGATTGGAACTGGAATAACTAGCCATGAAAAGTTGGTAATGATTCTGCTTAATAGAAATACTTGATCCAAAAATGAAATGAATCGGTCTGACAGTGCTTGCTTGCAACCTTTGAACTGTGGAGTAACAAGCATAAATATTCTCATAAAACAAGTAACAATTTGAACAATCAGATGAGTTATTTTTAGAGTGCTCTCATAAAATTGGTCATGAAGCGCCTTGTTTGTAGTTGACTAAATTGATTGATAATATGTAGCTGTAGTTGATTAGCCAAAAAATACCAGTTAAATGACACCCAAGCACAACCAGCTGCATAATTTAGGGGTCTGGTCCTAATTTGAGTCAATTTATGCCTACCTTGTTTCTCAATTTGATACATATTAGCAAAGGAAATGAATCAAAATTAGATTCCATGCTGAAAGTCTCTTTGGGACTTTTCATCAAGCACCTTGCGTGCACGGTCAGGAGTTCACAAATGCAATCTACACGAGAGGGCAGGCAGAGCACTTAGTCTAAAGAATCAAGAAGCAACAAATGACTAAAAGTTGTGCGGTATGTTGCAAGGGCATTAAACAAAAATCCCGAGAGGTCAGTTGCAAGGGCAGTAAAGTTCAAGGAACTCCTATTTACTAAATTAGTTTAGTCTAATATGATACAAATTAACAAGCACCTAGTCTGTATGATACAAACTTGAACAGTAAGAATCAGATTCTAGTAGCTAATTGAGACTATTTTTGTTTGCTTTTTGTTCACTTGACAAATCGGTGCAGGTAGAGCACTTACTGTGGTTAGAGAGAACCTAGTTTGTCTTCTTGCATTTCATATCTCTGAGGGGCATTTCAACAAACACTTGCCTTGCCACTTTGCGAGAGAAGGGAGCACAGTGGTTCCTTAGTCGGTGGGATTTTTGGGGGTTTCATTTCAAGTTTTTATATGGAATGGAATCAAATCAGAATAATTTATGGTAATTTAGTTGTTTTTTTTAATATGGAATGGGGAGTATGTATCTTATTTGTTGCCTAAGTTGAAGACTCTTCCAACAGATATCAGCAATTTTCCAGAAAATAGATACATTACACAATTGTGTCACTTAAATTTGATACTTCTACCTCGAACAAAACACAAAATAAGTATCGGTTGGTTTTTGCAATTAAAAATAAAAAACGATGCTTCAGGGCATATACGAATAAAATTATTTGGTACTAAACGAAATTGTCCGTTGGCAATTTGCTTGGGCCGAATGGTGTTAATTTAATGGATCATACTAGCAAATTAATAATGAACTTTGTTACTAAAAATTTGTGAGCACTACTTAATTATCACACGGTTTCATTAATAAAATTTGTGTGGGCCTAACGGGCTTTAGTTTGGGGCCCAATATTCATTAAAATTAAAGAACCAGGGTTTTTGCATATGGTCTTATTTATTCATAATGGGCACATTACCAAATAATAATTAAAAAAAATACTGATTCGAGATATATTTTGATGTGTGCATGATCAAGAGCATCCATGTGTTATATTGCTATGGGGTAAATCAACAATTAGTTGTTGCAAGGAGATATTTTATTATGTAATATTTCTTTTTCTTTCCGAACCCAAATGTACCATTTCTAAACCTCTAATTGGTATATAATATTTGTTATATTTTACCATCTCTAGTATAAGAAATATATATTTTTTTTCTACTGTAATACAACCCACAGCTTGGTTCTCAACTTGATCACATACATGTATATATCTTTTGAATTTTTTAATATAACTTCTTGACAAAACTTGTTTTAGACATTTTTGGCAAAATATATTTCCGGCCTTTGGTGTGTGTGCAACTTACGGCTGCTATCCGCCGTCAATTCATAAATGCTAATAATTGTGACTAAGTTGCAATATATCAAGTTAGAGACATCATTATTACTTACATTTAAGTTTTATATTAGTCGCAAGTTAGAGAAATCATTATTACTTAAATTTAAGTTTTAGTACTGCTTACTCGAATAAGATTAGCGTACTACCTGTAGCATAATGACATGTCGTGCTATCTTTTCAAAAACTTATTAGATATGTTTCAATGACTAATCCAAATCGTTGAAACCAATCTACTACATAAGTGATGCATTTACATGCCAAAATTATAATGTTTTGAATTCATTTGGTATAAAGTCAAGCGGTCAAAAAAATAAGAATTATAAGATAATTTTAATACATTCATTTTTCATTATTTTTTTTACCGTTTGATCTTATACTAAATGAATGTAAAAATTTGTAAATTTTATATGTAAATACATCACTCGTGAAGTAGATCGGTTTCAACTGTTTGAATTTGTCGTTTGAAGTTTATTCAATAGGTTTTTGAAGAGGTAGCACGACATGTCACTATGCTACAGATAGCACGCCAGCCTTATTCTGCTTAATCATCACATGGTTTCAAATAAAAAAAATTCTTGGGCCTAATGGGCTTTGTTCCAGGGCCTAATATTCAATAAAATTAAAAACCAGAGTTCTTGCATATTGTTGTCTTTTTTCTTTTTCTTTTTCTGAATCAAAATTTATCTTTTCTAAAGCTATATTTGGTATACAATTTTTCATATTGTAACATCTCTAGTATAAGATAATTTCTTTCCACTACATGCAATGCAACACAATATTAACTCTCAACTTGATCACATACATGTAATAGAGCATAAACCTCAACAGCTCCAATATAGAACCAACAGAAGAGGCATTAACCGAATTAGTTAGAAGGATTGTTAAGGAAGTTAGTTAGGCAAGTTTGTTAGGCTTAACAGCAATTGTAATAATGATTAGGAGGTTAGAACTATGGTTAAGAAGAATCTAACCATGATTAGCTATTGTATCATTCTTCCTATAAATAGAGGTATCATGTACTGTACAAAGATATACAAGAAAATACAATTTCATTTCTCTTTCTCTCTTCTATTAACATGTATAACTTTAGAATTTGTTTAGAACCTCTTAAAAACTTGTTTATGGAACTTTATTTTGGAGATATATATTTCTTCTTTTGTAATTCACGCTTGCTTTCTGCTCTCAATTCATAAATACTCATAATGTCTAGTCAGAAAGATATTACCGATGATCCTTACCTAAATTTAAGGTTTATGAAGATCGCCTAAAAAAAATGTATACATGCCTTTGTGTCCATGAAAAAGCCGAGCATGAGAAGCAGAGAGCCATATGGAGCCAAGGGCAACCTGCCGGCAATTTTGCAAAAACACCAACTCTCTTTGCAATTGGTTTATTCGGTTTCCGGCAAGTCATCCTTGGCTGCATTCGACTCGCTACCTCTTCACGCATGGCTATCTATGGCTAAATCTTTATATCATTACTACTCTTTCTCTCAATTTTGCTCTCTTGATTGCATAATTAAGTTCATCACTTGTCTTTATGGGAAGGCTATACATAGTTCGTGGAAGAAGGAATAATATTTGGAGATATATGCTCTAATATATGGTTCTTGCGTATTAATGTCTTTATAGGTTTGTTAGGTCTTATGGAATTTCTCACTGTTTTTCTTCTTCTTTTTCTTTCATGTAATACCATTTCATATTTAACCTTTTAAGCGCAATTATTAATTAATATTAGCCTATTCATTGCTTGATTTATTTATGTGGCACAGAGAGAGATTTCTTTACCCAACTTTTGTATCATGCAAAATGAAACATCAATTTAGTTGAGTTAGGCGCCAACTGCATGTACACTAATTGTTATCTCTCATCCTAATTTATCGATGACCAAACTCTAAGAAATGGAGGGTAAGGCATGAAGTCAACAATAGCAGATGTTAAAGTTAAATGCATTTAGATTTAGGCCGCATTATTCGCTAATTAATAAATCCAAAGGAAATAGCGGCGTAACCAACTGAGATGTGGAATTAGGGGTGTTTATCGAGTCCGGTTTAATTAGTTTTAAGCCAAAATGAGTAAGTTTGAATTAAACAATTCGGTTTTTCGGTTTAAATAGATTGGTTCGGTTCATTTATTTTTATTTAATTTGGTTTATTTTGTTTGATTCGGTTTAATAACATTTAAAACCAGTCTTTTTTAAATGAATAGATCCAGAATCAGACCGAACCCCATTCTTTTTTAAATGAATATAACTAGTGGGCCTAATGGGCTTTTGTCCAGGGCCCAATATTCATTGAAAATAATGCAGGTTCGTGCATATTTTATTGGAGTAAAGTTGACATGTCACATGATTTTTGTATCTTTATCTCAAATGTCAAAATAAAACTGTTAGACATAATCGATATCATTTTATTTATATACATATAAATAATTATAACATTTTACTTAATTTTAATTGTTATCAAAATTTGCAAAAATACATTGATGTGAATAACTTTTGGCCATTAATTTTTAACTTATTTATTCATATAAAAATATAATTAAAAAGTGATATATTTTTATGTGCATGTAGAGAAAATAATATAAATCACATCTAACAGTTTATTTTGACATATAAATTTAAAAAACAATTGTTAATAGAAAATTTGTAAAATAGAGACACAATGAATACACAAAAAATAAAGATATTTGAACTCTTTTCTCTTTATTTGTCATAATAAAACAATGAGCGAAACATACGAGCACATTACCAAATAAAAAATATATATTGAGTCGAGATTTATTGTGGAGTGTGCTTGATCAAGAGCATATTCTATGGGGAGATTAACAATTAGTTGCTGATCGAGATATCTATAACAATGCATAATTAATTAATCATATTTATTTTACTGGAAAAAAAAAATGTCATTTATAATTGTAATATATGTTTTCTTTCCGAACCCCCCGCATGTACTATTTGGTCTACTGCAATGCAACACTTTCTTCACAACTTGATCACATACATGTACCTTTTGAACTTTCGATAACCTCTTCACAAAACATTTTATAATTCGTTTTTTTTTTTTTTTTTAAATTCACGGTTGCTATCCATGAGAGAGCAGCTCACGATTTGGCCCTTAATAATATAGCAAGCATAGTGGCGATTTTGGAGAATAATCCGCCACTAAAGCCAATAATAGTAGCCGTTTCGGTTTTGGAATCCGCGCCGTATATATATACAAGAATGTGATAGTATCTGCAGGTAAAGAGTGACTATCTGCAAGGATAAACCAATAGAAAAGTGTTTTTTCTATTAGCGACAGGAGTATCTCCGAGAGTATACCAACAGCATCCTTCGTGGATATTGTCTCATTCTTGTATATATATAGTCATGGTATCAGTTAATTAGGAAGACGTATGTGTAGCTAGATGTCTTTGTATGTATCCATGAAAAAGCCGAGCGTGAGAAGAAGAGAGCCATACGTAGCCAAAGACAACTTGCCGGCAATTTCACAAAAGCACCAACTCTCTTTAATTGGGTTTATTCCATTTCCGGCAAGTCATCCTTGGCTGCATTCGACTCGCTACCTCTTCACGCATGGCTATCTATGGCTTCTTTTTCTTCTTCTTTGCATAAGTTGATATGTCTGTCGTAGGGTCGATTAATTTGGAGCGCATATGAGGTGGTGGGGGTATTTGAATAGAATTTGAATCGTACGTGTTTATCTAGTAGGTATTGTAGGCTATATATAGTGGAAGCAAGAATATTATGGAGATCCTCTACTATATATGCTTCTTTCTTATTTAATAATTTCTTTATATATAGGTTTGTTGGGTCTGCTGGAACCGCAGACTTGATACAGTGGACGAGGTCTAGTCTCTCTTTTAAGAGAATTTATGCTAAATTCTCAACAATAACATATAAAATAATGTACTGGGACCTTTAATAAAAAAAATATTTGTTAGGACTGATGAAATTTCTCTTTTTTATTTTTTTAAGTTATTTTAATTAAGCTTAATTTAGTTCGAGGTCATTAATTGCTTAGCCAGAGCTCCCAATTGCAACATATATATTTTTTTGTAATATACATATGATTAGGGCTGCACAAAAAAATTCATAGTTCGTGATTCGATTCGAATTTGATTCGAAAAAGTTCGTAAAAAAGTCGATTCGAAATAATTCAAAATTAATTCGAAATAATTAAGTTCACAAACTATTCTAGTTCTAATATCAAAGCAACGTCAACGGTTGATTTCCGGTGATATCTTATGTTCGTTGATGACTTAAAAGTTTAAACATAAGGCTGCCTAGCCATAACTTATAACTCGTAAGTTGAATCCTCATTGTCAATTTTGAAATCCTAGACAACTTTCACCTCTTGTTTTGAGCGATTATGATCACTCTTTCATGTTGTAAAAAAGTTCGTAAAAAATTCAAAATTGAGTTCGTAAAAAATTATATTTAAAATTAATTCAAACCAAACTCAAACCAGAGTAAATTCGATTTGATTCAATTCGTTTGCAGCCCTAGTTATTATGATAGACGAGTACAGATATGATCCAATGAATGAAGCATCATTTTATCCCTGGCCAAGTGTAGGGAAGGACGACAGTGACTCAGTGAGGATATATATGAAATGGAATTAAGGTTAGTCAACAATTGCAGCTGTTACAAATCCAAAGGAAATATATAGCGGCGGTGCGGCACTAACTTTGCTACCTGGCTAATTTACAACCCTAAAATCTAAATATGCTCTTGCTGCAAATTTGCTTAGGGATCAAAGAGACCGTGAGACACGATTGAGACATGAGCTATTTGAACCCTAATTAATTAATTGAGTCTCTTTTAATTATAAAAACAAAAAAATTATATCGCCATCTCACTAATTACCTCAGAAGACTCATTTAGTTCATACAATATTTTCCATCTTCTAATTAAGTAAATTGACAAAAATATCTTTCAATAAAAATGATTATTACAATTATCAACTTTAAATTTTAGCTGTTACATGTACTAGCTACCTCTAAGAGGTATTCTAATGCGCATTAATTGGTGCATATTTTAGATATTTTCCAACAAAAAAAAGTCAAGTTTCAAGCATTCTCCATCATTTAGATAAAGTATATATGAAATTTGAGAAAATTTGAAATTTAACTTATCATAAAAATTAAGTCACTAAAACTCAACCATTAAAAATTATTGTAAGTGTTAATTGATTGAAGGCTATATGACTTTCAGAGTGACCCAAATTTTTTAGTTTTAAATTAAATAATATTTTTTTGGATTATCAAATAAACAGACCCATAAACGTTGTTGTAAGCTAGAAATAAGGAAAATCATATCAAAAGTTTTGTAATTTTACGTTACAATGAAATTATTTACTGTATCATAAATTGTATTCATAGAAATTTACAAGAATCGTAAATAGTTTTCGGTCCAAAAAAAAAAAAGCAATGAGAATTAGAGAGTTTCTCTACTTCTGATTTCTAAATATAGTTGTGCGGTTCACTAATTAAATATATTTTGATCACAAAGAATGTATAAAGAAAAAGGTTAAAAATAAAAGATGTATCAAACACAAGTATAAAAAAACTGAATATTGTAAAAAATATACTGAAAAGTCTTAAAATATATTCTCTCGCCTTTACTTGAAGATCGTATTTGGTATTTGCCAAAAGAAAGATGTTTTTTTTTGTTGGAAAAAAATTTAAAATCAAATTTGTCTTAATATTCGATACAATTACGGAGCGGATAATCGATGAATACAAATTCGAATACGGATATTACCGGATACGTTTGCACCTGTCACGTCGCTGAGCCGGAGCGTATTAACAGATAAAATGTATTAAATAAGGAACAATAAATGGATTTCAAGAAGGGCATATTAGTTAATTAAAAATTAAAAATAATTAAATAAAATGTTAAATAGTTAAAGGATATAGAAGAAAGAATGCTAAATTTGTATGTGGATATTGGATATTGTTATGTTTCGATTGGGAAATGGGCTATTTCAAAAATTTAGATGGACACACTACAATTTTTTTTCATTTTTTAAAGAGTTACCGTGTGTGAAGTGATAGAATCTAATTCCCTAATTTGGGATTGTAAATTGTAGCATAATAATAATAAGGGGAAATTGGTTATTTGCCACTCCAAAGCTTTCAAATCTAAAAATGCCATCACAAAACTATAAATCTGAAAAATACCACTCTAAACTCAGTTAATTAATATTTTTCCACTAATACACAATTTTTATACTTTTTTTTTATTAAAAATTAACTGAAAAATACAGTTTGAGATACGTATTTCTGTATTTTCCTATATTCCCTTCATACCCCTCATTATAATCCTCCTCTACGTATCTCAAAACTGTATTTTTTTGTTAATTTTTAATAAAAAAAAGTATAAACATTGTGTATTAGTGGCAAAATTAAGAATTAACTCAGTTTAGAGTAGCATTTTTTTGTTAATTTATAGTTTCGTGATGACATTTTTCAAATTTGAAAGTTTTGGAGTGGCAAATAACCAATTTTCCCTAATAATAATATTCTTAATGCACTCAACGAGCCGCCAAAACGATAATTCTTAATTTGTGACATTTTTATGTTTAATATGGGCTGCAACTGGAAGGAACAACTTGTGCTTTTGAAAACAGAACAATATAATCGAGTACATCTTAAAGGGAGGATTATAGAGGAACACTTGGAAATGCATATAGAGTTATAGACAAACATTGAATTTGCTTATTGTACTAAACTACAACGAATAAATTTATTTGGGACTAACGAAATTAGGTGTTTGCAATTTGCTTGGGCCAAATGGTGTTTAATGGATCATACTAGCAAAATAAAAATGAAGTTTGTTATAAAATTGCGTGGGCTTAATGGACTTTGGTCCGAAGCCCAATATTCATTAAAATTAAAAACCAGGGTTCTTGCATGTTGTCCAATTTATTCATAGCCGGCAATAGATACAGTGAAGGAATAAAGAATTTGAGGAATTGATAATTGATCACTTTTTTTCTTATTTCAATTAAAAAATGTGCTCTGTAAACTCAATAAATGAAATAGTAAAGTGACTATACATTAAATATAAGAATATTAGAAATTTTGATTTTAAAGATTTGTGTACGTACTTGTTCGGTAGTCTTTCTTAGGGCTCCTTAATGGCCTAATCTATTTAAATCTTACCGACCGTAGTCTTTCTTAGGGATGCTGCTTAATCTCAAGAAAAATGCCTCCTTAAGTCGAACTCGTTTTCTCTGCATTAACTCAAAAAGATTTCTTTTGTGTTAATGTATGTGGATCATCCAATCCACTTTAAGATCCGTGTGGGCTAAATCTACACTAATATTAAAGAGTTCTTATGTTCAAATCAGACAGTCTGATTGGCTCTGTCTAAAATCAGAGATCAGATAAATTAATTGACGCAAAAAATTCCCGAGTTAATGCATATGATACGTGTTATCTTAGATCTCCTTAGAGCAATTTTAAAGTATTTTTTTGTTTTCAGGAGCTGCTCCTTTTTTATAATTTCTTCTGTTCCTTTTTTTCTGTTGCCTACACGGAGCCCGAGGTGAGAACTAAAACATTTTCTTGATAACCAGTTATCAAGTGATAAACTCACGAATCTAACACCATATGAGGCTTGCTGTCGAATTGCTCTTTCATTTGACATCTGTTTTGATGGGTTGTTTCTCCGTTCCTTTTCTCTCTGATTTCTTCATATTTTTTTTCCCTTAAAAAAAAGCAAGATAAGAGTTTTGCATTAGAATAAAAAACAGAAAAACATAAGAGGCAACCAAAAAAGCAGAACTGAAATGAATTTGGGTTGAATTTTCAAGATATAATGAACTGTACAGTGTGCACCATATCCTTATTTTGTACTCAGATACTGTTTGATTTTTGTGGGCATACTGATAACTGTACATATGCCTATGCGGTTTCCACTAGTTCAGACCTGAAGCACTTAGAAGGGACCCTCATGATTACATAAAACAATTACCAGTACAGGTACACATAATAAAATAAACAATAGGCATACTGGTACAAGAATAGGCATTCAAATGCATGATAAAAATGATACCTTCCAGAAAATCAGAGATGTTATTTGCAAGGACCTGTTGAGCATCATAAGACTTCCTATCGGAAAAATTCAAGCTAGAATTATGATAATGATCCGAACCGGACCATTAGAACTGATTATTTCCTTTACTTGAAATTATTTGTGAGATTACTTTAAAACTTAATACTCATTTCAGAAATGTTGTCATTCAATTATGAAATAGGAGACAACCAAAATTCTAATTAGAACATATCATTCCTAACGATGTGTACCAATATGGTATGGTGCTGGTATATCTATGTTACAAACAGTAGCTATGCATCTCCATGTACCAGTCCCTAGGCATGTGCAGGCATATTCATTTATGAGTTGGTAACAATGTTGGTACATCCAGTCTAGTTTTATGAGAAAATGTCAATAGTTGGTACCAGTGCAAATAAGGTGCAAGCTGTGCTCAACACTATGTTACAGGAATACTAGTACAAGTGATGCGATTCTTTGACAATTTTGAAAAAAGAGTACAGTCTAATTTACTAGTGGGGCATAGCCTAATTTACCGTTAAGCCTTGTACATAATTATTCCCTCGAATCTAGATTTATCAAAATATATAAAGAGTATAAAAAGCACTTTTCCTTGATGAGAAAATACTGATGAAGAACTTGTGGATTTGCAATCAACAACAACCAATACTTTAGTCCCAAACAAGTTGGGGTGGGTTAGAAATGAAACCAAATCACAATAAGCACACGGATGAGATTTTTAACAAAGATGAATAAACGAAAGGTACTGATACAAGCCTCCAAACATTGTCCCCAAATCTGTCAGCACGATTGACAGAAAGCATAGGAAAAAAAAGAAGTGCATGTAAACCATAGTCAATTTTTATATATGATACTAATTGTTGATAGAAGCATGCACACATAATAGTTCATCCCCCAACAATACTAATTCATGCCTTAAAAATGTGTAGATCAGACTGGCACCAAAGTAATGATCTAGATCAATATAAATTTTATCTAGGATGTTAAGTACAGATCTTGTTCAGGAATGACATAAAATTACCAAGTAATGATGGCAATACACATAAAATTACCAAGTAATGATAAATGATTCATTCAATAAATTGAAATTTTGTATTCCAAACAATAAAAACAATAAAAACTTGGGTGCGTCATGTACCTTCTATATTTTTTTACGGGCAAGAAGGTACTATTTTATTTATTGCCCAGTATAACATGAGATTATGAGAGTATTACAAACTTTAATTTGTTGGGACCCAAATAATTTATTGTTTGCAAACTTGCAAAGTGTTTTGCAAGATTTTTTTTTTTATAATTGAATCAGAGTGAGACTAAGATACGCTGTACCGGTACCATACATATTGCAGATCGGTCTAGCTATTTTAATTATAAATTAATATTTTTATTTTGAAAGTTTCAAATATATATATTTTAAATATTTTTACTATTTTTTAAATAGGTAACATATCACATGATCTAAAGATTACGGAACATATATTGAAAAGTACTAATTGTGCCGATTTTGCCTTCTATGCTTGTGATGCAGATACTGTTAAGTCTCTCTTAAACAAGAGAGACTAGTGGAACCCGAAGATATATATTACAACTTAGAACCAGTCTTCGTTAATTAGGTATATGCACATAAAGAGACATGCTCAGAGGAGATTCTAGTGGAACGGCTGGTACAAAAGAGCTTGAAAGAATTAGGGGTTCCTCATACGAGTTTGCCTGAGCAGAACAAAACCAGAAACCCAATATTACAACTTATATGGGGAAGCACAATGTACCATATATAGGAATGCAGTTATTTTCTTGTCAGATACCAATCCAAAAGATACTTCAGCTGCTCTATATTAATTGTTACTTAAATTGTCTTGGACATGAATTGCATCTTAGAAACATTTGGTGATTAAATTAAATGAATTAGTTAAGTAATAAGTTATTTTGAACATTTACTTTAATTTATATACAAAAGTTCATAAAAAACACTGCAATATAATATTAAAATCATACTGAAGTAGTAGAAAAATTTATAAAATGAAGTTTCAGAAATCTAATAAATAACTTCTTGCTACAGGAATGTATCACAACATTCTTAAAATATGGTATCAGTGCATCAAATTTGAGCACGACATTGATCCTTTTTTATAATTATTGTTAATTAATGATAAGGCGTTGAATCCAAGAGTTCAATTAGGAGCCGTTTTAAGTGGGGCTCTTGCCAGAGTAAAAGAATACTACTGGATCAATGTACAATTTTCATAAACCTTTTACCTGACAATTTACCTTTGAAATATAGCCAGTAGGGTTTTTCTTCTTCATGTATATGATTTAGTCACAAAATTGATATGCTTTACTGTTTTGAAATTAGTTTTATCCTTGTCGTACCAGTACACTAGCAACTCCCTTTTGAGCAATACTAATCAATGGTAGCCTTACTTAAATGTTGTTTGTAGCTAAATTGTTTTGTAATTGCAGTTTATGGATTTAATTATGATAATTCAGTTGATTTGAGTAAAGGTCAGTAAAGTTCAAGTTGGACTCTGCCAGAAGGGCTTTGTGGTCATCTTTTCTTGCTAGGGATCTGTTGAGCGAGGAAAATGATCTAAAGAATCAAGAAACAACAAATGACTAAAGGCTTGAAAACAAAAACCCAGAGAGCTCAGTTGCAAGGGCAGTAAAGTTCAAGGAACTCCTATTTACTAAATTAGTTTATTCTCATCAGTCCTCTTATACAAATTAACAAACACCTAGTCTGTATGATACGAACTTGAACAGTAAGAATCAGATTCTAGTAGCTATTTGGGACTATTTTTGTTTGCTTTTTGCTCAGTTGACAAATCGGTGCATAGTTAAGGCTTGAAGAAATAACTCCTATTACCATACTAAAAAAGTGATGCCTCTAGAGAATTGGTAGATCAGGACTTATACCAGAGTCAATGCCTCTCATATATTATGAATAAAATTATAACACCGGCCAGTCTTATGCCCCAACCAAACCAATACTCCTAACAAAGAGAATTAAACATTCTCGACTGAATGTTAAAATTGATTTTACAAATATTAACCAGAAAAAAAGCAATTGAGTTTGCACCATTGATTGGAACTCAAATAACTAGCCATGAAAAGTTGGTAATGATTCTGCTTAATAGAAATAATTGATCCAAAAATGAAATGAATCGGTCTGACCGGATTGATTAAGATGTGATTTCATGACTGTGCTAGCTTGCAACCTTTGAACTGTGAGTAACAAGCACAAATAATGGTAAGAATTTTGAGAAGCCTAATAATCTCATAAAACAAATAACAATTTGAACAATCAGATGAGTTATTTTTAGTGTGCTCTCATAATATTGGTCATCAAGCGCCTTATTTGTAGTTGACTAAATTGGTTGATAATATGAAACCCCAGTTCCTTCCTATCCAGATTCACATGTAACTTTGTAGTTGACAAGCCAAGAAACAACAATTAAATGTCACCCAAGCACAACCAGATGCATAATTTAAGGGGGTCTGGTCCTAATTGGAGTCAATTTATGCCTTATTTCTCAATTTTATACATATTAGCAAAGAAAATGAATCAAAATTAGATTCCATGCTGAAAGTTTTTTTGGGACATTTCATCAAGTATCTAGAGTGCACAGTCAGGAGTTCACAAATGCGATCTAGTTTGTCTTCCGTGGTTAGAGAGAACCTAGTTTGTCTTCTTGCATTTCACATCTCTGAGGGGCATTTCAACAAACACTTGTTTTGCAAGGGAAGAGAGGAGCACAGTGTACTTCCGTCAGTGGGATTGTAGTACAGCCCTTGCTCGGAATGGTATGAAAGAAGAAGGTAAAGCCAATTTGGGGGTTACATTTCAAGTTTTTATATGGAGTCGAATCAAACCAGAATATTTTTTGATAATTTAGTTGATTTGAGTTCCAATAATATGATGCCAAGGTAATGGTCAATTTTTGGTAAATATTTTAACAGAGCAATTTTAGCTTAATGTAGCGCACGGTCTATAGAATCAAAACAGAGGTACATATGGTTCGTGCGCTGCATGAAACTAAAACTGCTCTGTTAAAATCTTTACCCTTACTTTTCACAGCAAGTTTCCCTTCGTTAAATGTCTTAGTTGCATGCTAATTTGGAAAAGAGTGAGGCTATGGTAATATATACATTACTGATCGACCTGTGCAATGGATGCATATCGCTATTTTTAATTATTTCAACAATTGATTCGAACCATTCAACATAATCTTCATATGCAAATGTACTTGTAAACCAAATTTTATATTTTTAAGATTTTTATACTATTTTTTTCGAATCAAGTGATTTTTTATCTATGTAAAATAGTATTAAAAAAATTCTAAAAAAACATAAAATTTGGTCTGTAAGTATATTTTCGTATGAAGATCATGTTGAACAATTTAGATCGGCTGCTTGAACTTTACAAATGGACAAACTGAAAGTTTATTCATGATATTTATAAATTTTATATTCTATCTAATTGATTAAATTAATTTCCTTGTTTGAAATTTGTGCAGCATTGAGATCCAAGTTTTTGATAGAATGTCTTAGTAACCTTAACAAGAACCTGTTGAGTAAAGTTCTCCATTTGCATCATTTGGAAAATAAAAGAATTATATATAAGAGAATAGCAAACCAAAATAGTAAATAATATAGAAGCACAGAAGTAAAGGAACAGAGTGATGTATATATATATATACATATATACATATATATATATATATATATATATATATATATATATATATATATATATATATATATATATATATATGTATATATATATTTTTTTTTATGAACTCAAATGTACCATTTCTACACCTCTATTTGGCATATAATATTTGTCATATGGTACCATCTCTGGTATAATTTTTTTTCCTCCTGTGATTTATACAACCTTGCTTCTCAACTTGATGATATACATGTATCTTTTGAACTTATTAAAAAAACTTCTTGACAAAACTTGTTTAGGACATTTTTGCCGATTGGGATTGTTTTTTTTTTTTTTTTTTGCAAGTTACAAATCATTACTTATATAAATTTAAGTTTTATATTAGTCGCAGGTACGAAATATGATTAAAAAATTACTCTTTTGTTGTTGTTAAAAGTGGGATCTAGCCCACCGATAGGTGTTGGTAAACCCAAGAGAAGTTTGTTATTTCAGCATCCCTAACCAGGTAAAATATATTACAGTTTAGGAACATTTTGTTACCAGAAGCTTTTAGTATATAGTACAAGATGAAACTTACCTTCTTTCATTCAAAATATAAATAACACACAAAAAATAGAAATATGAACAGATCATCTTGATCTACCCATGAGTGATGTTGGATTGCTGGTTTATCAAAACTAATTAAACTTCAGTACATAGAATTTTGGGCCTTGATTCTTTCGTAAAATGAACACAAGAATTCCTGGATGTGAATAGAAAAAAAGTTCTCTTTATTGATTGTCCTCTTGGGTTAATATAGTGCCTTATAATCTTACTAATAAGTTCATAGACTTTCCTTGAATTCCTATTTACCAATAGGACCCTAAATTAACAAATCTCAACAATGTGCATCCATTGTTTGATGTCGATCAAGATTATATCTAGATTTGTTGTTTGGGGCTGAGAAATATTTATAGTTTAACGCTCTATTATAATAAAAATGGTAAATCCGAAAATAACCTTTTTTTAATTTTCCTAAAGTTGAATTGCTGCATATTTATTTTCCCCTTGGAATGACAAAAATCCTTCCCATAAGTTTTTTTTCTTTTTATTCCCAGCAACAAGAGGCTTCTTATATGTTATAAAGCTTTTTTGAGTTAAAAGCTATGACATATCGTAGAATTCTAGTAACTAAATTAAGGATTTAATTATTTTTTTTTTTATATATATATATAGGCAAAGACGTATGATCCAGATGGGGAGTACGTATCAATGGTACTGGTTGCCTGAGTTGAAGAGTCTTGCAAGATATAAAAGGAATTTCCCAGGAAATAGATACATCACACATATTGTGTCACTTAAATTTGATACTTCTCATCGAATCAATGATATTATTAGAAGAATGGGAGGGCAATCAACATCTATGTCCAACAAAACGTAATTAAAAAATTGAGATTGGGTGTGTTTTACACACTAAATTCTCAACTGTTTTGTTTATTTTGGTTCATTTGTCACATTTGCAAGGAAAAAATGAACTCGAAGGGATGGTGATATATATATATATATATATTTTGCATGTTTATTTTTTTACATAATTTAGTATGTACTGATTATCAAATAAATATTCTCTTATTTTAATGAACTGCATCAGCAAATGGTGGAAGATCGGCCATGATGCACGTAGTCCTTAATGTTGCTAGTTTTTGTTTAGTTCTTTGTTATATTCAGTCAGTTACTTTTGTTATTTCTAAGTTAGATTACGAAGAAAATGATATTTAGTGTTTTGCCGATTGTTAAGTGGTTAGTAAAGTTGCAATCAATAACTGGATGTGTTTGTTTTGAGGCTTCCCTGTTTCCTCTTTTCTTTACTATTTTGCAAATTGATAAAAAAAACAAAAGTTGCACAATTAGTGTAGAGTGATTTTGAGCTTTTGATATTGTTTTATTTAAAATGGAAACAAGCGTGCAGAATTTGTTTGATTGGTAGTTCGTATGGAATCTGCTTTTAGCTCATAATAATATACCTAACTTGGCATCAATTAATGCGAAACAAATATTATATTTTCTGTTACAAAGTGCAATTGCAAACCACCTATCATCCATTATAATTAAAAATGCACTTTATTGTGGAAATTAAATATTGTGATTTGTGGAATTCATAGGTGGAGCCGAGGAGGACAACTGGATTGGGTCAAGTCATCCCCTTTTAATTATGTGATAAAATCTTTCAATATGTGGAGGGTTCCACTTCTCGTCTCTAGTGCTTGGGCGGCTGCTAGGATTTTTTAAAATCGCTAAAAACCAAATTAAGAATCTTGCTTTAACACTGCAATATCAATTATATATTATAATTGTTGGAAAGAACTTAAAATTGCGGAACTTGAAAGAGTTGAATTTGCTGCAGAAATTCTTATTAACTCAATAAATATTCAGACTTACAACTCAAGTATTTAAACACAACAGAAACTATAAATGGAAACTGCTGTTCCATCACATCCACTACTCTAATCTATTCTAAATAAGGAAATTAACCAGCCCACTAACTCTCCTAATTAAAGACAAGTACTCTCCACTAAGTAATCTAATTATAGGACTCCTAGAACATGCTAAACTTCTAAAAACTGCAGCTCTAAATCTGACCAGCAGAACAGCGCCTCTAGAATCTTCAGTCTAATTTTGTATCACATTTTTAACACTCCCCCTTGATGCAAAATTACTAACTCCAAGTGCTGCTCTGAATTGTTCGAACTTGCTACGTGCCAATGCCTTCGTAAGCACATCTCGCTGCTTGTTCATCCGTGTTAACATATTTAATCTCAACATCACCATTTGTCACAAGATCACGAATGAAATGAACACGTATGTCGATATGCTTGGTTCTTCCATGAAATGCTGGATTTTTCGCCATTGCTATTGTTGATTGGTTGTCACAAAATATCACTGTGGGATGCTTGTTGTTCTTGTTCAAAATCTGCCAGTATGCGCCTTAACCAAACTGCTTGACATGCTGCTTGAACCGACTGCTGAATATTCGGCCTCGGTAGTTGATAATGCCACGGTTGCTTGCTTCTTTGAGCTCCATGAAACTGCACCTGTGCCTAGTGTAAACATGTGCCCGGATGTGCTCTTTCGATCCTCTCGCGCAACCTGCCCAATCGCTATCACTATAACCGACCAACTTGAAGTTGTTAGTGCTTTCATACCATATGCCATAGTCAGCTGTACCTGCAATGTAATTTAAAATTCTTTTGGCTGTGCCAAAGTGATGTTTTGTTGGATTTTGCATGTGTCTTGAGACCACTCCAACTGCGTAAGAAATATCCGGCCTTGTGTGAGTCAAATACATCAACCCTCCAATCAAGCTTCTGTACTTGGTGGCATCGGCTGGACCTGAGCCATCATCCTTTATCAGCTTCTCATTCACATTCATTGGAGTTGATGCTATCTTGCTTTCCTTAATCCCAAATTTCTTTAGAAGATCAATTGCATACTTTCTTTGTGATACAAAAACGCTACCATGTTCTTGCTCTACTTCCGGACCGAGAAAATAATGTAACAACCCAAAATCAGTCATCTCAAACTCTCCTTTCATGTTGATCCGAAATTCATCCAACAACCTTTCACTTGTGCCCATATAAATCATATCATCCACATATAAGCACACAATTAACAATTCTCCTTTTTCACCCCTTTTAACATACAAATTGGGTTCACTCTTGCTTCTCTCAAAACCCGAATTGATGAAGTATGAATCAATTTTGCTATACCAAGCCCTTGGTGCTTGTTTCAAACCATACAAAGCCTTTGTCAGTTTATACACAAACCTCTCCTTGCCTTTCACTTCAAATCCTCTTGGTTGCTCCACATAGACTTCCTCTATCAATTCTCCATTGAGAAAGGCAGATTTGACATCAAATTGATATACATCTCTTTTCATTTGAGCAGCCAAAGCTAACAACAATCTCACTGTTTCAAACCTTGCAACCGGTGAAAATGTTTCTTCATAATCTATGCCATATTCTTGTGCATAACCCTTTGCCACAAGTCTAGCTTTGAACTTTTGAACACTTCCATCTGGACCAAATTTAGTTTTGAAAACCCATTTTAAACCAATGACATTTTTACCTTCAGGAAGCTTCACCAAATGCCAAGTTTTGTTCTTCTCGATTGCATGTATTTCTTCTTGCATTGCTTTGCACCACTCCTCCTTTTCTGCAGCTTCTTCAAATGTTGTGGGATCAGCAACAAAGAGAACTTGTGTAGTTTCATACAGTTCTTGCAAGCTTTTTGTCTTTTCGCTTGTTATTTCGGACTTCTATCACGCCTCCTATAAACCCTTATTGATGGTTCAGTACTTGAAGCTTCATTCAAGCTCTCATCATTACTCAAAAAAGGTTGACTTGTGCTGTTGTTTGAGGGTTGCGCACTCTTGCTTGAATTAGGTTGTTGTTGCACACCTTCAACTATTTCTTCATTATCGTTTGTTGGTTCTTCAATCCCTGCATTTTCTATAGTTTCCTTCCACTGCCAACTTGTTTTTTCATCAAACAAAACATTTCTACTCACAATAATTTTGCCACTTTCGGGATTATACAGCCTATATCCTTTGGATTGTGTACAATACCCGATGAAAATACATTTTTCTGATTTTTCATCAAGTTTGGTTCTCTTTTGTGGATTGACAAATGCATAGGCTATACATCCAAATACTCTTAGATAACTTACCCCTGGTTTCCTCTCGAACCATGCCTCAAATGGAGTTTTATTCATCACAGCTTTTGTTGGTGAAATATTCAGTACATACACCGCAGTTGCAACTGCCTCAGCCCAGAATTTGTTTGGTAGATTCTTGCATTTCAGCATGCTTCTACCCATCTCAACAACGGTTCTATTTTTTTCTCTCTGCCACCCCATTTTGCTCGGGTGTATAGGGTGTGGTTAGCTCATGGTGTATTCCTTCATTTTCACAGAAATTAATGAATTCTTTTGAGAGGAACTCACCACCTCGGTCCGTTCTTAACACCTTCAACTTCTTATCAGATTGCTTCTCTACAAGAGCTTTAAACACCTTGAAATTTCTGAATGCTTCTCCTTTGCTTTGTAGGAAATACACCCAACTCATCCTACTATAATCATCTATGAAAAGGAGAAAATACTTGCTGCCTCCAAGCGATTCGGTTTGCATTGGACCACACAAATCCGCATGAACCAACTCAAGCACTTGAGTTGCTCTCTTGGCTTGGCCTTTTGGAAATGGAAACTTGGCCTGTTTACCGAATATACATCCTTCACAAACACCTATTTGGTTGATTTCGGGTAGGCCATAAACCATTTGTTTTTGGTTCAACAATTTCAGACCATTGACATTTAAATGACCATATCTAAGATGCCATAACTCAGATTGGTTCAAAGTTTTTGCAGCCATTGCTCTTTCCTTTACATTTGAAACCTCCAAGGGAAACAATTTATTGGTTGCCATGTTCACCTCTACCATTACCTGGTTTTTGGATTTTATTACACAAGTTTTCCCTTCAAACACAATTGAATAACCACTATCCATTAACCGCCCAATACTCAACAGATTCTGTGTCAAATCTGGGATAAAATAAACATTGTGCAAATATCTCATACCATTGTTTGTGTGGACTGCTACTGTACCCTTCCCTTCAACTTGAATCATCTTGTCATCACCAAGCCTGACCTTCAACTTGTATGTTTCATCGAAATCTTCAAACAATTGCTTGAAACCTGACATATGGTTTGAACAGCCGCTGTCAAGAAACCATATGCTGCTTGCGTCTACCTTTTCATCTATAATGCTGGCCATGAAAAGTGTGGGTTGAGTTGTGGGTTCAGTCTCCTCTTCTTCTGTGTAATTGACTTGGCTTTCTTCTCTTTGCCGCTTGTAGCAATCGGCTTGATAATGCCCGTATTTGTTGCAGTAATAACATTGAACATCTTTCTTAAAATTGTCATGTGAGTCATCTTGTCTTCCTCGGCCTCTTCTGAAATTATTTCTTCCTCTACCTCTGCCTCGTGTGTAGTTGTTTGATTTACCTCTTGACGACTCCCCCTGCATGTAGAATGCCTTGTCATCACTTGTTTCTTCGGTTTTGGACAGCCTTGACTCATGAGTCTGCAGTGACCCCATAAGTTCATCAAAGGTGTAGTTGTCCAGATCTTTAGATTCTTCTATTGCTGCAACTACATGATTGAACTTGGATGTTAGGCTTCTCAAAACCTTTGCCACTACCGTTTTCTCCTCCATGGTGTCTCCAAATACTCGAATTTGGTTGACAACGGTTGTAACTCTTGACAGGAAAATCTGCTTTGTTTCTCCTGTTTGCATCCGCGTGTCTCGAAATCTCGTCGTAGGCCTTGCAATTTGATGGCCATAACTCGTGAACTTCCTTGAAATGCGGTTTTCAAGGTTGTCCATGCCTCCTTTGCGGTGGTGGCTGCTGCAATTTTCGAGAAAATTGTGTCGTGCACTGCTTGTTGGATGAAGAACGAGCGCCCTTGCATCTTTCTTTCGGTTTTCTTGCTGGTTCGGATCCGGTTCTGGTGCACCCTTGTCTACTAAATCCCATAGGCCATGAGACTTGAATAGAGTCATCATCTTGATGCTCCAAAACGTGTAGTTCTCGCCTTTGAACAAGAGGTATCGCTGGTTGAGTAACATTGATTGTGGTGGAGCCGCTGTCCGCCATTTCAGATTTTTGGAGTTTATGGATCGAAGTTTGCTCGATACCAAATTGTTGGAAAGAACTTAAAATTGCGGAACTTGAAAGAGTTGAATTTGCTGCAGAAATTCTTATTAACTCAATAAATATTCAGACTTACAACTCAAGTATTTAAACACAACAGAAACTATAAATGGAAACTGCTGTTCCATCACATCCACTACTCTAATCTATTCTAAATAAGGAAATTAACCAGCCCACTAACTCTCCTAATTAAAGACAAGTACTCTCCACTAAGTAATCTAATTATAGGACTCCTAGAACATGCTAAACTTCTAAAAACTGCAGCTCTAAATCTGACCAGCAGAACAGCGCCTCTAGAATCTTCAGTCTAATTTTGTATCACATTTTTAACAATAATTAATAAGAAAGAGGCCCTACGATGTAACACATACCTTAATCAATTTCATAAACGGTGGAAAATTACTTTTCCTCTCCACCAAATCTTTTAATTAATAATTAGTCATTTTCTTTCCATATTAGTTAATTCCCCTCTTCCCCAACTTTCGCAGAAGCTACCAATTAAAATATGGAAATGAGAATGATGAAAATGATGTTTTATTGATTGCTTGTGTTCTGATTTTTACATGGTGTATACAAGGATATTTATAGCCTAAATTATATGAGTATTTCAATAGCTGTTAGCCTTTTACGCTGGAGTTGTTGCCTATTTAAACCCTAATTACATAAGTAAGCTAGGTATCAAATATAGATTGACAGCTACCAGATGGATGCAAACTTATTTGTTGCCTAAACTAGCCTATGATGGATATTCTGAGGCTATTTTTCAACAAAACAAATAGCTAATGGTATCCAAGAAAAATATAAATCTTCATTTTCATCATTTGGAAATAAAAGAATTATAAGAGAATAGCACATTAAAATAGTAAATAATATAGAAGCACAAAAGTAAAGGAACAGAGTGATGTTTTGTATTATGTCATTCCAAATCAGAGCTGTTCCTTGCTTAGGTACGTAGATACGAGAACAGAGAGTTGCAAATGACTCAACATACTGGTAATTCATCACTGATACTTCTACCAATATTATTTATATCTTTTGTTTTAGTAGCAGGGGCATATTAAATTGAGTTGTCTTCTGCTCACTGTCTTATTATATGTAAACATTTTTCTCCTCTTCCTTAACTCTAGATACCCCTTTTATAGATATCAGGAAAGAACTATCTACCACTGGATTCATGTCAAATCAGTGCTGGAATTATAGAGCTGAGTGGTTTGAGACATGTCTCATCGATTATGAGCCTGCTTCAAATTATGGTAACTGGACTTGTGGAGCTGGTGAGTTACTCATCTAATTATCAAACAAGTTCTTTCCTTTCGTTGAAAGAACAATTTAACTAAAAACTGTTCTTTTTTTTTACCCCTAATAGCAGTTGGTAATAACCCAAGAGAAGATCGTTATTTCAGTATCCCTAAGCAGGTAAAATATATTACAAGATCAAAGTTACCTTCCTCATTTAAAATATAAATCCCAAACAAAGAATCAAAATTTTGAATGGATCATCTTGACATACCCATGAGCGATGCTATTTTGCATGTGCTATGGGTGTAAGATATAATGGACAGTGGCTGTGTGTAGGTGGCCAACTTCAGGTACCTTCATATTGTTTATTTTGATTTCTATGAAATCGGTGAATAACTCCACTTTTATTCAAGAAAAAACTGTGAGTTGGTTCCATTAATTTAATCACCTTAATTGGTTATGTACATTAAATATCTTTTGTGCATATTAACGTCCAATCTTGAAAGTTTCAAAATTATAAAATAATACAATATATCAGGATTCTATAAAAGCTAGCTACAGCGCTATCAACTATTTTTGGCGCAAGCGCTAGCTATAGCTTTTTTTTTAGTCTTTCTGCGATGACACGATAATCGCTATTTAGAACCTTGCAATATGTAACTATACTGGATGATTTGAATGTTTTAATCCATGATAAAAATTAATTATCCCTTCCCATTATTTATTATCTAACAATGAAGACATGGTAAGCATGATTTGATCCAACCTTCTAAATAGTGATTATTGTGTCATCGCTGAAAGACTAAAAAATAAAAAATAAAAACTATCACGAATAGGGTAGATATAGAAAAATCTATCCTATATGGTGTTTCTTTTTAAATTATATTCTATATTTCTATTCATTATCAACATTATCTAAAGTCTCATAGAGAAATAAGTAATACCAAATTGATTAAGGAATTATAATATTTATATTCAACCAGTACAAAGTCCAAATTGCTAATCTCTAGTAATATCATAAAATTTACTTCATATCTTTAAAAATACCATGCTTCTAAAAAAAACAAAGAATAAATAAAATTGGACCTCTTCATAGATGTACCATGGAGATATATAGTGCCAAAAGACAACCAAGGGAAGAATTTTGTCGAATAATGGGGACCTATCTTAATATTCCTTGTTTCTTTATACACCTTCAATTAATTTATCCTGCACCAAAAACATGTAGAATTAATCAATGCTTAAAATCTAGGGCAAGCTTAAAAAAAATGGGCAAAAAGAGGATTAAGAGAGTGGTTTTAAACTTTGTAAATGAGCACTTATTCAGTAAGCTTAAGACTCTATAGGGTGCTAATTAAGGAGGCATTATCTACCCCTCACCAAACACCAACGTAGATTTTTTTTTTCTATTGTACTATAACAAGCAGTACGTAGTCCATTAATGTTTTTATATAAAATGATTAGATA
Source organism: Carex scoparia (assembly GCA_024447655.1). Classification (NCBI taxonomy): domain Eukaryota; kingdom Viridiplantae; phylum Streptophyta; class Magnoliopsida; order Poales; family Cyperaceae; genus Carex; species Carex scoparia. The sequence continues at coordinate 6,633,182 of JAJHPE010000016.1, read as the reverse complement.
TTTAAAGGAGAAAAAAGATAAATAATGAACAGGCTAGCAACCTGCTCAGGAAAATAGCTATCATATTGGGTCGATATTTTGTGTCTTTTGAGCCGACTATTATTATTTTTAAACCATGAAGAAACATGCCAAACAGTTGAATTGGCCCAACAATTACAAGCTGTGCATATTAACTATGATTTGGTTCCATTAATTTAATCACCTTAATTTGTTATATACAATAAATATCTTCTATATAATTCTATTATAGAATCACGTCTAATCTTGAAAGTTTCAAAATTGAAAATAATCCAATATATACCTACACTGGATGATTTGAATGTTTTAATCCATGATAAAAATTAATTATCCCTTCCCATTCTTGATTACCTAACAATGAAGAAATGGTAGGCAAGATGTAGATTGAAATTATTTGTATATGGTGTATAGATGAGCGACAATCTCATGTGAAAGACAAATTAAGATTCTTGATTTCACACCACAATATCAATTAAATTAAGAAAAAAGAGGTCCTATGATGTAAGATGTACCTTAATCAATTTCGTAGACGGTGGAAAATTAATTTCCCTCTCCACCAAATCTTTTAATTAATAATTGGTCATTTTCTTTTCATATTACTTAAATTCCCTCTCCCCCACTTTAGTACAAGCTGCCAATTAATATATGTGTGCAGATAAGATCGACATGACTGACAAAATTAAATAATGAATGAATGCATGCGCGCACCTCGAGATTTGCTTTTTTCTGTAGACTAATAAAAGAATAAATTCACCTCAATAATTTTTCTTAAACAGTAAAAAATAAACACCTCGAGATTGTAATTAAGAATGCATCAAGTAGTGCGCCAATTGAGACCTTAATTTATATAAGTTCCGGCAAGCTTCGTTCTGGTATAGTACTGCACAACAAATCTAAATACTGTGCTATATACATTCACAAAACAGTTCGTCAAGATACCATCCAAAACATATATCCACTCTCAAATTTCTTTAGTACAACTGAGAAGCTAAATGGCTGAGACTATTGTGAATTGGGTGGTCAGCAAGCTAGGTGATGCTGTAGTTAAGGAGGTTTTACTCCTATACGGCGTCGATGAGCAAGTGGAGATGGTGAACCGTGAACTCAAACGGATACAGGCTTTTCTCAAGGATGCTGATAGAAAGCAAATAAAAGATGAGAAACAAAAGCATTGGATAAAAGAGGTCCGAGATGTGGCTCACTCTATAGAAGATGCCATAGACACTTTTCTCATGGAGATCCCTCAAAATCCACAAAAATCGGGCAAGAGGGAAGCCATAAAAAAGATGTTTAGAAAAACCAAAAAACTCCCAGCTATACACAACCTTATAGCTGAGATAACCCAGATTCAAACAAAGATGAAAGAGATCGAGCATAGCAGAGTCAGATATGGAATAAATAATTTGGGTGAGGGCAGTACTGGAGATATCAAACTACCAGTCAGGCCACTGATACTACCAGATATTGATCCCGAAATTGTTGGCTTCAAGGCAGACCAGGACCGCATCGTCAAGGAGTTGCTTGATGAGACTACTAAGAGACGTTGGGTGGTCTCAATTTGCGGGATTGGTGGTGTTGGAAAAACTACTCTTGCACAAAAAGTGTACAATTGGTATGCGCTTTTTTTTTCTTCTAAATTGTGTCATTTACTATCAATTTGATTCAAATTCACCTTTCTCCCAGTTTTAAAATTTTCACTAATTTTGTTTATAAAAATTACACACTTTAGTTAAGTTAATTAAATTAGAAAACATGTTTAATATATTTTTCTTATTGTAAAACTTATATTTTATGATAAAAAGGTTAGATTTGGTCAATATATTTCTCGAGGCCTTAATGTATGATGAATTTGAAAAAAGTGCTCTATTAATAAATTTAAGTTATTAGGTGAGCTATACGTTTCTGTTGGGGTAAATTTTAAGATATTTGGATAGTTAAGAACTTAATTAAAATAAATTAAATTGAAATAGACTTAAAATAATAATATCCGGACCATGCGAAGCATTGTCCTTAAGCATATTCCATCTCTATCTTGTAAGATTTGGAATCATCACCATGATAATCCGGAATTGTCACTCTTTAATTAGAGCACGACCATGAGAACGACCGACAATAACTCCGCAATATCTAGCACTTGATCAGAATTAATTTATATAGATTTTGTTAAACTGGATAAGAATTGCTAGGAAGCAAATTCATGAAAGAAGATCTTAGAAACAAACATAGAGAGAATGGAGTGGGAGATTAGTACGAAAATATGATCGATCATTCCATTTGGATGTTCCATATTCTATTTATTCCATTTGGACAATTAAGGAAAGAAGAGTTGAGTTTTCTTCTTAATTAAAAATTAAATTTTGAGTTTTGAAAATATAGTTCCAACAGTTTTACCATGACACCAAGAAATATTAACTAATGAACGTAACTCAATAACATGGTCCCAGAGGCAACCCTAGAGCCACCAGCCCCACCCCTCCTCCACCCGCCCCTACTTCGAAGCACCACCACTTCACATGTGTCTCATCTCCAAAATATCATCCTCCCCTCTCTCTCGCTAGGCTCTAATTGTTTGAGCTGAGAGGAGAATGAGAGAGAGGGGAGGAAACAGAGCTGAGCAGAGCCGATCGAAGCCAACAGCGCGGTATCGTCGTAGTTCGGAGCATAGAGTTTTCATCTCGATCGAAGTATGATGGTGAGTAGATCTGATTGTTGAAGCTCGACGTCGGTCGGAACTGCGGATCCGGTCGTGGAATAAAATGGAGATTAAGGTATTATAGTGATTATGAGTGTACATCCTAAATTCTAGATCCTAAACTCTAAGAATTTAGAGGGTGACTAGGAGTGAATTTAGATTAATTTTGAGTAATTTAGAGGATTTTGTAAGAATAAAGGAATATATTTCGGAATTAGAGTCATTTAACTCATTATAAATACATTTTTTATTAATCGAATTGTTAGTAGGAATTAAAGCCACTAATTAATTTCGGTAGTAGTGTAAGCTGATATATTGCTACTATCATGCTTATAAAAAAAAAAAATTAATTTGACAATCACCTTCCAAACTATGCAATCAGTGTCAAACACTCCGGTAATTAATTTGGGACTTCTTAATTTTCAATATTAAAATGAACATTATATCCATGATAATTTTATCCCTGTTGAAATACTTATGAGGTTTGCGTAAAAAAAAAAACGGATGTAAAATTAATATAATTTTGAGGTTTGCGTAAAAAATGGTCTAAAATCCACTTTAGTATATTATATTAAGTTTGTTAAATTGATTTTAATTGGGTACGTATATGCTTACGTGCATATCTGCATTCGCATTTTTACATGGGTTTTATTGACATTGCGCAAAATTACGATCAACATCTAGACTAATTGGGAAAATAGAAGAATAGAAGAATAGACTTCTGACCCTGTTGTATAGAAAATTGCAAACGGACGGTCTAGATTAATTCCAGCTGAGCTAAACTTAATCTGATGCCTAAGAAAAAATAGGGGGTCTGTTTTGAGATTCGTACCAAGTTAAAAAAAAAAAAAAAAAAACAAATCAATCTCTGGACCGTTCATTTGGAATTTGCCTCAATCAAATGTATACTTGGGGTGATCCAATACCATGCATCTTCCAAAAAAAATAAACCATTTAAATAAAAGATTTATTTCTATCAGGTCCGCAAGTATAAATTCTGGAAGCAGTTGAGCAGTTCGATCCGCAATTTAAACTTGCACGACCAAATTGGTTTTGCAGTTTAAACCTTCGGAACCAATTAATCTGATTCTTCAAGATTAAACTGCAGAATCAGTTTTACAGATTCAATTCAATCCATGTATTGGGTTGTGTTGTTTGACCTTGGATGATTTATGCATGATTAATTCTCTGCTAGTGTCTACAATTCAGATTAATTGGTTACGTAAATTTAAACTGGGGAACCAATTAAATGAGTTATTCATCGAGTTATTCTCTGCTAGTGTCTACAAATCACTTTTCCATATTCACTTATATATTTTTATCGAGTTATTCATCTTCGTATGTTGGTTATATTCATGTCTAATATGAATAATCTTTTATTTTGTAGTAATGATGTCAAAGGACAATTTGAAATTCGCATATGGTTAGCTATTTCTCAAAAGTTCGAAATAATCGATGTTTCGAGAAAGATATTGTTGAAGATAAAGCAACAATTTGATCCTTCTGTCAAATTGAGTGATTTGCCAAATGAAACAGAAATGATACTCACAGAGATTCACAAATCTCTTGGTGGCAAAAAGTACCTCATAGTCCTAGACGATGTTTGGACGACCGATCTATGGACTCAAATTGGCGCAGCATTTCCAGATGAATCCAATGGGAGTAGAGTCCTTGCGACCACTAGACTCGCTGATGTTTCTAAGGGCATGAATCCTAGCAGTGAACCGTACTTGCTCAAGTGCTTAACAGAGGAGTTAAGTCGAGAGCTTTTCTTAAAAACAGTTTTTCCTAATCATGATCCAAATAAAAGTTCTTTTGATGATCTTTCAGATATCATAGGTCAATTTGTTCACAAGTGTGGTGGGCTTCCTCTCGCATTGGTGGTTTTAGGTGGTTTCTTATCAAAGAAGCCCCGCAGCTATGCTGCTTGGAGTAGCGTGTTTCGGACAATGAGTTGGCATGTCGAAGGAACAAATTGTAGCGAGATCATTGGCACTAGCTATGAGGACCTGCCATTTGCTATCAAGTCGTGTTATATGTACTTCGCCGCATTTCCGGAAGACTATACTATCATTGCCCGAACCTTAATTCAAATGTGGGTTGCCGAGGGCTTTATACCACCAGAAGATAACAGATCATTGGAAGAAACTGCAGAGAGTTTCTTAGAAGATCTCGTACAAAGGTATTACATCTTCATTTAATGATGTACACATGTTGATGTAAAGAGCTGGTTTTAATTGAATATTCTTTAAACTAATTTTTTTAATTGAAAAATAATAATAGAAAGGAAAATTGTACGCCCAAGCACCGACATTTTTATTATGATAAATGTTAAGTCTCATAATTATATTTTGGGAAATATAATATATAATAACAAACATTAATATTTTAGAAGCATGGGGCTGCATGGAAATTCTGTGATGACACTCTGTTTGAGCTGATCATTCGCCAAAAAATAAAGAAAATATAAATAGGTAGCAGCGGATTAGGAGAATTTTTTATGTATAAAATATTGGAAAAAAAATTAGTATCTTAATTTTTTCATGCATAGAAGAATAAGTGCTAAAAATTATACAGATCCGGCTATGCATGCAAAAATAAAAATAAAATTTGTTTTATTCTTTCTTTATTAATTTCAATAAAACCAGCTTATTTCTACAACATTAAATTAGCGCATTACATCAACATTTAATGATATACACAGCTTATCAATACAACATTAAACCATCGTTTTGAAAATTAAAATTGGAATTAGAATCGGTCACTTAACTGTAGAATTGGAATCGAAAAATCAGAATGAATTGAGTCGGAAACTCGGATATTTTGGCATAAACTTGTTTTGTACTTAAAAAAATTATTTGCTGAAAAATGATGTTAAAACAAAAGTAACACTAAAATAATTCACTATTATAACAATTCTCCAAATTTTTTCAATTATAGTAATTAATATTTAAATATTAATAACACTCATAACAATTAAATTCGGATGGATAACAATCAAATTTGTATGTAATCACTTAGAAATTAAAATATATCTAATTTTAAAATAAAATAGACTATTCCATAAGATAATCAAAAATTATATTCACAAAAGAGAAAAAAAATATATAATTTATATTATATATTTTTATAACAGTCAAACTTCTAGCATTATATTAGGACTCTTGATAATAAAAAATACACCGACAAATTCATAATTGAAAAATGTACAATAAAATTTGGTATTTTGCACAAATTTTTAATTGACGAGGAATACTCTAGTGCCATTCTGTAAATTGTTTTAATGCAAACTATTTTCTTTATGATATTTGTAATTATTATACTTAATGTTTTTTTTTCTCATTTTATGTTAGGAGCATGGTTCAAGTAGATCGTAGATCGATACGTAATGGTTCCATTGAAAGTCTACGCATACATGATCTACTACGAGATCTTGCTCTCCAAAAAGCCAAGGAGGAAAACTTTCTCCTGGTGTATTCAAATCCAAATGATAAAATGGATTTGAGCAGGGCACGTCGTGTGGCAATTCACAATCCTAATTGTGATCAACTTATAATGAACCCAAACCTCCACACTCTTTTGTGCTTCGATGAAGGGAGCATGCCGAATTGTTCTAAGCAAAGACTGCTCAAAGTGGTAAGCCTTGGAGACAAAACAGAGAACAAAATAGAGTTGGGGATGTTTGAGGGATTGACTCAGTTACGATATCTGAATCTACGTGGGACGGTAAGTGACAACCGTGATCAAGAATTCTTTGAGAAAGTGATAGGCAGAATGAAATTTCTGCAGACCGTTGAAATCCCAAGTCTGAAAACAATTAATGGAGACTACTTTGAAGAGTTTTCTAAGAATGCATTGAATATCAAGACACTGAGGCATGTCTATCTATGGATGGTAGAACTCCCAGCATCAGCACAATTAACAAATTTGCAAAGTATTATTTCGGCGAGGGCCACACAATCATGGGAGATAGAGGTACCTCATATACCCAATTTACGTTCATTAACTTTAAATGCCCAATCATCTCCATCGAAGGCAGTTGTGATTTTTCTGTCCACATTAGAGCACCTAACTGATCTCCATTTAAGGCATGATGATAGTGTACTGGACATATTTGACATGAGAGGTTTCCCATTTTATAACCGTTTACAATCCCTCATACTTCATTACATTAGCCCTACTGAATGGACCCTGCTGCTTCACGAGGATATGCTCCCCCGTCACCTCATTCATCTTTTTATTGGGGGTTACGAGTTACAGCAGGATATAATGCCAGTATTGGAGAAGTTGCGCTGCCTTAAAGTTCTCAAACTTAATAAAGCATCCCAAAGTCCAAAATTGAGATGTTCCTCTGTAGGCTTTAGCCAGTTGGAAGAGTTGGACCTTAATTACTTATCAATGGAGGAATGGGAGATAGAGGAGGGTGCAATGCCCATTCTTAAACAACTCCAGATTTGGAGATGTGGTCAATTGGGTGTGCCTCAAGGGCTACAATACCTTACCAACCTTCAAACATTGAAGTGGCGTGATGTGGGTGCTTCCAAAGCTGATTTGGTCCGCAATTTATGCGAACATGTCCCTTCAATTGTTTTAGACATGAATTAGAGCCACGGAGTCCTCACAGTGCGTAGTTTACTCTTCCTATTTAGTTAGTATTTGTCATTGTCTTCTCTTAGTTTTCCTGTATGTGTGCTTTGTATCATCAATTTACTAGTCATGAATATATATGTTGAAATTGAATGTGAAATCTCGACTGCATATTTTTATTCCTTTTTTCTCAGTCCTTTCTCGTTCTTAAGAATTATTTCCTTAATTATAGATCATTGTATAGTCGTGGTCAAACAAGTATTTCTTTAAAAAGTTGATAACTGAGCTAGTTGATACTTCGAATTACTCCTATTATATTATGAAACTTTTTATCCTTTTGTTTTAAATTTTTTGAGAACGAAATTGAAAAAACAAATAATTTTTTTTTTTAAATCTCAAGGAAATAACAAAAATTAACATAAAATCAGCTTCTCATTTTGCCTTTCGTACTATATTTTAAATTTAGATTATTTTTGGAATTTTGTCTTCAAAATCAAATTATGTATCGGGCGAAAGAATTTATTTTTGATATCGAATGAATGCAACATAAGAAAATATATCAAAATTTTTTATAGATAATAACTTAACATAATAATATTTGGACATTAAATTTGGTATATTATCAAGAATTATAAATATTTTTCGGTCATATTTAGACCTGCTAATGGGCCGAACTCGACTCAAAACTCGGTACAACTCAGTCATATAACACAACAAGTCCGACTCAAACTCAACTCAAAAGTGAAAAGAAAAGCCCGACTCAATTTAATGAGTTCGAGCCTTCGGCTCAACTCGAACTCAGATCGGTTCAAAGCTCGGCCCGAACTCGGTAAATGGATTATCAAAGTCGCTCTTGTAATGAATTATCAAAGCTCAGTTCAAATTCGCTCTTTTTAAAATTCAACGCCAATGAGAGAATGACACGTCGTCAATCTGATTGAATGACCTGCTAATGGGATTGAAATTCATATCACACTGAAGTCTGACACGTTGCAATATAGTATAATTATAAAGTTAAATTGATATCACATTGAAGTCTGACACGTTGCAATTAATATAGTATAATTATAAAGTGAAATTCATATCACATTGATTAAAATATAGTATAATTGTAAATTTCACATTATGCTTCCAAGAAGTCAAGAAGTATAACTTTCCCTATAATATAAGCCTCGATTTAAACTCTGTTTATCATCAGGTCAACTCAGTTCGTTTCAGAGGAAGGAGGTGCTGGGCGCACGAGCTGAGCTTGGAAAAGAAGGAGACTCAATGGGAACTCGACTCAATGAGAACTCGACTCGGATCGGATTGGCTCGTTAGATTAGGGTAAATTAATTTCGAGTTCGGGCCGAGTTTGGACTGAGCTCAAATTAAACTCAGCTCAATACGACTCATTTAAGAGCCCGACTCAAAGTCCATGAGCCGGCCCGACTCATTTACCATGCCTAGTCATATTGTTAAATTTGACAATAATAAATGATTGATTAAATTATTGAAAATATTTGATTTCATGGCGCATATATTAGAGGCTATGAAAGTCAATTACTTTTTTGGAGTATCAATTTTGATGCATATAAAAATAAAAATGAATCAAAATTAGATTCCATGCTGAAAGTCTCTTTGGGACATTTCATCAAGCACCTTGCGTGCACGGTCAGGAGTTCACAAATGCAATCTACACGAGAGGGCAGGCAGAGCACTTAGTCTAAAGAATCAAGAAGCAACAGATGACTAAAAGTTGTGCGGTATGTTGCACGGGCATTAAACAAAAATCCAGAGAGGTCAGTTGCAAGGGCAGTAAAGTTCAAGGAACTCCTATTTACTAAATTAGTTTAGTCTAATATGATACAAATTAACAAGCACCTAGTCTGTATGATACAAACTTGAACAGTAAGAACCAGATTCTAGAGATGTATGTATCTTATTTGTTGCCTAAGTTGAAGAGTCTTCCAAGAGATGTAAGCAATTTTCCAGAAAATAGATACATTACACAATTGTGTCACTTAAACAAATTTAAGTATCGGTTTGTTTTTGCAATTAAAAATAAACGATGCTTCAGGGAATATACGAATAAATTTACTTGGTACTAAACGAAATTGCCCGTTGGCAATTTGCTTGGGCCGAATGGTGTTAATTTAATGGATCATAGTAGCAAATTAATAATGAAGTTTGATTTGTCAGCACTACTTAATTATCACACGGTTTCAATAATAAATTTGTGTGGGCCTAATGGGCTTTAGTTTGGGGCCCAATATTCATTAAAATTAAAAACCAGGGTTATTGCATATGGTCTTATTTATTCATAATGGGCACATTACCAAATAATAATTTAAAAAAAAAAATACTGATTCGAGATATATTTTGATGTGTGCATGATCAAGAGCATGCATGTGTTATATTGCTATGGGGTAAATCAACAATTAGTTGTTGCAAGGAGATATCTATAAAATGTAATATTTCTTTTTCTTTCCGAACCCAAATGTACCATTTCTAAACCTCTAATTGGTATATAATATTTGTTATATTTTACCATCTCTAGTATAAGAAATATATTTTTTTTTTCTACTGTAATACAACCCACAGCTTGGTTCTCAACTTGATCACATACATGTATATATCTTTTGAATTTTTTAATATAACTTCTTGACAAAACTTGTTTTAGACATTTTTGGCAAAATATATTTCCGGCCTTTGGTGTGTGTGCAAATTACGGCTGCTATCCGCCGTCAATTCATAAATGCTAATAATTGTGACTAAGTTGCAATATATCAAGTTAGAGATATCATTATTAATTACTTACATTTAAGTTTTATATTAGTCGCAAGTTAGAGAAATCATTATTACTTAAATTTAAGTTTTAGTACTGCTTAATCATCACATGGTTTCAAATAAAAAAAATTCTTGGGCCTCATGGGCTTTGTTCCAGGGCCTAATATTCATTAAAATTAAAAATCAGAGTTCTTGCATATTGTTGTCTTTTTTCTTTTTCTTTTTCTGAATCAAAATTTATCTTTTCTAAAGCTATATTTGGTATACAATTTTTCTTATTGTAACATCTCTAGTATAAGATAATTTCTTTCCACTGCATGCAATGCAACACAATATTAACTCTCAACTTGATCACATACATGTAATAGAGCATAAACCTCAACAGCTCCAATAGAACCAACAGAAGAGGCATTAACCGAATTAGTTAGAAAGATTGTTAAGGAAGTTAGTTAGGCAAGTTTGTTAGGCTTAACAGCAATTGTAATAATGATTAGGAGGTTAGAACTATGGTTAAGAAGAATCTAACCATGATTAGCTATTGTATCATTCTTCCTATAAATAGAGGTATCATGTACTGTACAGAGATATACAAGAAAATACAATTTCATTTCTCTTTCTCTCTTCTATTAACATGTATAACTTTAGAATTTGTTTAGAACCTCTTAAAAACTTGTTTATGGAACTTTATTTTGGAGATATATATTTCTTCTTTTGTAATTCATGCTTGCTTTCTGCTCTCAATTCATAAATACTCATAATGTCTAGTCAGAAAGATATTACCGATGATCCTTACCTAAATTTAAGGTTTATGAAGATCGCCTAAAAAAAATGTATACATGCCTTTGTGTCCATGAAAAAGCCGAGCATGAGAAGAAGAGAGCCATATGGAACCAAGGGCAACCTGCCGGCAATTTCGCAAAAACACCAACTCTCTTTGCAATTGGTTTATTCGGTTTCCGGCAAGTCATCCTTGGCTGCATTCGACTCGCTACCTCTTCACGCATGGCTATCTATGGCTAAATCTTTATATCATTACTACTCTTTCTCTCAATTTTGCTCTCTTGATTGCATAATTAAGTTCATCACTTGTCTTTATGGGAAGGCTATACATAGTTCGTGGAAGAAGGAATAATATTTGGAGATATATGCTCTAATATATGGTTCTTGCGGATTAATGTCTTTATAGGTTTGTTAGGTCTTATGGAATTTCTCACTGTTTTTCTTCTTCTTTTTCTTTCATGTAATACCATTTCATATTTAACCTTTTAAGCGCAATTATTAATTAATATTAGCCTATTCATTGCTTGATTTATTTATGTGGCACAGAGAGAGATTTCTTTACCCAACTTTTGTATCATGCAAAATGAAACATCAATTTAGTTGAGTTAGGCGCCAACTGCATGTACACTAATTGTTATCTCTCATCCTAATTTATCGATGACCAAACTCTAAGAAATGGAGGGTAATTAAGGCATGAAGTCAACAATAGCAGATGTTAAAGTTAAATGCATTTAGATTTAGGCCGCATTATTCGCTAATTAATAAATCCAAAGGAAATAGCAGCGTAACCAACTGAGATGTGGAATTAGGGGTGTTTATCGAGTCCGGTTTAATTAGTTTTAAGCCAAAATGAGTAAGTTTGAATTAAACAATTCGGTTTTTCGGTTTAAATAGATCGGTTCGGTTCATTTATTTTTATTTAATTTGGTTTATTTTGTTTGATTCGGTTTAATAACATTTAAAACCAGTCTTTTTTAAATGAATAGATGGGGAATCAGACCGAACCCCATTCTTTTTTAAATGAATATAACTAGTGGGCCTAATGGGCTTTTGTCCAGGGCCCAATATTCATTGAAAATAATGCAGGTTCGTGCATATTTTATTGGAGTAAAGTTGACATGTCACATGATTTTTGTATCTTTATCTCAAATGTCAAAATAAAACTGTTAGACATAATCGATATCATTTTATTTATACACATATAAATAATTATGACATTTTACTTAATTTTAATTGTTATCAAAATTTGCAAAAATACATTGATGTGAATAACTTTTGGCCATTAATTTTTAACTTATTTATTCATATAAAAATATAATTAAAAAGTAATATATTTTTATGTGCATGTAGAGAAAATAATATAAATCACATCTAACAGTTTATTTTGACATATAAATTAAAAAAAAATTGTTAATAGAAAATTTGTAAAATAGAAACACAATGAATACACAAAAAAATAAAAATATTTGAACTCTTTTCTCTTTATTTGTCATAATAAAACAATGAGTGAAACATACGAGCACATTACCAAATAAAAAATATATATTGAGTCGAGATTTATTGTGGAGTGTGCTTGATCAAGAGCATATTCTATGGGGAGATTAACAATTAGTTGCTGATCGAGATATCTATAACAATGCATAATTAATTAATCATATTTACTTTACTGGAAAAAAAAAATGTCATTTATAATTGTAATACATGTTTTCTTTCCGAACCCCCGCATGTACTATTTGGTCTACTGCAATGCAACACTTTCTTCACAACTTGATCACATACATGTACCTTTTTGAACTTTCGATAACCTCTTCACAAAACTTTTTATAATTCTTTTTTTTTTTTTTAAATTCACAGTTGCTATCCATGAGAGAGCAGCTCACGATTTGGCCCTTAATAATATAGCAAGTATAGTGGCGATTTTGGAGAATAATCCGCCACTAAAGCCAATAATAGTAGCCGTTTCGGTTTTGGAATCCGCGCCACTAAACATATTATAACAGAGATATCAAGCCAGATATATATACAAGAATGGGACAATATCTGCAGGTAAAGAGTGACTATCTGCGAGGATATACCGATAGAAAAGTGTTTTTTCTATTAGCGATGGGAGTATCTCCGAGGGTATACCAACAGCATCCTTCGTGGATATTGTCTCATTCTTGTATATATATAGTCATGGTATCAGTTAATTAGGAAGACGTATGTGTAGCTAGATGTCTTTGTATGTATCCATGAAAAAGCCAAGCGTGAGAAGAAGAGAGCCATACGTAGCCAAAGACAACTTGCCGGCAATTTTGCAAAAGCACCAACTCTCTTTAATTGGGTTTATTCCATTTCCGGCAAGTCATCCTTAGCTGCATTCGACTTGCTACCTCTTCACGCATGGCTATCTATGGCTTCTTTTCTTCTTCATTGCATAAGTTGATATGTCTGTCGTAAGGTCGATTAATTTGGAGCGCATATATATGAGGTGGTGGGGGTATTTGAATAGAATTTGAATCGTACGTGTTTATCTAGTAGGTATTGTAGGCTATATATAGTGGAAGCAAGAATATTATGGAGATCCTCTACTATATATGCTTCTTTCTTATTTAATAATTTCTTTATATATAGGTTTGTTGGGTCTGCTGGAACCGCAGACTTGATATAGTGGACGAGCTCTAGTCTCTCTTTTAAGAGAATTTATGCTAAATTCTCAATAATAATATATAAAATAATGTACTGGGACATTTAATAAAAAAATATTTGTTAGGACTGATGAAATTTCTCTTTTTTGTTTTTTTAAGTTATTTTAAGCTTAATTTAGTTCCAGGTCATTAATTGCATGCTTAGCCAGAGCTCCCAATTGTAACATATATATTATTTTTTTTTGTAATATACCTATGATTAGTCCTGCACAAAAAATTCGTAGTTCGTGATTCAATTCGAGTTTGATTCGAAAAAGTTCGTAAAAAAGTCGATTCGAAATAGTTCGAAATTAATTCAAAATAAGTTCACAAACTATTCTAGTTCTAATCTCAAAGCAACTTGAACGGTTGATTTCCAGTGATATCTTATGTTCGTTGATGCCTTAAAAGTTAAAACATAAGGCTGTCCAGCCATAACTCATAACTCGTAAGTGGTAATCCTCATTGTCAGTTCTGAAATCCTAGACAACTTTCACCTCTCGCTCTGGGCGATTATGATCACTCTTTCATGTTGTAAAAATGTTCGTAAACAATTCGAAATTGAGTTCGTAAAAAAATCGATTCGAAATTAATTCAAACCAAACTTAGTTCGAAATTAATTCAAACCAAACTCAAACTATAGTAAATTTGATTTGATTCGATTCGTTTGCAGCCCTAGAACTTATTATGATAGACGACTACAGATATGATCCAATGAATGAAACAAAAAAAAAAAAAGATAATAAATGAAACATCATTTTATCCCTGGCCAACTGTAGGGAAGGACGACAGTAACTCAGTGAGGATATATATGAAATGGAATTAAAGGTTAGTCAACAATTGCAGCTGTTACAAATCCAAAGCAAATAGCGGCGGTGCGGCACTAACTTTGCTACCTGGCCAATTTACAACCCTAGCTAAAATCTAAATATGCTCTTGCTGTAAATTTGCTTAGGGATCAAAGAGACCATGATGTGAGACACGATTGAGACATGAGCCATTTGAACCCTAATTAATTAATTGAGTATCTTTTAATTATAAAAACAAAAACAAAAAATTATATCGCCATCTCATTAATTACCTCAGTAGACTCATTTAGCGCATACAATATTTTCCATCTCCTAATTAAGTAAATTGACAAAAATATCTTTTAATAAAGATGATTATTACAATTATCAACTTTAAATTTTAGCTGTTACATGTACTAGGCTACCTCTAAGGTATTCTAATGCGCATTGGTGCATATTTTATATATTTTCCAACAAAAAAAGTCAAGTTTCAAGCATTCTCCATCATTTAGATAAAGTATATATGAAGTTTGAGAAAATTTGAAATTTAACTTATCATAAAAATTAAGTCACTAAAACTCAACCATTAAAAATTGTAAGTGTTAATTGATTGAATGCTATATGACTTTCAGAGTGACCCAATTTTTTTAGTTTTAAATTAAATAATATTTTTTTGGATTATCAAATAAACAGACCCATTAACGTTGTTGTAAGCTAGAAATAAGGAAAATCATATCAAAAGTTTTGTAATTTTACGTTACAATGAAATTATTTACTGTATCATAAATTGTATTCATAGAAATTTACTACAATCGTAAATAGTTCACCTGTACAAAACAAAAAAGCAATGAGAATTAGAGGGTTTCTCTACTTCTAATTTCTAAATATAGTTGTGCGGTTCACTAATTTAATATATTTTGATCACAAAGAATGTATAAAGAAAAAGGTTAACAATAAAAGATGTATCAAACACAAGTATATATAAAAAAACTGAATATTGTGAAAAATATACTGAAAAGTCTTAAAATATATTTCTTGCCTTTACTTGAATATCGTATTTGGTATTTGCCAAAAGAAAGATATTTTTTTGTTGGAAAAAAATTTAAAATCAAATTTGTCTTAAATAGATACAATTACGGAGCGGATAATCGATGAATACAGATACAAAAAAAAATAATGTCAAATAATTAAGTCATATAAACTTGAAGATATAAATACTAATTATTAGATATGAGATATGGAATTTGTACAAGAAAAAATATGGGATATGTAATTTGATAGTTATATGAATTAAGTCATATGATTTTTTTTTTAATTAAACTTGAGAAAGAGGAAAGAGAGTGGGTGTGGCTTAAGTCATATGATCAGTTTACAAATTATAAAAATTCTGTTTTCGAATTTGGATTTTTTTCTTCTTATTTAATAAATATCCAAATTCGAATTCGAATCTGCAAAATTATCTGCTCTTCTTATTTAATAAACATTAAAATTTGGATATGTGAATTATGCAGTGTTTATTCGTATTCAGATCATAAGCGGATTCAGACGGATATTACCGGATACGTTTACCCCTGTCACGTCACTGGGCCGGGGAGTATTAACAGATAAAATGTATTAAATAAGGAACAGTAAATGGATTTCAAGAAGGGCATATTAGTCAATTAAAAATTAAAAATAATTAAATAAAATGTTAAATAGTTAAAGGATATAGAAGAAAGAACGCTAAATTTGTATGGGGATATTGGATATTGTTATGTTTCGATTGGGAAATTGGTTATTTCAAAAGTTTAGATGAACACACTAGAATTTTTTTCATTTTTTAAAGAGTACCATGTGCGAAGTGATAGAATCTAATTCTCTAATTTGGGATTGTAAATTGTAGCATAATAATAATAAGGGAAAATTGGTTATTTGCCACTCCAAAACTTTTAAATCTAAAAAATACCATCACAAAACTATAAATAAGAAAAATACCACTCTAAACTTAGTCAATTCTTAATTTTTCCACTAATACACAATTTTTATACTTTTTTTTATTAAAAATTAACTGAAAAATAAAGTTTTGAGATACGTATTTTTGTTTTTCCCTATATACCCTTCAGACCCCTCATTATACCCCTCCACTACGTATCTCAAAACTGTATTTTTCTATTAATTTTTAATAAAAAAAAGTATAAAAATTGTGTATTAGTAGAAAAATTAAGAATTAACTAAGTTTAGAGTGGCATGTTTCTGAGTGGTTTTTTTTGTTAATTTATAGTTTCGTGATAGCATTTTTCAAATTTGAATGTTTTGGAGTGACAAATAACCAATTTTCCCTAATAATAATATTTTTAATGCATTCAAGGAGCCGTCAAAACGATAATTCTTAATTTGTGACATTTTTATGTTTAATATGGGCTGCAACTGGAAGGAACAACTTGTGCTTTTGAAAACAGCACAGTATAATCGAGTACATCTGAAAGGGAGGATTATAGAGGAACACTTGGAAATGCATATAGACTATAGAGTTATAGATAAACATTGAATTTACTTATTGTACTAAATTACAACGAATAAATTTATTTGGGACTAACGAAATTAGGTGTTTGCAATTTGCTTGGGCCAAATGGTGTTTAATGGATCATACTAGAAAAATAAAAATGAAGTTTGTTATAAAATTGCGTGGGCTTAATGGACTTTGGTCCGGAGCCCAATATTCATTAAAATTAAAAACCAGGGTTCTTGCATGTTGTCCGATTTATTCATAGCTGGCAACAGATATAGTGAAGGAATAAAGAAATTGAGGAATTGATAATTGATCACTTTTTTTCTTATTTCAATTAAAAAATGTGCTCGGTAAACTCAATAAATGAAATAGTAAAGTGACTATCATTAATTATAAGAATATTAGAAATTTTGATTTTAAAGATTTGTGTACTTTTTGAGTAGTCTTTCTTAGAGTTCCTTAACGGCCTAATCTGTTTAAATCTTACCGACTGTAGTCTTTCTTAGAGATGCTGCTTAATCTCACTCCCCCACCTCAAGAAAAATGCCTCCTTAATTAAGTCGAACTCGTATCCTCTGCATTAACTCAAAAAAGAATATTTTGTGTTAATGTATGTGGACCATCCAATTCATTTTAAGATCCGTGTGGACTAAATCTATACTAATATTAAAGGGTTTTTATATTAAAATCAGACAGTCTGATTGGCTCTGTCTAAAATCAAACGATCAGATAAATTAATTGACGCAAAAAATTCCCGAGTTAATGCATATGATACGTGTTATCTTAGATCTCCTTAGAGCAATTTTAAAGTATTTTTTGTTTTCAGGAGCTGCTCCTTTTTTATAATTTCTTCTGTTCCTTTTCTCTGTTGCCTACACAGAGTCCGAGGTGAGAACTAAAACATTTTCTTGATAACCAGTTATCAAGCGATAAACTCATGAATAGAGAAGGAAATACGTGACACGTCGTGACGTGACGTGACAAACACGTCGTGATTTGATCACGTGACGTGATGTGACGTGATTAATTTTTTTTTTTCACGTGACGTGTCCAAAATGGTGGCGGATAGTCACGTCACGCGTAGTCACGCCGTGACTATACGTGACGTGTCGTGACGTAAATTAGTCGTGTCAATTTTTTTTATATTTTAATTTAAATTGTTGAAAATTTAGAAAAAAAGATAAAAAAATTATAAAATAAGTAAATAATATTGTAAATATTATTTTTTTTAGGAAATGTTACATCTGATATTATTTAAAAAATTCAAATTACAAATATTCATTAGACTAAACTAAAGAAAATAAAAATCAGTACTACATGAGTACTAATATCACTGAATTTACACTAAAATAAAAATCTGAATACTCTATACATATAAAAAAAGTTGGATACTCTATGTTTCATACCGTCACGTGACGTCACGTGACGTATATTTTCACTAGAATGTGGTCACGTCACACGTCACGCGAGTCACGTCACGTAATCGACACACGTGACGTGACGTGACTAGTCATGCCGTGAAAAATTTCCTTCTCTACTCACAAATCTAACACCATATGAGGCTTGCTGTCGAATTGCTCTTTCATTTGACATCTGTTTTGATGGGTTCTTTCTCCGTTCCTTTTCTCTCTGATTTCTTCATTTTTTTTCCCTTAATTTTTATTTGTTGTTCTTAATTTGTAACTATTGGGACTTGAACTCAAAACTTTCAAAGAATAAAATAGAATTTTAACCACTAGACTACAAATACACATCTAACATTTTATGAGGAGGCTAAACTGTATAAATCATCATAGATATAAAAAATCCAATCAAATTGCAACATACGTAATTAAAAATTTCGAAATCATAGAGTGGCTTAGCACCCCCAGACAGTGTGTAAATCCGCCACGGACATCATGGTGTTTGCCCCCATTAAAATCATTAAACCAAACTATATATGACAGGGGATACAGACGCATCAGTAAATTACAGCACAAACGAGAACTAGTATTTGGTCTAGTGGCTAAGGCACATGCTTCTATATGAGAGGTCATGGGTTCGAAACCCAGATGGGAGAAATCCTTCGTTATTACAACAAAGATATTAAATAGTTGGTATTTTTCAAGTTCATAAATCAGAAAAATAGTAAAAAAATTTCCAAATGTAGTAAAATTGGTATTTTTCAAGTTCATTATATAACCAGTTTACCGAGCTAATTAGATCGAAAAATAAAAATGAAAATCTTAATCGGAAACTTCAACTCAAGTTTAGAACCTCTTCCCTTTGGTTTTTGGTAATTCTGAATTTTGAAAAACAGCATAGCCGTCACTATCGCATGCTTATTTTCGCTAGCTTTTTTAAAAGTGGTCATTTGCTGAAATCGAACACTTGAGCATTGTTTGATATATGTTTGAAGTTTCGTCGTTGTTTTATTCCTTTTCAGTGAAGATATCGTATTTCTTGCTTTATTTATTGTTCTAACCTCTCTATTTACGAGAAATGTCATAGATAAATACGTGTATAACATGCAGGCCTTTTAGAAATGACTTGAAGAAAATTAATACAGATGCATTATAACAAAAAGACGCATATCCAATTTGTTAGAGCACTAATAAATATTCATCTGAAAGAGATGTAATATAAATTTTAAATAAATCAAATATAAAAATTGGCAGTTTTTCTAATAAGTCAAATTATATAGTATTAACCACTTTTCGAAGCTTAAATGAAGTTATTTATTATCTATTGGACATTCTTGAATCTTGATATTTACTTAATTAGTCAATGCATGTATAACAAATAATATAAAAAAAAAATTTAGTCTTAATATAAACTCAATAATTAATATAACTATTTTTAAAAAAATACAAAAAATGATCAATTATTGGCCGGTTCTAATAAAAAATAGAAACCAGTCAATAATTGATTGGTTTGAACATTTTTAAAATTATTTAGCTTTTATAGACATATTTGATAATTTACATTTGTTTTTTGGTTATTAATAAAGATCACGGGATCATTAATTAAGGCCCATCTTTTTTAGTAATAGATATTCGGTGCAAGTGTTGTAAAGTGTCAAGTGATAGTTATCCTCTCTGACATCCTTCTCCATATTCTTGCATTTAATATTGTCCCCTCACATACTTATCCATATTGATATTGTCGTACGGAACACCAAGCTTTACAACTACAGTGACCTCCCTCTTCTATCCCTTTGACCGAGTCAAAATTGACACTATTTTCTTCTAATTCGATTTGGGAACGGGAGTCTCCGCTCGGCGCTCAGTGCTCATCCTCTCTCCGGGTAAGGCATCTAATACTGTGCTATATTCCCAAAACAGTTCGTCCAAATACCACCCAAAATATATATATATCCACTCTCAAATTTCTTTAATATATCACTCGCTTAATTGTTTCAGCTGACATATACAACAGAGAATTAAGCGATCAGATGGCTGAGACCATTGTAAATTTGGTGCTCGGCAAGCTGGCTGATGTTGCACTCAAGGAGATTTTACACTTATACAGTGTCAATGAGCAAGTTGAGAAAGTTGGCCGTGAACTCCAACGGATACAGGCTTTTCTTAAGGATGCTGACAGGAAGAAGATAACGGACGAAAGGGAGAAAAATTGGATAAAGGAGGTCAGAGATATTGCCCATTCTATAGAAGATATCATAGACACCTTTTTCATGGAGATCCCACAAAAGCCAGGCAAGAGGGAGGCCAGATATGGAGATCCCATGAAAGAGATCGAAGAGAGCAGAGTCAGATATGGAATAAATAATTTGGGTGAGGGTAGTACTGGAGATATCAAACTACCCATCAGGCCATTGGTACTACCTGACATTGATCCCCAAATTGTTGGCTTCAAGGCAGACCAAGACCACATTGTTAAGGAGTTGCTTGATGAGACCACAGGAGATGTTCTGTGGTCTCAATTTGCAGGACTGGTGGACTCGGAAAAACTACTTTTGCACAAAAAATGTATAATTGGTATGCCTTTTTCTTATTTTCTAAATTGTGTCATTTACTATCAATTGGATTTAATTCACCTTTCTCCCTTTTAAAAATTTTTGCACTAATATCGTTTACAAAAATTACACACTTTAGTTCAGATAATTAAAATGGAACACTTGGTTCAATTATGTAGAACTTGTATTTTATTTGAAAAGGGCCAGCTTTGGTCATAATATATCTTGAGTCCTTAATGTATGCTGAATTTAAATAAAGAGCTCTATTAAATTCAAGTTATATATTTAGATGAGTATATATATATGTTTTACGACAAGAAGAGTATAGGTGACGTAATTTTATGAGGCTCATAAACTTATGACTTGTAACAACTTGGCTCCTTAATTTTTAAATTTGACAATCACCTTCCAAACTATGCAATCACTCCGTTCGATCAGTTAATTTGGAACTTAATGCTTAATTTTAAAAAGTTTATAATTAATATATTTGCCAATCCACTTTAGTATATTATATTGAGTTTGTTAAATTGATT
Source organism: Carex scoparia (assembly GCA_024447655.1). Lineage (NCBI taxonomy): Eukaryota > Viridiplantae > Streptophyta > Magnoliopsida > Poales > Cyperaceae > Carex > Carex scoparia. The sequence goes on along the minus strand of JAJHPE010000016.1, from coordinate 6,611,906 downwards.
TCAATTGTGTACATATATGCTTATGTGCATATCTGAATTCGCACTTTTAATTTACATAGGTTTTATTGACATTGCGCAACGCTCAATCAATAGGTAGACTTGGGAAGGTCAAGTATTTCAATAGTCCCGTCAAAAGCTTTTTGTAACGTCGTGATAAGAACAAAAGAAAATAGAAGAGAATACTAGAAACCATTCTGACCCTTGTTTCACACGCATCTATATATATTTTGATCATGTCCCTTTCATAAAAAAACTATATATATATAGATGTCCCCAGTCTAATAGCCCAACCTTTAACTTTTCTATATTCACTTATAAGTTTTTATGGAGTCCGTCTTCTCCACATTTTGGTTATATTAATATCTAATATAATCTTTTATTTTTGCAGTAATTACGTCAAAGAACAATTTGATGTTCGCATATGGGTAGCTATTTCTCAGAAGTTCGGAATAATTGATGTTTCGAGAAAGATAATGCGACAAATTGATCCTTCTAAATTGAGTGATCTGCCAAATAAAGCAGAAGTGATTTCTACTGAGATTCACAAATCTCTTAGTGGCAAAAAGTATCTCATAGTCCTAGACGATGTTTGGACAATCGATCTATGGACCCAAATTAGTCCAGCCTTCCTAAATGAAAACAATGGGAGTAGAGTACTTGTGACCACTAGGTTCATTGATGTTCCCAAGGGCATGGATCCCACAAGTGAACCACACAAACTCCAGTTCTTAACTAAGGAGTTAAGCCGAGAGCTTTTGTTAAAAACAATTTTTCCTAATCATGATCCAAATAAAAGTTCTTTTGATGATCTTTCTGATATCATAGGTCAATTTGTCCACAAGTGTGGTGGGCTTCCTCTCGCATTGGTGGTTTTAGGTGGTTTCTTATCAAAGAAGCCCTGCAGCCATGCTATTTGGAGTAGTGTGTTTCGGACAATGAGTTGGCATGTCGAAGGAAAAAATTGTAGCGAGATCATAGGCACTAGTTATGAGGATCTGCCATTTGCTCTCAAATCGTGTTTTATGTACCTTGCTGCATTTGCCGAAGATTGTGATATCTTTGCCTCATCCTTACTTCGAATGTGGATTGCAGAGGGCTTCATACCACAAGAAGGTAACAGAACATTGGAAGAAACTGCGGAGAGTTTCTTAGAGGATCTTGTACAAAGGTATTACATCTTCATTTAATTGATTTACACATGTTGACGTAATTTGCTGGTTTTAATTGAATAGTCTTTAAACTAAATTTTTTAATTTAAAAAAGTAATAGAAAGGAAAATTGTAGTCCCAAGCATCAACATTTGTATTATGTTAAATGTTGTCTCAGAATTATATTTTGAGAAATATAATAAGTAATAACAAACATTGATATTTTAGAAACATGGGGCTGCGGAGTCCGTGATAGAGAAGGAAATTTGTCACGGCGTGACTAGTCACGTCACGAGACGTCATGTCACGTTAACGTCGCGTCACGTCACGTGTGTCAATTACGTGACGTGACTCGCGTGACGCGTGACGTGATCATTCGCGTGACGCGTGACGTGATCATTCGCGTGACGTGACCACATTCTAGTGAAACTATACGTCACGTCACGTCACGCGAACCAGTCACATCACGTCACGTCACGTGATCACGTTACGTCACGTCACGGTATGAAACATAGAGTATCCAACTTTTTTTATATGTATATAGTATTCAGATTTTTATTTTAGTGTAAGTTCAGTGATATTGGTACTCATGTAGTACTAATTTTTATTTTTTTTAGTTTAGTCTAATGAATGTTTATAATTTGAATTTTTAAAATAATATCAGATGTAATATTTCCTAAAAAAAATAATCTTTACAATATTATTTACTTGTTTTATAAATTTTTTTTTTATCTTTTTTTTCTAAATTTTCAACAATTTAAATTAAAATATGAAAAAATTGACACGGCTAATTTACGTCACGACACGTCACATCACGTGTGATCACGTCACGTATAGTCACGGCGTGACTAAGCGTGACGTGACCATTCGCGTGACGTAACCATCCGCCACCATTTTAGTCATGTCACGTCACGTCACGTGAAAAAAAAAATTGATCACGTCACGTCACGTCACGTGACCAAATCACGGCGTGTTTGTCACGTCACATCACGGCGTGTCACGTATTTCCTTCTCTAGTCCGTGAGAACAAACATTGATATTTGAGCTGACCATTTGTCAAAAAGTAAAGAAAAAGTAAATAGGTAGCAATGGGTTCGGAGAATTTTTTCTATAGAAAATATTGGAAAAAAAGTATCTTAATTTTTTCATGGATGGAAGTGGTAAAAATTATACAGATCCTACTATGCATCCAAAAATCAAAGTACTTTTTTTTTGTTTTGTTCTTATGTATACAATATTAAACTAGCACGTTACATCAACATTTAATGATATACACAGCTTATGTATTCAATATTAAACTAAATTGTTTTAATACCAACTATTGTCTTTATGATATCTGTAATCATTGTACTTAATTTTATTTCTCATTTTTTGCTAGGAGCATGGTTCAAGTACATAGTAGATCGGAACATAATGGTTGCATCAGAACTCTACGCATACATGATCTACTACGAGATCTTGCTCTCCAAAAAGCCAAGGAGGAAAACTTTGTTTTCTTCAAAAAAGGAGGAAAACTTACTCCTGGTGTATTCAAATCCAGATGATAAAATGAGCTTGTGCAAGGCACGCTGTGTGGCAATTCACAATCCAGATTGTGATCAACTTTTAATGAGTCCAAACCTCCACACTCTTTTGTTCTTTTATAATGGGAGAATGCCGAATTGTTCTAAGCAAAGGCTGCTCAAAGTGGTAAGTAATGAAGGCTTTTGGAAGAACATCATAGAGTTGGGGATGTTTGAGGGATTGACTCAGTTAAAATATCTGAATCTTAGCGGGAGGTTAAGTGACAGCCATTCTCAAAAATTCTTTGAGAAAGTGATAGGCAGAATGAAATTTCTACTGACCCTTAAAATCTCATTTCTAAAAACAATTAATGAAGACTACTTTGAGTTTCCTAAGAATGCATGGAATATCAAGACACTAAGGCATGTTGATCTACTGATGTGTACAGAACTCCCAGCATCAGCACAATTAACAAATTTGCAAAGTATTGGTGGTGTGAGGGCCACACAATCATGGGAGATAGAGGTACCTCACATACCCAAGTTACGTTCATTAGAATTAGAAGCCCAATCATCTCCATCGAAGGCAGTTGTGACTTTTCTGTCCACATTAGAACACCTAACCAATCTCTGTTTAAGGCATGATGATAGTGTACTTGACATACTGGACATGAGAGGTTTCCCATTTTATAACCATTTACAATCTCTTACACTTGTTTACGATATCCCTACTAAATGGACACAGTTGTTTCATGAGGATATGCTCCCCCGTCACCTCATTTATCTTTATATTTGGGGTTATGAGTTTCAACAGGATATAATGCCAATATTGGAGAAGTTACGCTGCCTAAAGGTTCTCAAAGTTCGTAAATCATTGGAAAGTCGAAAAATGACCTGTTCCTCTGAAAGCTTTAGCCAGTTAGAAGTTTTGGTGCTTGATAGCTTATCAATGGAGGAATGGGAGATAGAGGAGTGTGCAATGCCCATTCTTAAACAACTCGAGATTTATAATTGTGGTGAATTGGATGTGCCTCAAGGGCTACAATACCTTACCAACCTTCAAAATTTGGTATGGCCAGAAGTAAGTGATCCCAAGGCTAATTTGGTCCGCAATTTATGCCAACATGTCCCTTCAATTGATCTAGGCAAACATTAGATATTTTACTTTTCCTATTTATATAGTATTTAGTATTTGTCATTAATTTGTACCAACCTTCAAGTTTTGGAGTGGATGCCATATGTGGATGATCCCAAGGCTGATTTGGTCCGCAATTTATCTCAACATGTCCCTTCAATGTAGAGTCACGGAGTCCTCCAGTGCATATTTTACTTTTCCTATTTAGTATTTGTGATTATCTTGTCTTATGTTTATTTTCTTGTAATGTGTGCTTTCTATCATTAATTTACTGTCTTATCTAATTTTCCCATTTAATATATAAAAGAACATTTATTCAAGTCGTGTTTTCTTAAACTAATACGTAACACAAGGGATGTGGTATCTCTCATATAACCTTTTCTAGTAGATAAGCATAAGAGATTGATGTCAATTGAAGCCAAATAAGATTTTTAAAATCTCAAGGAAATAACAAGAATAAACATAAATTCTGCTTCTCATTTTGACTTTCGTACAATATTTTGAACTAGCTAGGATTATTTTTTTTAATTTCGTCTTAAAAATCAAACTATGTATAGGAGAGAGAATTTATTTAAATCAAATAAAATACATCAGATAGAATGCAACACAAAAATATATCGAACATTTTACAGATAATTACTTAATAAAATAAAATTCTGGACAATAAATTTGGTATACCCCTACACATTGTGAATAATTATTAATTATTAAAAAATTATAAATATTTTTCAGTCATATTGTTAAATTTGACAATAATAAATAACTGATTTAATTGCTGAAAATAAGTATTGAAACTCAATTACTTTTATGGAATATCAATTTTCTTGCATATAAAATAAAGATGAACTTCAATTTGTCTCAATATAAGGGTCCTATCAGAATAATATCAAAATATAAATGTAAATACCAATAGCAAAATTGAAATTTTGGATTCCAAACAATAAAAACTTGAGTGTAATGTACCTTCAATTTTTTAATGGCAAGAAGGTACTATTTTATTTTTTGGGACCCAATGGTTTATCTGTCATAATTTAGTTAAAGTGAGACTCCGATATGTATTGTGTATATGATTAATATTATAAACAATTAATTTAAATCGTTAAACATGATTTTTATGTGAAAATATATTCAAAGATTAAAATTTATATTTTTTTTTCAGAATTTCTTTTATTATATTTTGCATCAATACAATATCAATTGAAATCTAAAGATTCTGGAACATTCATAAATGAGGAGGGATCAAGTTACACCTCTTTTTTTTGACACATTTTGACATCTACTATTTTCAAAGTCCAAATAGTCGATCCAAACCGTTCAACCTGATTAATATACTGTGCTTGGAGATCAAATTTTACATTTTTTTGAATTTTTTTACTATTTATTAAGATGGTTACAAAATCGTTGTTTTCGGACCATTGAAAAACAACGATTTTGTAACCATCTTAATAAATAGTAAAAAAATTCAAAAAAATGTAAAATTTGATCTCCAAGCACATTTTAGTATATCAATCATGTTGAACGGTTTGGATCGACTATTTGGATTTTGAAATCGCAAAATTAAACTATAAAAAAAACAATGTCATGATGTGTCAAAAAAAGGATGTAATTGGATCCCTCCTCTTCATAAATAGTGATTTTCTAATTATGTAAAAATAAAATATAAATAGTCTTTAGATAAATTTTTTAATATTTTTATCGATTCAAATTAAATATTTAAACTTTAAAAATAAAGATATCAACTTTAAAAATAGTCTACGTCTACTTGATTATGAGGCACTGATAAGAGGTTGGTCTGCATCGGAATTCATGCTGCCGGTGTATTGTGTGGGCCCGCGCTTGTTCGGCACCATGCATTATTTTGGATTCCCAAAGACTGGAGGTAGCCTTACTTAACTGTTGTTTGTTGCTAAAATGTTTTGTAATTGCAGTTTATGGATTTAATTATGATATATAATTCAGTTGATTTGAGTAAAGGGCAGTAAAGTTCGAAGTTGGACTCTGCCAAAATGGCTTGTTGGTCATCTTTTCTTGCTAGGGATTTGTTGAGTGAGCAAAGTGATCTAAAGAATCAAGAAACAACAAATGACTAAAAGCTTGAAAACAAAAATCCAGAGAGCTCAGTTGCGCGCAAGGGCAGTAAAGTTCAAGTAACTCCTATTTACTAGTAAGTTAGTTAATTCTAATCAGTCCTCTTATACAAATTAACAAGCACCTAGTCTGTATGATATAAACTTGAACTCTAATTGTTCACTTGACAAATCGGTGCATAGTTAAGGCTTTAAGAAATAACTTGTATTACCAAGTAGATCAGGATTCAGGACTTATACCAGAGTCGATGCTTCTCATATATACGATTAAAAAAATATAACACCAGCCTGTCTTATGCCCCAACAAACCAATACTCCTAAGAAAGAGAATTAAACAGTCTCGACTGAATGTTTAATATTGACCAGCAAAAGAGAAATTGCGGTTGCACCATTGATTGGAACTCAAATAACTAGCCATGAAAAGTTGGTAATGATTCTGTTTAATAGAAATACTTGATCCAAAAATGAAATGAATCGGTCTGACAGGATTGATTAAGATGTAATTTCACGACTGCGCTTGCTTGCAACCTTTGAACTGTCGAGTGACAAGCACAAATAATCATAAGAATTTTGAGATGCCTAATAAGTAATAATCTCATAAAACAAGTAAGAATTTGAACAATCAGATGAGTTATTTTTAGTATGCTCTCATAAAATTGGTCATCAAGTGCCTTGTTTGTAGTTGACTAAATTGATTGATAATATGAAACCCCAGTTCCGTCCTATCCAAAAAAATTCCAGTTAATTAAATGTCACCCAAGCACAACCAGCTGCATAATTTAGGGGTCTGATCCTAATTGGAGTCAATTTATGCCTAGTTTGTTTCTTAATTTGATACATATTACCAAAAGAAATGAATCAAATTAGATTCCATGCTGAAAGTCTCTTTGGGACATTTCATCAAGTACCTTGCCTGCACGATCAGGAGTTCACAAATGCAATCTACACGAGAGGTCAGGTAGAGCACTTACCGTGGTTAGAGAGAACCTAGTTTGTCTTCTTGCATTTCATATCTCTGAGGGGAATTTCAACAACACTTGCTTGGCGACTTTGCGAGAGAAGAAAGGAGCACAGTGGTACTTTCGTCGGTTGGACTTTAGAACAGCCCTTGCTTGGAATGGTATGAACAAAGAAGATAAAGCCAATTTGGGGGATAAATTTCAAGTTTTTATACGGAATGGAATCAAATCAGAATATTTTCTCATAATTTAGTTGATTGGACTTTTTTTTTTTTTAGGTAAATATTTTAACGGAGTAAGTTTGACTTCATGTAGAGCACTGATTATAGAATCAAAACAAAGGTGCATATGGGTCGTGTGCTGCATGAAACTAAAACTGCTCTGTTAAAATCTTTACCTTACTTTTCACAGCAAATTGCATGCTAATTTGGAAAAGAGTGAGGCTATGGTAATATTAATACTATTGATGACCAGTGCAATGGATTCATATTTCTATTTTTAATTTTCCATCAGTCGATCTAAACCATTCAACATAATCTTCATATTAAGATGTACATGTAGACCAAATTTTATATTTTTAAGATTTGTTTACTATTTTTTTCAAATTAAGTGATTTTCTACCTATCTAAAAAAATAGTAAAAAAAATATAAGCAACATAAAATTTGGTCTACAAGTATATTTCCATATGAAGATCATGTTGAACGGTTTAGATCGGTTGTTTTAAAATTACAAATGGACAAACTGAAAGTATATTCATGCAATTTATAAATTTTATATTCTATCTATTTGATTAATAATTTCCTTGAATGAAATTTGTGCAGCATTGAGATCCAAGTTTTTGATAGAATGTCTTAGTGACCTTAACAAGAACCTGTTAAGTAAATTCTCTATTTGCATCATTGGGAAAATAAAAGTGAAGGAACAGAGTGATGTTTTGCATTATATTGCTTAGGTACGTAGATACGAGAAACAGAGAGTTGCAAATGACTCAACATACTGGTATGTTAAATTAATTAAGTAGTCTTCTGCTCACTGTCTTATTATATGTTATTGATTAACAATTAAGGGTTTCTTTCAATGAAGTATGGCAACTCCATATTTCATTTAGGTATCAATTAAAAATAATTTAGTTCCTTCAAATTTTTAATTAATTAGCCCTGATTGTCGTCTTTAATGTCTTCAATATTGTAATATTTTTCGTCAATTCTGACTCCTCTCATTTCAAAAATGATTGAAGCCAATTACTTGGGTTGGTGCAGTTTGAAATTTTAATGAAACAGTAAGATCTATTTAGAATAAAAGATTTGCATCTCTTAAAAAGCATAATTAAAGCATAATTAAAGGAAGAAAGGAAAGATTAAAAGTAATTTATATTGATTGGTCATCTTTTTGAAATTAGAGTCTAAGTACTGGAGCCAGAACAAATTAGTTTTTGAAGCTTGGAGAGATGGTCGAATTGGGTACCCAGCTTTTGTTTTCATTAAATAGCATTTTGTTCAAGTTCTGGGTCCAAAACGCAAAATAAGTATCATTTTTTTTTTGCAATAAAAAACAAACGATGCTTGGGTCAAATTTTCTTGGGTGATATATATATATATATATATATTTTTTATGGTTGGCGAGCCAACAATTTGTATTGATAAAAACATTTATTTACAAAGTTCCTACTATTTAAAATAAATATATACACATCACATAAATTTGAAAGAAAACTCCGTATAATCACATTGAGATTGTCCACTGACTAATCTCCATTGCCGTGTCATTGACCAAATGATGCACCACTTTCTGTTTGTTGGAAAATAAACGCCTGTTCCGCTCTCGCCACAGGCCCCATGCCCCTGCTGCCCAGATTACACTCCAGTACATCCTCCCTTCCTGATCCATGGTTTCCAAGCCTCCCTGCCAAACAGTCTGAATGCTTGTCGAAACACCCCTTATTGAGATATTGTGATGTGCCATAATTTCCCTCCAAAATGCTCGTGCATAGTTACATTCCTACATGATGTGATCTCGTGTTTCCGTCACAGCTGCTGCACAGAGATGGCAGCCTGATTGAACCGAGCATCCTCTAGACATTAATACCCCCTATGTCAAGATCTTGTTGTCAAGCATGAGCCAAATAAATATTTTCACCTTCATCGGTACCTTAATTTTCCAGAGTGTCTCCTGAGTCTCTGATAGAATCCCCCTGTGGTGCAATGCCACGTCTGCTCCCTGTCCCTTCTCTACCGATCCCTTGCACAATCTCTGTTTCTAAAGACCAAATTCCAGTTCCAATTCAATTCCTACAATCCCTGTCTAAGTCTAACCATGAGTAGTCTGACCAGCTCCAATTCAATTGCATCAGAGGAGGCGTTTAAGAGCTACCAGAACCCCAATTTGAAGAAGAGAAATGGGAATGGGGTGGTGATAGTATTGTTCAGAAATGATCTACGTCTACTTGATAATAAGGCACTAATCACAGCTTGGGCTGCATCGCAATTCGTGCTGCCGGTGTATTGTGTGGACCCATGCTTGTTCAGAGTCGATGCCTCTCATATATTACAAATAAAAATTATAACACCAGCCTGTCTTATGTATCAACAAACCAATACTCCTAACAAAGAGAATTAAACAGTCTCGTCTGAAGTTTAAAATTGATTTTACAAATATTGACTAAATTGGTTGATAATATGAAACCGCAGTTCCGTCCTATCCAGATTCACATGTAGTTGCAGTTGATTAGCCGAAAAATTCCAGTTAAATGCCACCCAAGCACAACCAGCTGCATAATTTAGGGGTCTGGTCTTAATTGGAGTCAACTAATCCTAATAATTTTGAGAAGCCTAATAATCTCATAAAACAAGTAACAATATAACAATCAGTGTGCTCTTATAAAATTGGTCATCAAGCGACTTGTTTGTAGTTGACTAAATTGGTTGATAATATAAAACCCAGTTCCTTCCTATCTAGATTCACATGTAGTTGTAGTTGATTAGCCAAAAAATACCAGTTGAATGCCACCCTAGCACAACCAGCTGCATAATTTAGGTGTCTGGTCCTAATTGGAATCAATTTCTGCCTTGTTTCTCATTTTCTGATACATATTAGCAAAGGAAATGAATCAAAATTAGATTCCATGCTGAAAGTTTCTTTGGGACATTTCATCAAGTACCTTGCGTGAACGATCAGGAGTTCACAAATGCGATCTACATGAGAGGGCAAGCAGAGCACTTACTGTGGTTAGAGAGAACCTAGTTTGTGTTCTTGCATTTCATATCTCTGAGGGGCATTTCAACAAACACTTGTCTTGCAAGAGAAGAGAGGAGCACAGTGGTACTTTCGTCGGTGGGATTTTAAAACAGCCCTTGCTCGGAATTGTATGAACGAAGAAGGTAAAGTCAATTTGGGGGTTACATTTCAAGTTTTTATATGGAATGGAATCAAATCAGAATATTTTATGATAATTTAGTTGATTTGAGTTGCTATAATATGAGGTCAAGGTAATGCTCTTTTTTTGGCAAATATTTTAACAGAGTAATTTTTGCTTCATGTAGCGCACAGAATATAGAATCAAAACAGAGATGCATATGGTTCGTGCGCTGCATGAAGCTAATACTCCTCTGTTAAAATCTTTACCCTCAGTTTTCACAGCAAGTTGCCCTTCATTTAATCAACTTTCACAGCAAGGTGGTCTTTTTTTAACCCCTAATAGGAGTTGGTAATGACCCAAGAGAAGATCGTTGTTTCAGCATCCCTCAGCAGGTAAAATATATTACAAAATAAAAGTCACCTTCCTCATTTAAAATATAAATCCCAAACAGAGAATTAAAAGAAAGGGAAGCCAAGTAATTAGTTAAATTTGATACCAAGAAAGGGAGGCCAAGCATTTAAAATATACATCACACAAATTTTGTCACTTAAATTTGATACTTCTCATCGAAACAACGAGCGGGTGTTTCTTATTACTAAATTACAACGAATAAATTTATTTGGATTAACGAAATTAGTTGTTGGCAATTTGCTTGGGCCAAATGGTATTAGATCCCCTTATTGATGATTCTCAGGCAGCTTTTCTCAAAGATCGATTAATTGGAGATAATATAGTTTGTGCTCATGAGGTTTTACATCAAGTTAGATTGTCTAAGCAAAAATGTATTCTTCTCAAACTTGATTTTGAAAAGGCTTTTGATAAGGTTAATTGGGATTTTTTGATTGAGGTTTTAGTGGCTAGAGGTTTTGGTGTACTTTTTATTAATTGGATTACAGATATTTTGCAAAGTGGTCGAACATGTATCTCTTTTAATGGTGAATTAGGTGATTATTTCCACTTTAAGCAAGGTCTCAGACAGGGAGACCCTCTTTCTCCTTTACTTTTTGATTTGGTAGCCGATGCTCTTAATAAAATTCTTAGTAAAGCCTAACAAGCTGTATTTATATCTGGATTAGGAAATGATATTAAAGTTTTGAATTTATATTTTGCGGATGACACTTTATTGTTTTTGGAAGCTAATTCCCTTATGGTTGAACATTTAAAGTTTCTCCTTTTGGGTTTTGAAAATTTATCGTGTTTAAAAATAAATTTTGAAAAGAGTGAACTTGTTCCTTTAAATATTTCTGATCATGAATCAAGTTTATTAACTAGCCAATTAAATTGTAATATTGGTTCTTTACTAATTTCTTACTTAGGTGTTCCTCTTCATTGGAAAAAATTAAACTTGAATGATTGGTCCCCATTAGTGGATAAAATTGATAAACGTTTACAAACTTGGAAGGGTTCTTTACTATCATTAGGTGGTCGTGTCACATTATTGAATTTTGTCTTATCATCAATGTCTCTTTATTGGCTTTCCATTTATAGAGTACCAGTTTCTATATTAGGAACAAGATTGATATCATTAGAAAGCGTTTTCTTTGGGCTAATGGTACCTCTGGAAGAAGGCGATATCACTTTATCAAATGGTCCACGATTTGTTTGCCCAAAAATCAAGGGGGATTAGGTATTCTAAACCTAAACTTTATGAATATTGCATTATTAACCAAATGGTGGTTTCGATTTAAGAACCCCACCATAACCGGTAAGTGGAAATTGATTTTAATTGCTAAATATGATTCTTCTGGTTTGGCTTCCACTAGATTTTCTTCTTTCTGGGCCAGTATTCTAAATCTTACATATATTTTTAATATGGGTATTAATAGAATTGTAGGTAATGGTAGGGATACTAATTTTTGGCTAGATAGATGGCATGGTGATTGCGCTCTATTTTGTTATTTTCCAAATCTCTTTAAAATTACTATTGATCCTTCTATTACTGTCTCTGTAATTTTCTCTAATTTTCCATTTAGTTTGCAATTTAGCAGGCAATTAACGGGTATTATTCTTCATGAATGGCATCAACTTTTATGGCTTTTCCCTTTTCATACTTTAGCTTCAACTCAACTAGATAGATTTCTTGGCGATGGACTTCTACGGGTCTTTTTATTGTCAATTCTCTTTATAAATGGCTATTATTTAGTGGTTTTACTAACACTATCTACCATAACCTTTGGAAGATCAACATTCCCCTTAAGATTAAAGTTTTTGTTTGGTTACTTAGACATGATAAAATTCTTAACAAATGTAATTTACATATCCGAGGTTGGCAGGGTAATGTGGATTGTGTATTTTGTGGTGCCCCTGAGAATGTAGACCACCTTTTTGTTACTTGTCCTTTTATCTCAACCTTATGGTCTTGGATCGGTAATCATAACAATTTCATTTTTAATTGTACTCAGGTTTCGGACCTTTGGCATTTTGATTATTGGATTCCTCTAAAGGATTCCCTATTGGTTGAGTTAATTAGGGCTGCCACTTTATGGATTATTTGGTTAACCAGAAATATGATTTGTTTTCAGAATGCACCAATACCTCCTATTAGTTCGGTAGCATCTTCCATAATTGCTTTGACTTCTTTTTGGTGTAAAGTTCGTTTAGATAACTCATATTTTAAATTATCATTGATTATGTCTTTCGATGATTCTCCTTTAACTCATTTAGGCTCCTAAATTGTTCTATCGGATTCGGATTCACAAGGTACAGACGGGGTCCCTTCACTTGGGTTCACCGTGTCTGATAGAGAGTTCTCCGAAGCCATTGAGGAGGCTGCTGGTTTGTCGTCTCCTGATTGGTCTTTGGTGGATATTGGATCCTAGTATGATGGATATTAGTGATTGATTTCTTGGCTTCTGTTTCTCTTCTTTGCTTTGTGTTATGCTAGTTTGCTATTGTTGCTAGTTGGCTATTTGTCTTTCTTTAGTTTAGAATAAGTGGATTTTGAGTGCTATGCACGGTTTAGTAAGTTTTGTACAAAGATTGTTTCGTAATGAAACCGGTGGAATTTCCACTTTTTCAAAAAAAAAAAAAAAAAAAATTAGTGAGCGTTGCTCAATCATCACCACGGCTTCAATAATAAATTTGCATGGGCCTAATGGGCTTTGGTCCAGGGCCCAAAATTCATCAACAATTATAAGACACCGTTTACATAATGCATGGTACTAGAATCGACGAAATTTAAAAAAATAATTACTTGTTTAAGATTTTTTTTTTTAATCTGGTGTAGAATGCATTGATCCAAAGATAGTACTCCTCAATTGTAGCACGCACAATTGAATCCTCACTCAATTGTAGCCTTTTCTCAAGTTCAGGTAATTTCTGAAATTGAATCATCAATTCATTTGATCAACTTAAGCATGCCATAAATATACTGGTGTAAGAATAAGGCACCTTTTCCAATGTTAGATAAATCTAATTTAATCATATTTCAAAAGAACAGTAAATTCCATATATGAGCGATTGAGGCTATGAGACTGTATATATAGCGCATATTGGTCCGTACTACGAATCAATATCGAAATGCCTAAAAGGTATTTGCACAGAGTCTAGTTCTTTAGACAGACTTTAGTGACACAATATTATCATGATATGCACTTGGTAATGTTCTTTTAAGCAAATTTATTGTTAATTATAGTATAATAAAAATTAGCAGGTTTATGAGTAATAGCATGTGTTCTGTATTTAAAGGTCAACTAGCCCCAATCTAATTATCCTTTGTTTAATTCTCAGCCCAACAGGCAGGGCCCATTTCATTTTTGTTTAAAATTCAGCCTAGCTGAAGAAGGCCTGATAGCTCAGCCCACAAGACTTAATTTCTTTTTTTACATTTTTGTTTTTTTTGTTTTCATTCGAGTCCCTCTGATAAGGGATATTTCCAACTTTTACAAATTAAACTTCCGACGACTTAGCAGATTTGACGTAATTGTTGATCAAAACTGAATTGTAGCAAGTATGAAAAATAGCATCGGTACCCGTGTCAAAACATAACAACAAGTATCTATGGATGTTGAATTCTAGCGTCGATTGGTACAAGTGGTATATAATCATAAGAATCAAGGTACCAGTCTAAGTTCTTAGTATGAGAGCCAAGAAATTAAACAACATATTGGACATAATGGTATTTGCCCCCATTAAAATCAATCACGTAATGATATTTGCCCCAGTTAAAATCATTAAACCAAACTATACATGACAGGGATACAGACGCATCAAGTAATTTACAGCACAAACAGAAAGTGGAAGGACTCAACCCGATTGAGGATCAATTTAAGAGGAAAAAAAAGAAATGCAAGTTTGTGTAATCATTGAAATTACACAGCAAAACACAGAAAAAGAGATTAAAGAGAGGCAGGATATATTTTTTGGATACAATTTCCGAAATAGGGGAGGGTTCCATTGCACCCAAAATTTCATGCTCCCATTTGCTCATAATTTTATCTTTATTTTCAAAGTCCGAAGAGTCGATCCGAACCGGTCAACATGACCTTCATAATAAAATATGCTTAGATACCAAATTTTATATTTTTTTAAATTTTTTTACTATTTTTTAGGATAGGTAAAAGATCACTATATCGGATGGTCCAAAATCTCCTTAAAACAATGATTTTGTACCTATCTTAAAAAATAGTACAAAAATCTCAAAAAATATAAAATTTGGTCTCTAAGCATATTTTATTATGAAGATTATGTTGAACGGTTCAGATCGACTATTCGGACTTTAGAAAAGGAAGATAAAAGAGGTAAATGATTGGGAGCAAATGGAAGCATAGAAATTTGGATGTATTTGAACCCTTCTCTCCGAAATATAAGTTTTATAGTTTTACTTCCTCAATATCCTCATAGCACTAAAAACCATAAAAGGAAAAATTGAAATCGGAATCCGAATCCAAATCGGTCTTTTGACCGTGGAATCAAAATCGGGTGGCTCGGACGGAATCGGGTGAATCGGACAGAATCGGCCGAATCGGATCGGAAACTCGGACTATTTTGCCAGAAGCCCGTTTTATACTAAATAAATTACAAAAAAATTGATCAAAAATAATTTGTGAACAATTTATGTTTAGACAAATGATTACAATTAAATAATCGATTAATACAATATATTACAAGTATTACAAATTAGAAAAAAAAAAGGCAACTACAGATTGGATTGGATCGATATAGTACAAATTACCACATATACATGTAGTTATATTATCTAATAACAAAAGGTTGTATGGTGTGGTGGTAGTTATGTTAGATAGTATTCAAGACTCTTCAAATTCGAATTATGCTACGCAGAAAAAAAAATTTGATCGGCGAGATTAGCGCGTTTCTGCCAAATTTCATTGGAATCTTACTGTTTTGGCCGCAATTTGACTGAAATCAGACCATTTCGGTCGAAATGTGACTGGAATCGGTTCGTTTCAGCTGAAATTTGATTGGAATCAACCCATACCGTGCATCTCAGCCATAAATCGGATCGGTATAGTCCAATTCCTATCCGGATTAGTCGATTCTGTGCTAGAATGGCCGATTTTTCCTTCTATGCTAAAAACTTCTAAATAAAAGGCATTCTTAGAAGTTAATTAGGGTGAATAATTAGGTCATATAATTATAAGATTAGAACAGGTCAATGTGCTATTGCTCTCCAATCTCTATCTTCGAGTCGGCCCCACCAAGCTGAAGCTGTGATGGAAAACCAGAACTTGTTGTCCAATTTTTTATGGTGAGTAGAAGATAAAGGTTGGAAAGAGATATGTAGGACCTTGAGCAGCTCAAATCTAATGGCAGCACCTAACACTACTACCGAATATGGTGCACTACTACAAAAAACGTCTTCCTACACTGTACCTTATACACGGATTTTCTCAATTTTATAAAAAACTTGTATGAAATAAGATTTTTCCAGTGTTCTAGGAATCCTACACGAATATTAACTTAAAAATCAGTGTCCGTGTGGAAATTAATCTTTGATACACGGATATTTCATTAAATATCTGTGTAGAAATAGTGAGAGAGCTATACGGATTTTCAGTTACAAATCCGTGTAGGAAGGGTGATTCTTCATCTTCCTACACGGATATTCAATTAAATATCCGTGTAGGATAGCCCACGGATGTGAAATTTTATTAAATGTTACCCAAATATTTTATTATATTATTTCATATTCCTACACGGATATGTAGTTAAATATCCGTGTAGGATTCCCTATTTTTATTTTTTTAAATATAATATATTTTCAATTTCATATTTTGTTATTATTAAATATAAAAATGAACATGTTTTCATTGCTGTGAAGCTCTTTAAATATTCATTCTTATAAATTAAGAAATTTATTCATTTAGATATGAACTTTGTAAATATTAATTTCTTTATAATTTATGTATTCATTCTTGTACACTATTTTACAAATAAAAATATTCATCACTGTGTTAGAAATATTAAATATTAACAAATTTAAAATTGTACAATTAATACAGAAAATAAATACAGAAGAACAAAAATGAAAACAAGTAAACTTTCATATATTACTACTGATATATATATATTACAAAAGTTACCAAAAAATTGATATAATAAAACAAAAAAAGAAACTCTAAACAACAGATTTTTTCTTTGTCCGACGAATATAGGGCTTCGGTGGCGGATGGCCCCTGGGGCTGCGACGTGGGCGAGTTGGCCATGGTGGCCATGGCCAACTTCTGGGATAACCTGGTGGTGGTCGTTCGTAACCGGGTGGGATCCAAGGCACTGGCATGAAGTCCTCTAGAATTGGTGGTAGTGCCTCAACAGGATGTTCTTCCTCGACACGTGACATTTTTTCACTTAAAGAAATTAAGATAGGTTTAAGAGGAACCGATTCCGAAAATATATAGGGATTAAGGTGACTCTTCGTTTTTTTGTGTTTATTTTCGGTATATTTAATATTAAATTTGTAATTAATTACATAGGGTGCGCATGTTTTGAAATAAATATTCTTGTCCCGTTAGGAAGTTGTACCGATCTTTTCCTACACGGATAGTTACGTAAATATCCGTGTTGAAAGACTATTCCTACATGGATATTTAATAAAAACCGTGTAGGAAAAGAGGAGAGCTACACGGATATGTACTTAAATATCCGTGTAGGATGTCTTCCAAAATTTTCTAAGTCCCCAGTTCACTTCTTCTTCCTCTGATTTTGAAATTCTTCCAAGTCCGAGTTCAAAACCCTCACCTCTGGTCCGCCGCGCTTTCTCTTCTCCCTTCTCTTTGTCTCTCTCTCTCTCTTTCTTTTGTCAGGGTTTAGGTGGTGTGTGCGCCTCCATTGCTGCCTCTCTCTCTTTCTTTTGTCAGTTCACAGCTTCTTCCTCTAATTTTGTTTGTAGACTTTTGGTAATTTACATAGAATCCAACTGCCTCTAAGGTACCTCTCTTGTTACTAATTCAAATTATAATTGTAGTATAACGGGAGACAAGTCGCTTACTCACCCGAGCAAGTCGACGAAGTGAGAGGGATGTGGGCAAGATGGTTTATTTCCCAATTTTGTACTCCACAATATGGATTCGTATAAATTAATTTGTGTAATTATTAAATTTGAATTGTTATGTTGTTTTGGCAATTTCTATCTGTTTTGGGTTAAAAAAACATTTTGATATTATATATAATGGCTAGCAAAAGTGGAGGCTAGCCAAAAACAGAAAAAAATACAAAAAAAAAGAAAATCGTACACGGATATTTGAAAAAATCCGTGTAGGATGTGTTAAAAATAAAAATTGATTTAGGATCTTCCTACACGGATTTGTACTAAAAATCCGTGTAGCTAGGGTATGGAGCTACACGGTTTTTAAAAAAAAAACCGTGTAGAAATATATTTCATACACGCACTACTACAGAATGGCGCTTTCTACACTGTGGTTGTACACTGATTTTCTCAGTTTTATGTAAAACCGTGTATCAAATAGGATTTTTCAAATGATTAATGATATCTCTAAGAATCCCACACGGATATTTCATTGAAAAACAGTGTTTCAAAAAAGCCGTTTGAAGTTTACATTTTCTACACGGATATTTAGTTAAATATCCGTGTAGGAATGGTGAGACAGCTACACGGATTTTTATTAAAAAATCATTATAGGAAAGGGTTATTGTACACGGATTATTGTTTAAATAACAGTGTAGAAAGGCTAGAGAGCTACACAGATTTTTATTAAAAAATTCGTGTAGGAAGGGGTTATTGTACACGGATTATTGTTTAAATAACAGTGTAGAAAGGCTAGAGAGCTACACGGATTTTTATTAAAATATCCGTGTAGGAAGGGGTTATTGTACACGGATTATTATTTAAATAACAGTGTAGAAATGCTAGAAAGAGAGCTACACAGATTTATAGTGAAAAATCAGTGTAGAAAGGTAGTTTTAGGGTTTTGGTTATATAAAAATGTCTTTTCCCTCCAACGCCGTTTTGATTCTATAATACTCTCTCTATCTCTGTATTAAAATATTGGTCTGATTTCAGCTCATAGCACAACTGGAATCTGAGATATTTGAAGTTCTTATTTTCTCCTCTCTATCTTGCCAAGGTTAGATAATGTGTATATATATTTTTTTTCTTTCTCTAATTTTCTGTTACTTATTATTGTTTATTGCTTATTTAGGTAATGTGTAATTATTATTGCTTATTTCTCTTTTATTTTTCTTTTTGGTTTTGTAGGGTTTTGGTTGGTTACTGTCCTCTTCGTCTTGGTTGGTTACTATCATCTTCGCCACCTTCCCTTCGTAAATACATTTAAGATGCAGTAATTTTTTTCTTACGAAATTAATTTTCAGTGGTTCGTATAAAAACCATACAGATTCAATTAATTTTATGTATAAATTTTAATTGAGAATTTTTATTCCCTATGATGTATGTATGTATGCACAAATATTGATCCTTGCATTTTTCATTGGAGATGCAATATTGTTGGAGACCTTTAACCAAGAGATATCATGTCATGTATCACATGCAAACTCCCTTTTTGATATGTTGGATATAATACAACTTAGTATGTATGAAATTTCGTGCTAGAGTAGATCATAGCCATGAGTTTTGGCAAAATGAGACCAACTTAATCGAAATATGGCCCAAAACTTGATCACATGGTTACTAAGTGGTGAGGACATAATTTTTATACAAACATTGTATAGGATCTTGAGAGGTATATGTCATATGTTGGATCAAAAGGATTGCATGTATAAAAAGCTATGTATATATATGTGTTGCAGAAGGTTATATGTATATACAAAATGCTCTCTATTTATTTTTGCAAAAGGTTATGTATTTATTTTTGCAAAAAGCTATGTATATTCAATCTGAAATATATATTATTGGCTAGCAAAAGTGGAGGCTAGCTAAAAAAAAATAAAAAACGGTTTAGCAACCTTCCTACACGGATTTTTATTTAAAAATCCGTGTAGGAAACAATTATACACGGATTTTTACTTAAAAATCCGTGTAGGAAGGTTACTGAATCGGGTTTATTTATTTAATATTCTGTTTAGGAGAGCTACACGGATTTTAACTAAATATCCGTGTAGGAATGTTGATATTCCTACACGGATTTTCTATTAAAAAACCGTGTAGCTCTAGTTGGATTTCTACACGGCTTTTAATTAGAAATCCGTGTAGATTGTTGATAATTGCACACGGATAAATATCCGTTTGCAAAAGATGGGACATTCCTACACCCTAATATCCTACACTGTTGGAAATCCGTGTAGCTCTTCGTGATTTATCCATGTACAATCACCATATTCTGTAGTAGTGACAGTTTTTTGTTAAAAAACCGTGTAGCTCCATACCCTAGCTACACGGATCTTGAGTAAAAAATCTGTGTAGGATTAGTGTAATCGTACACGTATAAATTATCCGTGTGTAAATGGTGGACTTTCCTACACTCCAGTATCGCATACGATTCCAAATCCGTGTAGCTCTCTAGTTAAAGTCCGTGTACAAACTGTTTTTTTGTAGTAGTGGTGATTGTACACGGATAAATCATGAAGAGCTACACGGATTTCCAGCAGTGTAGGATATTAGGGTGTAGGAATGTCCCATCTTTTGCAAACGGATATTTATCCGTGTGCAATTATCAACAATCTACACGGATTTCTAATTAAAAGCCGTGTAGAAATCCAACTAGAGCTACACGGTTTTTTAATAGAAAATCCGTGTAGGAATATCAACATTCCTATACGGATATTTAGTTAAAATCCGTGTAGCTCTCCTAAACAGAATATTAAATAAGTAAACCGGGTTCAGTAACCTTCCTACACGGATTTTTAAGTACAAATCCGTGTATAATTGTTTTCTACACGGATTTTTAAATAAAAATCCGTGTAGGAAGGTTGCTGAACCGTTTTTTTTTTTAGCTAGCCTCCACTTTTGCTAGCCAGTAATTATATATTTCAGATTGAATATACATAGCCTTTTGCAAAAATAAATACATAGCCATTTGCAACATATATATATACATAGCCTTTTGTACATACAATCCCATGTGATCTAACACATAGCATACACTCCTCAAGATCCAATACAATGTTTGTATAAAAATTATGTCCTTACTACTTAGTAACCATGTGATCAAGGTTTGGGCTCATGTTGCCAAAACTCATGACTATGGCCTACTCTAGCACGAAATTTCATACAGACTAAGTTGTATTAGATCCAACATATCAAAAAGGGAGTTTGCATGTGATCCATGACATGATGTCTCTTGGTTAAAGGTCTCCAACAATATTGCATCTCCAATGAAAAATGCAAGGATCAATATTTGTGCATACATACATACATCATAGGGAATAGAAATTCTCAATTAAAATTTATACATAAAATTAATTGAATCTGTATGGCTTTTATACGAACCACTGAAAATTAATTTCGTAAGAAAAAAATTACTGCATCTTAAATGTATTTACGAAGGGAGGGTGGCGAAGAGAATAGTAACCAACCAAGACGAAGAGGACAGTAACTAACCAAAACCCTACAAAACCAAAAAGATAAATAAAAGAGAAATAAGTAATAATAATTACACATTACCTAAATAAACAATAATAAGTAACAGAAAATTAGAGAAAGAAAAAATATATATATACATATGTGGCTAACCTTAGTAAGATAGAGAGGAGAAAATGACAACTTCAAATATCTCAGATCCCAGTTGTGATATGAACTGAAATCAGACCAATATTTTAATACAGAGATAGAGATAGTATTATAGAATCAAAACGGCGTTGGAGGGAAAAAACCTTTTTATATAACAAAAACCCTAAAACTACCTTTCTACACGGATTTTTCACTATAAATCCGTGTAGCTCTCTAGCATTTTTACACTGTTATTTAAATAATAATCAGTGTACAATAACCCCTTCCTACACGGATTTTTTAATAAAAATCCGTGTAGCTCTCTAGCCTTTCTACACTGTTATTTAAACAATAATCCGTCTACAATAACCCCTTCCTACACAGATTTTTTAATAAAAATCCGTGTAGCTCTCTAGCCTTTATACACTGTTATTTAAACAATAATCCGTCTACAATAACCCCTTCCTACACAGATTTTTTAATAAAAATCCGTGTAGCTCTCTACAATTCCTACACGGATATTTAACTAAATATCCGTGTAGGAAATGTAAATTTCAAATGGCTTTTTTGAAACACAGTTTTTTAATGAAATATCCGTGTGAGATTCTTAGAGATATCATTGATCATTGAAAAAATCCTATTTGGTACACGGTTTTACATAAAACTGAAAAAATCCGTGTACAACCACAGTGTAGGAAGCGCCATTCTGTAGTAGTGCAATTATTGACTCTAACCTTCATAATTCATATACAACAAAACAGAGAACAGCTAGTTTTCAACAGTGATGCTGACATTGTGTTGAAAAATCTATTGTTCCATATTAACGCTGAGCTGGAAGATAGAGATTGAAGAGCAATAAGACAGTCATATATATATAATAAAACAGAGGAGCCAGTTTTCAATAGTACACAAAAATATTCAATTATTCATAACCAAATTTTGCTTCACTCGTTTTTGAAGCTAGAATGTGATTTTGGAGCTATATATATGTTTCTTTCATCGTATATTTTATACTGATTTTACGATTGAAATTTTTTACTATTTATTAAAGCAGTTTTAAAATCACTTATTTTAATAAACAGTGAAAAACTTATAGATCATGAAAAACATCAATTTCAAAACTTGCTTAATAAATAGTAAAATTTGGTCTCCAAATACATTTTATGATAAATTGAATGTGGATCGACTGTTTGAACTATATAAATGCAAAAGCCGAAATATTTGTTCTAAAACTCAGGAACAAACGTTTTGACATTAGCTACACGTACTCTACGTGTAGTAAATCACGGATGCCATCCGCCATAAATTCATAAATTCTAATAATAATTGTGAATAAATTGCAATATATCAAGTTAATTAGAAAGACGTCATCATATCATCATTAGTCGCAGGTTCGAGATCTCTATAAGTCTTATCAGATTTCAGAAGAAAAGAAAACATAAGAAAAAAAACGCACTACAGTATTAATTAAAAATTTATTGGTGAACATGTCTTTTTTATTTTTTTAGAATTTTTGCTCCCATTGAATTATACATAGAAATTAATGTTGGCCTATTCTTAACTCCTGATACGGTACGGTCTCCAATACGGCTCTCTCTGCTCGGAATTTTTTATTCCGTAGGGTGGTGACATGACATGTTAGTTTTATCACAAAAATTGCGGAATTTTTGATGACATGACATGAAATGTTTTGACATGACATGTCAAAACATTTATTTCAGAGTTCCTATGCTACTAATTGTTTTTTTGAAACTCTGAATAGTCAATTCAAACTGTTATATGTGAACTCTATATTAAAATATGCTCGGAAATCAAATTTACTAGTAATTTGTCATGAATACAAGTGGAGCCATTGCATCGTTGGCTTCAACAAAAATAAATAATGAAAATCAATAATCTAACTAACTCTAAATGGTGAATTCATTAACAAGGGGATTGAGACAGGGAGATCCATTATCACTCTACCTTTTCATATTGGCAATGGATTTTCTCTCTGTCTGAACACAAAAACTTACAAATCTCCATTTCCTAAGACCACCATTCCCGGGATGTAAACAATGTTTGCTTTTTGCGGATGATACCCTTTTCATACTAAAGCCACAAAGACAGCAAATTCAGTTCCTAAAAATAATTTTAAATATTTTTGGAGAATTATCAGGACTAAGGGTCAATATGGAGAAATCGGAGTTCCTGGTCACAGTACAGGAAAGGGTTGACACACAGTTACTGGCAAATGAAATACAATGCAGTTGTATCAGATTTCCCGATCACCTACTTGGGAATGCCTCTTTCAGATAGAAAATTGAAGAAAGAAAACTATATGATCCTTGTCAACAAGATAGAACAAAGATTGTCTACATGGAAGGCTTCAATGCTATCAATTGGGGGTAGGCTCATAATGATTAACTCGGTACTATCGGCAATGCCGATCTACATGATGCAGACATTCATGCTACCGAAATGGGTTATCAAAAGAATCGACAAAATTAGAAGAAGTTTCCTTTGGCATCGGCATAAAACCATAAATCAGGAGGCAAGATACATGAGTTTGGCACCATGGGATTTGGTCACAAGGACTAAGCAGCAGGGAGGTTTAGGGATCAAAAACCTTTCAACCATGAATAAGGCATTAATGGCAAAAATAATGTATCATTGGATGAGCCCGGATAGACCGGCATGGATGATCATAGTACCGGCCTGTTGGGGATGCACTAAACCTTGGGAACACAGTGGTGCCACCACATTCTGGAAAAACATGGGGATTATGGCAAAATTCATGGCGGTCTCAATCAGGTTCAAAATTAATCAAGGAACAAACATATCCTTTTGGAGGGATCCATGGTTAAGAGGACCACTGAACCAGAGGTACCAAGAACTGTATACCAATGTGGTGGAAACGAACATAACGGTACAGCAGGCCCTGTACCAAAATCAGTGGAACCGATCGATACTCGGCCCACTCACTATCACAGCACAAGAACAATTGCAGGATTTAAACCAAGAAATTATTACAAGGCAAGATGATTTGGTAGAAAGGGATTCAATAATGTGGAGATGGAATGAAGGGGGAACCTTCACAGTCAGAACCTTTACACAAAAATGGAACAAGAGCCGTTATTCAAAAATGAGATTAGATTTATCTGGAAACTAGGGTCACCAACAAGAGTTACTGTGTTTAAATGGCTGATGCTAAAAAACAAAATTCTGACAGTCGATAACCTTGTGCGAAGAGGATGGAACATGCCCAATAGATGCTGCTTGTGTCAGAGAGAAGAAGAATCAGTCGCACACTTGTTTACATACTGTTCTTACACAAAAAATATCATAAATTTACTGATGGGGAGTAATGGAAATAGAGAATTCAGAAGAGGGAATTACAAAAAATGCATAATGAATAGGATGGATAAGGGTATTGCGAGACTGCAGGTCACACTATGCTTTGTCATTTGGAGAGAGAGGTGTGCAAGGATTTTTAGAGAAGAATCCAAAAATCAGTTTCAACTGGCAATGGAAATTGTCTCAGAGAATGCGTCATGGTTCAGTGAATAGGAAAGCATAAAAACTCAGTGAATTGGGCAGCAGAACACCTACAAGATGCAAAGGGATTAATACTGGATTGGAATTTTTTATCTATCTGTCATTTACCTTTTAGCTTTTTCTTAATGCATTTACTTTCTGTCAAAAAATGTAAAAAACGGACACAGCTTGTGCCCCGATCAATGGAAATTGGAAGCTAGACTTCCATTTTTTCTTGTCAAAAAAAAATCTAAATGGTGAATTAAGGATTTCATAGCTTGCGATCATCGGGTTGTGGTTCAAATAAAAGGTTAACTCTGTAATAAAAAATAATTTGAATATACAGAATTATTTTCGCACCCGCCTCTCTTCTTTACACACTGTTCTGTTGTAAATTACTTGGAGCTGTGTACGACGCATGTACCATGTATAATTAGTGTCTTTGTAGTAGTGTCAAAGTAGTAAATTGAAGGTTTTGATATTTATTTTTCATTTGTATTTCTTGACACATAACTGTTGAAAGTAATCCAAGTCATCAGGTGTCCCCACACGGACTATATGGATAGGGACACGGCCCGTTTAGCTAGGGACACGGCCCGGATAGCTAGGGACACGGCCCGCGTCACTGGCGCTAAATTTGTCTTATGTTATAACTGTCTATGTAAACACGTTTTTCTATTTTTGGTAAGTCCCTGTAATAGAGTTAGTGGGTGTAGCTGTAAGCTAATTATAGCACCATAATTTTAGGGTAGTGGATGCTAAATTAGGATTAGTTTTCTAGTATTTATACCATGTCTCTTGTATGTGTAATTAGTCTAAGTTGAGTAATATGAAATTATTGTGAGTTTTTTCTGTTATCTCAATTTATTCCCAACAAAACTTGTATTAGAGCCAAAGGTGAGAGATCAAGGCAGATCCGACCATGGCAGAGAACATGAATGTCTCGAATCCCTCGATTCCGCTGTTCAAGGGAGACAACTATGAGTTCTGAAGCATCAAGATTCGAACTTTGCTCAAGTCGCAAGGCCTATGGGAATTGGTAGAGAAGGGAGCACCGGCCCCGATCCCACACCGGCAGAAACTTGACAAAGCGCGATGCGAAGGCGCTGTTTTTCATTCAACAAGCCGTTGCGACACGGTGTTTGCGAAGATTGCAGCAGCGAAACAAAGCAAATCGGGCTCGGTCTACTCCGAAAACCGCATTTCGGGAAAGTTCCAAGGTGGTAGCTATCAAGTTGCGGGGCTTGAGACGGGAGTTCGAGACGTTGAACATGAATCAAGGCGAATCTGTTCAAGCGTTTCTCACAAGAGTCACATCCATAGTCAACCAAATCCGAAAGCTGTGGAGAAGATCTTCCGGAAAAAACGGTTGTGATGAAGGTGTTGCGCAGCCTAACAACCAAGTTTGATCATGTGGTGGCAGCGATCGAAGAATCCAAAGATCTGACCACCTACACATTTGATGAATTGATGGGATCACTTGCAAGTTCATGAAGTTCGTCTCAACCGATCGAAGTGAAGGACGACACGAAAGCTTTCTATACCAAGGGCGATTCCTCAAGAAGCCAACAGCAAGGCGAGGCAGAGGCACGAGCAAAGTGGAGACAACCGTCAACAACAAACAACAAGGAAGGATATCGAGTGCTACTATTGCCACAAGTTGGGTCATGTCAAGGCAGATTGCTACAAAAAGAAGAGGGAAGACGGACAAAGCAAACAAGGTGTTGAATGCTATTATTGTCACAAATTCGGCCATGTGCAGGCTGATTGTTACAAGAAGAAACGTGAGGAAGAGCAAGCCAACGTTGCAGAGGAGAAAGGCAACAAAGAAGATACTGAAACCAGGCTCTTCATGACGAAAACTGCTGACACGGTCCGTACCATGCCTGACACGGCCCGTACCATGCCTGACACGGCCCGTGTTCATAACACACGGACCGTACGGGATACTGATGCAAGTCAAGTTTGGTTCCTAGACAGTGGGTGTTCTAATCACATGACCGGTTACAAGTATCTCTTTGAAGAATTGGACGAGTCATACAAGAAGCCTGTGAAACTTGGCGACGACAAACAAATTCAAGTTGAAGGAATCGGCAAGGTGGCTGTCAAAACCGCAAGCAACACAAGATATCTACACAATGTATACTTCATCCCACAACTTGCACAAAACCTCCTGAGCATCGGCCAAATGATGGAGAGCGGGTATGCGATCAAATTCGAAGGCTGTACTTGCAAAATCGAGGATTCATCAACAAAGAATGTGATGGGTAATAATCAGGCAAGAATTGATGCCATGATGGGGGGCAATATAGTGGAACGTGATTCCATGACTAGAGATGACAAATTGGAGCATAGTGCCCGGCAAAGCGACTGTGATCAACTTGCTGAGGAGAAAAACTATACAAATCCGTCACATGTTGAAACTGACCTGATGCTGATAATCGGTAGTGATGGAGGTCATAACACAGTTGACACAGAGAAGAGGGATCTTGAAGAAGATGACTATCAATATGAAGATGCTAACTGGAGTTGGTCTATGGCAGAAAACAACATACCAGTAGCTGACAGAGAAGATGTAGAACCTGATACGACCCGGATCATCATTCGATACGGCCCGCATGAAGGCGACACGGTCCGTGTGGACTCCGATACGGCCCGTGTACCATTCAATTCAGACAACAGTAACATCGAGCAGCCTCAATTCGAAACAAACAGGGTGCAGCCTCGGAAAAATGAAGACATATCAACACCACTGCGAGTTTATACAAGAAGAATCAACCCACAGTCACAAAGAAAAGACCAAAACCTTGCAAGAATTATACTCAACAACACAAGTGCTAATGGTGGAAGATCCCGAGTGCTTTGAAGAAGCCGTAGGCAAGAAAGATTGGGCGAGGGAGCCCGGACGATAGAAGGAGCACATCCGGGCAAGTGTTATTCTATGGTGACAATACAATTTGTTGGAGTTCGAAGAAACAGTCAACGGTTGCACTATCAACCACGAAGCCGAGTACAAAGTAAGAACATCCAAAGCATACCAAGGTGTATGGCTAAGGCACTTATTGGAAGAGTTAGAGTGTGAGCAGAAAGGCGCAACAATACTCTATTGTGATAATCAGTCGACAATTGCAATTGGTAACAACCCGGTGCATCACAACAAAACAAAGCACATAGACACTCGGATCCAGTTCATACAAGACCTGATTGAGCAGAAGAAGTTTGTTTGGTGTCGAAGAATGATGGATGTAGATGACTTTGGATTAAGGGGGAGTGTTGAAAGTAATCCAAGTCATCAGGTGTCCCCACACGGCCCGTATGGATAGGGACACGGCCCGTGTAGCTAGGAACACGGCCCGGATAGCTAGGGACACGGCCCGCGTCACTGGCGCTAAATTTGTCTTATGTTATAACTGTCTATGTAAACACGTTTTTCTATTTTTGGTAAGTCCCTGTAATAGAGTTAGTGGGTGTAGCTGTAAGCTAATTATAGCACCATAATTTTAGGGTAGTGGATGCTAAATTAGGATTAGTTTTCTAGTATTTATACCATGTCTCTTGTATGTGTAATTAGTCTAAGTTGAGTAATATGAAATTATTGTGAGTTTTTTCTGTTATCTCAATTTATTCCCAACAATAACAGGTTAATTTTATTCAGAGGCCTCTATTTCCAATGGATTATACGCAGAAATCAGTGATTGACATATCCTTAATCCCTAATACGGTCTCCAATATGGCTCTCTCTGCCCCAATACGGTCAGGATGCATTTAATAATTAGGGTTTTGATTTCTCTCTGCTTCACTCAGAAGCAAAAAAAAATAAATAAATAAATTCTCCGCTCTGTCTCTCTCTAGACGCGATATGGCGCTGCACCTCTCTGCTGTCTTTCTCTGCTTGACGCTCGTCTGCTCCGCTACATTATCTTGCTGAGATTGGACCTATATATGTAGTTCTCTAACCTGTATTTTCACACGGCAGTCCATCTGTAAAATTATTAATTCGCCCATATGATTTCAACATGTAAAATACTAATTATCAACGAATGTTGGATTATGAAAGAACAAAGTACAGAATATCTGATCTTATAAAGTTTGAAATGGTGAATTAAGGATTTCACAGTTAGTTTCATTCGAGATGTTGATGCAGGACATAGCTTATGATCATCGGGTCGGGGTTGCAGTTCAAATAAAAGGTTAACTCTCTAATAAAAAAATAATTTGAATATACAGAGTTATTAGAATTTATAAAAGTAAATATGTAACTATGAAATTTATAGAAAAAAAAACGTAATTTTACAGTTTAAAAAAATATATGAAAATGTGTGTAAAATAATATGCTTCAAACACAATACTGCAAGGTTGAGCTCATTTTAGCACCCGCCTCCCTTATTTACAGTTTACACACTGTTCTGTTGTAAATTACTCAGAACTGTGTACGACGCATGTACCGTGTATAATTAGTGTTTTTGTAGTAGTGTCATAGTAAATTGAAGGTTTTGATATTTATTTTTCATTTGTATTTCTTGACACATAACAGGTTAGTTTTATTCAGAGGCCTCTATTTCCAATGGAGGTCGGATTTAAGCATTTCTCTTTGGGTTGAATTATTGTGAGGTTAGAAATTAATGATACATGTTATTAAATTACTTGTACCAATTGTAAAATCAGTATAAAATATACGATGAAAGAAACATATATATAGCTCCAAAATCACATTCTAGCTTCAAAAACGAGTGAAGCAAAATTTGGTTATGAATAATTGAATGTTTTTGTGGACTATTGAAAACTAGCTCCTCTGTTTTGTTATATATGAATGTCTTATTTTTCATTCAATCTCTATCTTCAAGCTCATCGTTAATATGGGGCAAGAGATTTTTCAAAACAACGTCAGCATCACTGTTGAAAACTAGCTCTTCTCTGTTTTGTTATATATGAAGGTTAGAGTCAATATTTAGGTGCTATCATTAGAATTGAGCTGCTCAAGGTCCTACATCTCTCTTTCCAACCTCTATCTTCTACTCACCACCAAAAATTGGACGACAAGTTTTGGTTTTCCATCATAACTTCAGCTTGGTGGGGCCAACTCGACCTGTCCCGCAATTATGGAGGAGGAATAATTAAATTTATAATGAAAGAAATTTACAGTTTGGATCAAAGAATAACAACAGATTTATTTCCCTTCACAAAACTTGCTTAGGACATTTTTTGACGACATATGCATATATATATATAGAGAGAGAGAGCGCGCGCTACGGTGCTTCATAGAGTACAATAAGTTTGTATTCCATGGCACTATATTTTTATTTTAAAACTCCAAACAACCGCTCCGAACCGCTCAATATGGTCTTGGTTAAGGCACCGTTGGTTAAGCCACCCTTTGGTTAAGCCACCGTTGGATTATTGGTTTTCAATATGGCTTAATAAATAGTAAAAAAATTCAAAAAATGTAAAATTTAGTATCCAAGTAGTTTATAATATAGAGATTACATCTAATGATTTTGATCGACTTTTTGGACTTCGAAAATTGAAAAACAATTCGGCCGAAGTGCTACCGAAAACATATTAGTCAATCTCTCTCTCTCTCTCTCTCTCTATATATATATATATATATATATATATATATATATATATATATATAGGTGAACTGGGTGTCTAGTTCCTTGTGAACTTGAGTCAAATATATATTGTTTAACGATAAATAACCGTTGAATCCTTCTCCTAATGGTGATACGCTACTGTGAAAATTTTAAGTTTTTAATTTAATATAGAGTAGTGGTCAGGGTCCAAAAATGAATGTTTAAAATTTTTATAAACCTTAAACTTTTGACCACTTGACTCTATATTAAATTTTGAACTTTAAAATTTTCCATGTGCGCTCTCTTGGTAGAACGGTTTGATTCTCGTTGTCGTTCGTTATTTTATCAGTTCTTTGTACTTGGCTCTTTTTTTTTATATTTTTTATTTATATATATATATATATATATATATATATTTTTAAGAGTAAGGTTTTTTTAATATCCATGGTGAAAATCAGTATTTAATATGGATCAATGTCCGCATTTTCAAAATAAAAAAAAATTGATTTGAACTGTTCAACATGATCTATATAAAAATGTACTTACAAATTAACTTATACATTTTTAAAACATTTTTACTAATTTTCTAGATAGATAGAAAATCACTACTTTTAAATGGTCTAGAAACTTTCATATCAAGTAAATTTTCTTTCTATCTATAGAAATAGTAAAAGAATATAAAATTTAATTTACAAGTACATTACTATATAAAAATCATATAAAGATCATTTCACAAATTATTTAAACTTTAAAATTAGAACTATTGATCTATGTACTACATTTTCAGATGCTCATTTCTATCAAACGCAATATTAGAAAATTAATTTGGAATAGGGGCATGAAACGTTCTTTTTATTTATTTATAATCCCTGTAAAAGATCTAAAAATGAAAACCATTCGTCCTCTTCGAATGATTAGATCTCTCATGTCGGTTGTCATTGTCCATTCCTCTTTGAAATACTTCGTCTTCTTTGAATAATTAAAGGACATGATAACAAATTAGTGTTCAAAGACGCGTTGAAATTATCAACAAAATCTCTCTTTCAGAAATCTAACTTGTCAAAAAAAAAAATGAAGAAAATAAAAAAATACTAATTAAAAATTAGCAATTAAAGATTAGTTTACATGTCAGAATTATTCCTGGGGGTGGGAACAAAAATAGAAAAATGAAATCACAATTAGAAATTAAAGATTAGTTTAACAATCAAAATTGCGGAATTTTTTTTTACAAATCACAATTAGAAAAATGAAATCTAGAGAACCAAGGTGATTTTTTTTTTAACAAAAATAGCAAGTACCAAATAGACTTTTGGTACTTATGGTTAGAAACATAGATTGCAAAATCGGCTGTTCCGGCAAGGAATCGACCGTTCTGGACTGGAATCGGCCGGAGCCGATCCGATTTCAGTCCGAGTTATCCGGTTAGTATTGATTCCGGTCAAATTTCGTCCGGAACGGACCAATTTCAGTCAAATTTCGGCCGTTTCAGTGAAATTCCGGCCGGAACGGATAGCTTCAGTGGAAATGAACTCGAAGCAAAAAAAAATTGGTCTCCAGCGGGATTCAAACCCAAGCTGCCCCTCTAACCAAGAGCTACAATACCACTAGACCATGAATGTTTTGTTTTTAATGTGCATACTTAATTTTATATATTTTGTATTTGAGTCACTATTTTTTTCTCTCCAGCGAAAGCAATTGTATGTACTTAATTGTAATTGTACACATGTAAGAAATTGTATATACTTAATTGTAATTGTACACATGTAAGAAAACGAGTTGTAATGATTATAACTAAAACAAGTGGATTATATATGTTGTATTTTTCCAGCAGAGAGTTTTTTTTAGTTGTAAAACTTGTATTAGTGGGGATTATATATGTTGTATTTCATGTTTTCTAGTATAAAACAAGCTTCTGGCAAAAAGGTCCGAGTTTCCGATCCGATTCAGCTGATTTTGACCGATTCATCTGATTCGGATACCCTGGCCAAAAATCCGATTCTGATTCCAATTCCGATTTTTCCTTCTATGGTTAGAAAAACATTTTCTGCAATGTGTGTGTATAATTTAGAAATGTTTGTTCTAGAGCCCCTATGCTACTAAATGGTTTTGCGATTTTCAAAATCCAAATAGTTAATCTAAACTTTTAGATTTGATCTCTATTTTAAAATATACTTCGAGATCAAATTTACTTGTAATTTGTCATGAATAGAAGTGGAGATTGCATCATCGACATTCAACAAAAATAAATAATGAAAATCAGTAATCTAACTAACTCTAAATGGTTGCTTCTTTCCTCTCCAGTTATTCTGACCTCTTTCGTCTCCATTTCTGTATGTGCTGGCCCACTTCTCATAAGAAGACCTTTTTTTAATTACTCTGGCCTCTAATTGTTCGATGGGTCCCATATATAGTCACTCTTATCTTTATTTATTTTGCTACCCAGATACGCAACCTGACTCCCATACTCGTCTCCCTCTTCTAATTCGATTTGGGGACGGAACAGTCTCCACTCGTCCTCTCTCCGGGTAAGGCACCACTATCAATTGAATTTGAGAATGTTAGTTAGGACAAAGTAAGTTTAGGTCGTGGAACCCAACACGCTAAAATATCCACCAAGGATGAGCATTTTGGATTTCATTCTGTGCTGATTTTATTAGTGGCTATTTCTATGATCTGGTATCATTGTGGTAACTTCATCACATGTTGTTTCTTGGAATTGTTATCAATGGTACTGGTAAATTATTGCTTTTGGGTTCTCAACTGTATCTAATACTCACAAAACAGTTCGTCCAGCTACCACCCAAAATATATATCCACTCTCAAATTTTTTTAATATATATCTCTCGCTTGTTAATTTCAGCTGACATATACAACAGAGAATTAAGCAAGATGGCTGAGACCATTGTAAATTTGGTGCTCGGCAAGCTGGCTGATGTTGCAGTCAAGGAGATTTTACAGTTATACAGTGTCAATGAGCAAGTTGAGAAAGTCAGCCGTGAACTCAGCTGGATACAGGCTTTTCTCAAGGATGCTGACAGGAAGCAGATCAAAGACCAAAGGCAGAAAAAATGGGTAAAGGAGGTTAGAGATATTGCCCATTCTATAGAAGATGTCATTGACACCTTTCTCATGGAGATCCCTCAAAATCCACAAAAGCCGGGCAAGAGGGAGGCCATAAAAAACTGGCTAAGAAAAACAAAAAAACTCCCAGCTGTACACAACCTTGTCAATGACATAAACCTGATCCTAAAAAAGATGAAAGAGATCGAAGAGAGCAGAGTGAGATATGGAATAAATAATTTGGGTGAGGGCAGTACTGGAGATATCAAACTACCCGTCAGGCCAACGGTACTACCTGATATTGATCCCGATATTGTTGGCTTCAAGGCAGACCAGGACCGCATTGTCAAGGAATTGCTTGATGAGACCACTAAGAGACGTTCGGTGGTCTCAATTTGCGGAACTGGTGGACTTGGAAAAACTACTCTTGCACAAAAAGTGTACAATTGGTATGCGTTTTTTTTTCTTCTAAATTGTGTCATTTACTATCAGTTTGATTCAAATTCACTTTTTTTTTTTTTTCTTCTCAACAAGATCAACATCTAGACTAATTGGGAAGCTCAAATATTTCAATAACCCCGTCAATCAAACAAAAGAAAATAGAAGAAGAGACTTCTGACCCTGTTGTATAGAATCCGTATCCTCCCTGGTAGCTAGTTGACTGAGGCAAATTGTAAATGGACGGTCTAGATTAATTCCAGCTGAGCTAAACTTAATCTGATACCTACGAAAACAGTAGGGTGTCAGATTTGTGCCAAGTTAAAAAAAAAAATCAATCTCTGGACCGTTCATTTGGAATTTGCCTCAATAAAATGTATACTTGGGGTGATCCAATACCATCTTCCAAAAAAAAAATTAACCATTTAAAAAAAAAGATTTATTTCTATCAGGTCCGCAAGTTTAAATTCTGGAACCAGTTGAGCAGCTCGATCCGCAATTTAAACTTGCACGACCGAATTGGTTCTGCAGTTTAAACCCTTTGGAACCAAGTAATTTGATTCTTCAAGTTAAATCTGCAGAATCAGTTTTTTTTTTTTTTGGTTGTGTTGTTTGACCTTGGATGATTTATGCATGATTAATTCTCTGCTAGTGTCTACAATTCAGATTAATTGGTTACGTAAATTTAAACTGGGGAACCAATTAATTTGATTTCACAAGTTTACAATGCGAAACTATCCATCTGGTTTCACAGTTTAAATTTGCGAACTTAGTAAAAATGAAATTAAAAAAAATGTTAAATGGTTTTTTTTTTCAAAGATGGTAAAAATTAAAAATTTCGGCATTGCAAATCAATAGTTTCAATTTACCCACTTTTCCATATTCACTTATATATTTTTATCGAGTTATTCAACTATTTACCCACTTTTCCATATTCACTTATATATTTTTATCGAGTTATTCATCTTCGTATGTTGGTTATATTCATGTCTAATATGAATAATCTTTTATTTTGTAGTAATGATGTCAAAGGACAATTTGGAATTCACATATGGTTAGCTATTTCTCAAAAGTTCGAAATAATCGATGTTTCGAGAAATATATTGTTGAAGATAAAGCAACAATTTGATCCTTCTGTCAAATTGAGTGATTTGCCAAATGAAACAGAAATGATCCTCACAGAGATTCACAAATCTCTTGGTGGCAAAAAGTATCTCATAGTCCTAGACGATGTCTGGAGGACCGATCTATGGACTCAAATTGGCGCAGCATTTCCAGATGAATCCAATGGGAGTAGAGTCCTTGTGACCACTAGACTCGCTGATGTTTCTAAGGGCATGAATCCTAGCAGTGAACCATACTTGCTCAAGTGCTTAACAGAGGAGTTAAGTCGAGAGCTTTTCTTAAAAACAGTTTTTCCTACTCATGATCCAAATAAAAGTTCTTTTGATGATCTTTCAGATATCATAGGTCAATTTGTCCACAAGTGTGGTGGGCTTCCTCTCGCATTGGTGGTTTTAGGTGGTTTCTTATCAAAGAAGCCCCGCAGCTATGCTGCTTGGAGTAGCGTGTTTCGGACAATGAGTTGGCATGTCGAAGGAACAAATTGTAGTGAGATCATTGGCACTAGTTATGAGGACCTTCCATTTGCTATCAAGTCGTGTTTTATGTACTTTGCCGCATTTCCGGAAGACTATACTATTGGTGCCCAAACCTTAATTCAAATGTGGGTTGCCGAGGGCTTCATACCACCAGAAGATAGCAGAACATTGGAAGAAACTGCGGAGAGTTTCTTAGAGGATCTCGTACAAAGGTATTATATCTTCATTTAATTGATTTACACATGTTGATGTAACGAGCTGGTTTTAATTAAGTAGTCTTAAAACTAAATTTTTTAATTGAAAAATAATAATAGAAAGGAAAATTGTAGGCACAGGTACCGATATTTTTATTATGTTAAATGTTAAATCTTAGAATTATATTTTGGCAAATATAATAAGTAATAACAAACATTAATATTTTAGAAGCATGGGGCTACATGCAAATTCTGTGATGACACTCTGTTTGAGCTGACCATTCGCCAAAAAATAAAGAAAATTACAAAAGACGAAAAAATATATAATTTCTATTATATATTTTTATAACAATCAAACTTGTAGCATTATATTAGGACTTTTGATAAAAAAAAATACACCGACAAAATTAATAATTGCAACATGTACAATAAAATTTGGTATTTTGCACAGGTATTTAATTGACGAGGAATATTCTAGCACTGTTCCATAAATTGTTTTAATACAAACTATTTTCTTTATGATATCTGTTATCATTATACTTAATTTTTTTTTCTCATTTTATGCTAGGAGCATGGTTCAAGTAGATCGTAGATCGAAACATAATGGTTCCATTGAAACTCTACGCATACATGATCTACTACGAGATCTTGCTCTCCAAAAAGCCAAGGAGGAAAACTTTCTCCTGGTGTATTCAAATCCAAATAATAAAATGGATTTGAGCAGGGGACGTCGTGTGGCAATTCACAATCCTGATTGTGATCAACTTATAATGAACCCAAACCTCCACACTCTTTTGTGCTTCTATGAAGGGAGCATGCCTAACTGTTCTAAGCAAAGACTGCTCAAAGTGGTAAAAAATGGAGGCTTTTTTAAGAACATCATAGAGTTGGGGATGTTTGAGGGATTGACTCAGTTAAGATATATGAGTCTTTGTGGGATACTAAGTGACAACCGTGATCAAGAATTCTTTGAGAAAGTGATAGGCAGAATGAAATTTCTACAGACCCTTGAAATCCCAAGTCTAAAAACAATTAATGGAGACTACTTTGAGTTTCCGAAGAGTGCATGGAATATCAAGACACTGAGGCATGTCATCAGTCAGCGGATGGGTATAGAACTCCCAGCGTCAGCACAATTAACAAATTTGCAAACTATTGGTGAGGTGAGGGCCACACAATCATGGGAGATAGAGGTTCCTCATATACCCAATTTACGTTCATTAACGTTAAAAGCCCAATCATCTTCATCGAAGGCAGTTGTGATTTTTCTGTCCACATTAGAGCACCTAACTGATCTCTATTTAGCGCATAATGATAGTGTACTAGACATATTTGACATGAGAGGCTTCCCATTTTATAACCATTTACAATCTCTCTGCCTTGTTTACGATAGCCCCACTAAATGGACCCAGCTGCTTCATGAGGATATGCTCCCCCGTCACCTCATTTATCTTTATATTACTGATTACGAGTTACAGCAGGATATAATGCCAGTATTGGAGAAGCTACGCCGCCTGAAGGTTCTCATAGTTGTTAAAGCATTCGAAAGTCGAAAAATGACCTGTTCCTCTGGAAGCTTTAGCCAGTTAGAAATGTTGCATCTTAATAGCTTATCAATGGAGGAATGGGAGATAGAGGAGGGTGCAATGCCCATTCTTAAAGATCTCATTATTTGGAGATGTGGTCAGTTGAATGTTCCTCAAGGGCTACAATACCTTACCAACCTTCAAAATTTGAAATGGCTAGAAGTGGGTGGTCCCAAGGCTAATTTGGTCCGCAATTTATGCCAACATGTCCCTTCAATTAATTTAGGTAGACATTAATTAGAGCTACGGAGTCCTCCTATTTAATTAGTATTTGTCATTGTCCTCTCTTAGTTTTCTTGTATGTGTGCTTTGTATCATCAATTTACTAGTCATGAATATGTTGAAATTCAATGTGAAATCTCGACTGCATATATTTATTACTTTTTTCTTAGTCCTTTCTCATTCTTAAAAATTATTTCTTTAATTGTATATCATTGTAGTCATGGTCAAACAAATATTTCTTAATTTTCTTTAAAAAGTTGCTAATTGAGCTAAGAGATTTTGAAAATGTCATATGTTTCTTTTCTTGTATGTGTACTTTGTATCATTAATTTACTGTCTAATCTATTTTTCCCGAAAAGAACATTTATTCAAGTCGAGTTTGTATGGGATATGTGGTCTCTCATATAACATTTTTAAGTAGATAAGCACAAGAGATTGACCTCAATTGAAGTCAAATAAGATTTTCAAAATCTCAAGGAAATAACAAGAATAAACATAAAACCCGCTTCTCATTTTGACTTTTGTACTATATTTTGAACTACGGTTATTTTTTTTGAATTTCGTCTTAAAAATCAAATTATGTATTGAAGAAAAAATTTAATTTTTCTTTAAATCAAGCGAAATACATCAGATAGAATGCAACACAAAAAATATATCGAAAATTTTGCAGATGATTACTTAATAAATTAAATAAAATTAAATTTTGGACATTAAATTTGGTATACCCCTACACATTGTGAATAAATATTATTAAAAAATTATAAATATTGTTAAATAATGATTGATTCAATTGTTGAAAAATAAGTATTGAAACACAATTACTTTTATGGAATATAAATTTTCATGCATATAAAGTTAAGATGAATTTCAATTTGTCTCTATCTATCAGAATAATATCAGAATATTAAATGTAAATACCAATAGTAAAATTTAAATTTTTGATTCCAAACAATAAAAACTTGAGTGTCACGTACCTTCTATTTTTTAATGGCAAGAAGATATTTTTTTATTTGTTGGCACTAGGGGCGGAACCAAGGCCTGAGCCAGCCTGGGCCTGGCCCCTCCTAATGATATATATCTGGCAAAATTTTCAGGTCTTAAACAAAGCATGTACAGATACTGTGAACAAGCGCTGCCTATAGTGAGACCACATCTGAATTTCAGAAATTGGTAATTAGCCTTCTATTTAAAAGGCAGCAGCAATACAAAAGTTATACCAGAAGGAAAATTTTGCCAGATATATATATCGTTATTAGACCAAGTTCAATTAACTTGTGGGCCCTGGCACCCTCAGCCCATTGCGCTGGAGAGAAAAAATTTCGCTGCCGCATCTTCGACTGCAGTTCGGCCCCACTAGTTAGGCACCCCCTAGTTTTCATTCCTAGTTCTGCCACTTGGCACCCAGTGAGTTATTTTTGCAAAATAGCCAAAGTATTTTACAAGAGGGTTTATCTGTTATAATTTAGTTGAAGTGAGACTATAGTATGTATTGTGTATATGATTAATATTCTAAACAATTAATTTAAATCATTCAACATTATTTTCATTTGAAAATCGATTTAAAGATTAAATTTTATATTTTTTTAAATTTCTTTTATTATTTTTTGGATCAATAAAATATCACTTCAAATCTAAATATTCTGAAACATTCATAAATAGTGATTTTCTTATCTAAAAAAAAATATAGTCTTTAGCTAAAAACACCGATATGCGGTATGCATATCACCACAGCCTCACATGGAATCCATATCCTGTGAGGTAACAAAATATGTGTTTAGATCTCTACCGTACGATCATAATTCAGACCAATCAACCTGAGCTAAAATGCAAAAACTCCTTTAATATTTGTGCAGATTCTGATCTAACAGTCCAGATGTAAACAAAAATATCATGTTATCTTAGATGATATGAATTGTCCAAAATTTAAAAGAGTCAAATTTCAAAGCGCATCTGACTTAAAGCTCCATTGCCATTGGTCTAGAAAATGCCACGTATCACATTATTTTGTGCACAAGTGGCACCACTATGGCAACTTTCTCTCTCTTAATTCCCTCAAAAATTCTAAAGATAAACAGCAATATAATGCCACGTCTGCTCCCTCTCTCCCTTTCACAATATAATGCCACAAAATTTGAATTCCTCCATTCCCTGTCTAAGTCTAACCATTAAATAGTCATCGACCCAGCTCTTCTTCCCAGAAATACTACATTATTTTGGATTCCCAAAGACTGGATGTAGCCTTATTTAAATGTTGTTTGTTGCTAAATTGTTTTATAATTGCATTTTATGGATTTAATTATGATAATTCAGTTGATTTTTGGTCATCATTTCTTGCTAGGGATTTGTTGAACGAGCAAAGTGATCTAAAGAATCAAGAAACAACAAATGACTAAAAGCTTGAAAACAAAAATCCAGAGGTTTAGTTGCAAGGGCAGTAAAGTTCAAGGAACTCCTATTTACTAATAAATTAGTTTATTCTAATCTGTCTTTTTATACAAACTAACAAGCACCTAGTCTGTATGATACAAACTTGAATGCTAATTGAGACTATTTTTGTTTATTTTTTGTTCACTTGACAAATCGGTGCATAGTTAAGGCTTTAAGAAATAACTCGTATTACCATGTAGTTCGGGACTTGTACCAGAGTCGATGCCTCTCATATATTATGAATAAAAAAATATAACAGCAGCCTGTCTTATGCCCCAACAAACCAATACCCCTAATAAAGAGAATTAAACAGTCTCGACTAAATGTTTAAAATTGATTTTACAAATATTGACCAGCAAAAATGAAATTGAGGTTGAACCATTGATTACAACTAGCCATGAAAAGTTGGTAATAATTCTGTTTAATAGAGATACTTGATCCAAAAATTAAAATAATTGGGTCCGACAGAATTGTTTATGATGTAATTTCACAACTGTGCTTGCTTGCAACCTTTGAACTGTGGAGTAACAAGCACAACTAATCCTAAGAATTTTGAGAAGCCTAGTAATCTCATAAAACAAGTAACAATTTGAACAATGCGATGAGTTATTTTTAGTGTGCTCTCATAAAATTGGTCATCAAGCGCCTTGTTTGTAGTTGACTAAATTGGTTATTTTTAGTTCCTTCCTATCCAGATTCACATGTAGTTGTAGTTGATTAGCCAAAAAAATACCAGTAAAATGCCACCCAAGCACAACCAGCTGCATAATTTAGGGGTCTCGTCCTAATTGCAGTCAATTTATGCCTTGTTTCTCAATTTGATACATTTTATTAGCAAAGGAAATGAATCAAAATTAGAGTTCATGCTGAAAGTCTCTTTGGGACATTTCATCAAGTACCTTGCGTGCACGATCAGGAGCTCATGAATGCGATCTACACGAGAGGTCAGGCAGAGCACTTACCGTGGTTGTCTTCTTGAATTTCATATCTCGGAGGGGCTTTTGAACAAACACTTGATTTGCAAGAGAAGAGAGGAGCACAGTGGTACTTTTTCGTCAATTCCATCTCCTCTCATTTCAAAAATGTTTGAAGCCAATTACTTGGGTTGGGCCAGTTTGAAATTTTGATGAAACAGTAAGATCTATTTAGAATCAAAGATTTGCATCTCTTAAAAAGCATAATTAAAGGAAGAAAGGAAAGATTAAAAGTAATTTATATTGATTGGTCATCTTTTTGAAATTAGAGTCTTAGTACTGGAGCCAGAACAAATTACTTTTTGAAGCTTGGAGAGATGGTCAAACTGGGCACCCAGCTTTGGTTTTCACTAAATGCAAAATTAGTATCGTTTTGTTTTTGCAATAAAAAACAAATGATGCTTGGGCCAAATTTTCTTGGGTGAAATTTTGACGAGCGGGTAGTTCTTATTGTACTAAATTACGAGGAATAAATATATTTGTGACTAACGAAATTAGCTTTAGGCAATTTTCCTGGGCCAAATGGTGTTTAATGGATCATATATACTAGCAAATTAAAAAAGTAAGTTTTTAGTATCAATTTAGTTAGTGCTGCTTAATCATCACATGGTTTCAATAATAAAATAGTGTGGGCCTAATGGGCTTTGGTCCCGGGCCCAGTAATCATTCAAATTAAAAGCCTGGTTTGTTGCATATTTGTCTTATTAATTCATAGAGAATGTTCATCAATAGGTAGAACAATGAAGGAATAGAGGAATTGTGTTCCGTAAACTAAATATTTGGAATAGTAAAAGTAAATATATTAATTAAATATAAGAATACGAGAAAATGACTGTTGTGCCCTTGTTGATTATTTTTTATTTTTTTTTGTTTTAAACTTGATTTAGTGTTATCCATGTACCACAGCGGTACAGAGAAGAAAAAGCAATACGTACCAGCTTCGATGTACAGAGTCAAGATATATTTGTGGAGTGTGCATGATCAAGTGGTCTCTGGATTTTCTGTAGAAGTGAAATTTCTCTTGTTCCCCTTGGTTTCTTAAACTAGCCTCTTCTGATGTAAGTTCGGCTATTCTACAATGGATTGTGTGTAAAGGGAACACTTCTTGTCAGCAGGCTGGTAAGTGGTAAGCTCAGTTTTTTACTATTGTATTGCTGGAATTTTAGTGGTTGGAACTTTTTTATTTTGTAAGAATATGGGTATTATGGATTTGCTAGTCAGCATTGAACAATTTTATTTTCTTCCTGGTATTAGTTCTTTATATTTGTGTAGTGTTATCCTTCTTGAATATGATAAGTATGTATTTTTAGAGCGATTTTTGTGATAACAATTGTTAGTGCTTAAATTAGACATTTTACTTTCATCATTTAATTGCTTTTAAAATTAAACCACATAAGAAGAATTCTACATGTGAATATTGAGGGCATTTTACCTACTATTTTTACTAATTCTCAAGAAATTGACTAATATCTACATTTCTTTCTTATCAATTTCAAATTATTATAAAGGACAGACTTAAGTGATGGGCCATGAGAAA
The DNA here is from genome assembly GCA_024447655.1 of Carex scoparia. Lineage (NCBI taxonomy): Eukaryota > Viridiplantae > Streptophyta > Magnoliopsida > Poales > Cyperaceae > Carex > Carex scoparia. The sequence continues at coordinate 6,569,508 of JAJHPE010000016.1, read as the reverse complement.
TTTAGGCTAGTACAGATTGCATTTAGTTATTTTAATTTTTTCATAAGATTTTGGTTGAGGCTAGCTTATTCTATGGATAATTATGAAGATGTGGCCCAGTAACACCAACTAAACTTTAACACATAGATTGCAAAATCGGCCGTTCCGGCGCGGAATCGGCTGTTTCGGACCGGAATCGGCTGGAGCCGATCCGATTTCAGTCCGAGTTACCCGGTTAGTATTGATTCCGGTCAAATTCGGCCATTTCAGTAAAATTTCGGTCGGAACGGATTAGTTTCAGTCAAATTTCGGCCAGAACGGCCAAGTTTCAGTCAAATTTCGGCCATTTCAGTCAAATTTCGGCCGGAACAAACAGTTAAAGTGGAATTAGCTGAAAATGTGAAATGTCAAAGCAAAAATGTTTTGCCTCCAGCGGGATTCGAACACAAGCCGCCACTCAACGTAGAGCCAACACTACCACTAGACCATTGCATGTTTTGTTACTTGCAAGCATACGTTAATGGTATATATCTTATATTTGAGTCAGAATTTTTTAAACTCTCCCAGCCGAATGAAACCAAGGGATGGCATGTGCTTATTTTTTTTCTGTATATATCTTATATTTGTCTAAACTTAATGGTATATATCTTATATTTTATGTTTTTTTTTTTCTGTTTTTGAAAGATAAATATTTGATAACATAAGTAAAAATATGTGACAATATTTGGTAACTTTTTTTCTATTTTTTCAATATAAAATTAGCTTTGGAATTATTTGAAATATTTAAAAACAATTTAGATTTGTTTTTAAAATACTAATTCGATCCCCGGCCAAAAGTCCGATCCCAATCCGATTCGAATTTTCTTTATGCTTTAAAAACAATGGAAAATATGGAATTTTCTTTGATGATCTGAAGCCTGCCTATTTCGCCCTAGATTAAAATCTTGGGTATATTTGAAAATTGGATCCTAAAAGGATGTGATATATGTGCAATTCTTTGTTGAGTTGACTTGTATTTAATAAAGTACAAGGAGAGAAAGGGTGCAAATTCAGATTTCTTTTTCAAATATGATGCAAACGATGGTCATTTAACAGTCCCTTTTGGGCCGATACTTAGTCAGTACTCAATCATGCTAGCTTTAGAGAAGTAATTGTCTTTAATAGCACATACTAGATGAACTGGTATATCATGAGAGTCATTCCTTTTCAAGGCATCAATCATCATTGGAGCACAATTACTCCTCGACGTTGCTCCTTGTGAGAATAAGAAATTATAACGAAAAGGACTTATCATATAAAAGGCAAATGACAAGCCACTTGCAGCTTAAGAAAGATTAGAACAATGAAATGTCATGATTCAACATAATCAAAAGTCAAATTTAACAGATCTGAATTAGCTTATCAAAGAACTATAGTCAGTACACAAAATTACCACAGACTTCTTATGCATTTCTGTTTTGTATACGCACTAAAACGTGATGAAAAGTCAGAAATTAAATACACAAAGTGGGCATTATAGAAAAAATAAAAAGAAATCAGATAAACACTACTCAACTAGACAAGTACCACTGGGAAGAGTCAATTCTGATCAGATATACAGATCAATTTAAAACACTACCCTCAACCAAGAGCCAACACTACCACTAGACCATTGCATGTTTTGTTACTTAAAAGCATACTTAATGGTATATATCTTATATTTGAGTCAGTATTTTTTTTTCCTCCAGCCGAATGAAAGCAAGGGATGGCATGTGCTTATTTTTTTTCTGTATATATCTTATATTTGTCTAAACTTAATGGTATATATCTTATATATCTTATTTTTTTTCTGTACTTAATGGTATATATCTTATATTTGTCTAAATTTTACAAATTATTTTTTTCTATTTTTCTAGTATAAAATGAGCTTCTGGCAAAAAACTCCGATTTTCCGATCCGATTCGGCCGATTTTGACCGATTCATCTATTTCGGATCCCCGGCCAAAAGTCCGATCCCGATTCCGATTCCGATTTTTCCTTCTATGCTTTAATATCAGTATTATATTGCACTCTTCATTGATGATCTGAAGCCTGCCTATTTCGCCCTAGATTAAAATCTTGGGTATATTTGAAAATTGGATCCTAAAAGGATGTGATATTTGAAAATTTATTTTCTGTAAAATTTTCTGAAGATTATAAAGGTTGTAAAAAGAATATAAAGGTTGTAAAAATGCACTAATATATAGAGGCACAAAAAATGAAGAGGTCCCCACTATTCGACAAAATTCCTTGCTTAGGTACGTAGATACGAGAAACAGGGAGTTGCAAATGACTCAACATACTGGTAATTCATCACTGATATTCCTACCAATATTACTATATATCTTTTGTTTTTGTAGCAGAGGCATATTAAATTAAGTTGTCTTATTATATGTTATTGATTAACAATTTAGGATTTTATTTGAGTTGATATGGCGGGATTACTTCAGATTTCTTTCAGTGAAGTTGGGCAACTCCATATTTCATTTAGGTATTAATTAAAAATAATTTAGTTCCATCAATTTTTAATTAGCCCAGATAGTCATCTTTAATGTCTTCAATATTGTAATGTTTTTCGTCAATTCCATCTCCTCTCATTTCAAAAATGTTTGAAGCCAATTACTTGGGTTGGGCCAGTTTGAAATTTTAATGAAACAGTAAGATCTATTTAGAATCAAAGATTTCCATCGCGTAAAAAACATAATTAAAGGAAGAAAGGAAAGATTAAAAGTAATTTATATTGATTGGTCATCTTTTACGTGGGCCCCACAAAGTAGAGTCAAACTGGAGCCAGAACAAATTACTTTTGGAAGCTTGGAGAGATGGTCCAACTGGGTACACAGCTTTTGTTTTCACTAAATAGTATTTGTTAATAAAGAAAAGAGTAAAGATTTTGTCCCCCTCCATTCTATTCCCTAAACGTCTCCCTAACTAGCTTATTCATAAAAAAGTACAATGAGGACCACTAACTAACTGAGAGAAACATTAATTACTTTGGGGACCACTTAAATTTGAAAAAAAATTACAACTGGCAGGCACATGCATGAACACTTATGCGCGCAACTATTCCTATATAGTATATCAAGTATTCATATCTAAGATATTAAGTATGTAAATAAAAAACTGGACATGAACTTTCTTTTATCCATAGTCACACACTCATCTTTTATAAGTTTTTAGAAGTGGTTTTTTTTTTCTCCGTTTAATCTAATCAATATTTCTAACGATCCGCGATGAATTTTGCAAATCTAAAATCATAAATGTTTTCTACGTAATTTTCTCTTTCAAATGAGATCCATGATGAAGTACTTTCGGATTCTTCATCGTTCAAGTGCTCATATCTCGGCATGCAAGTATTCATACCTCGTCGAGCAAGTATTCATACCTTGTAGTGTGAATACTTTCAATCTTATAGTGTGAATACTTACATTATTTTAGTAAGATTAATTTTATTAATTTTGTTATGTATACTTCCAATGTTCTAGTATGAATATTTTATATACTTTAGTATGAATACTTTGCAATATGAATATTTTATAGTAATGACACTTTGAAAGTTATATTATGAATACTTTATATGTTTTAGTATGAATACTTTTTAAAGTTTATTCATTTGTGTATTATTTTGTAGAACATTAGACCTACTCTTTTATGAAATTATTCCCTGCACAGGTAAGTTTGTTCTCTAAATAATTTGAAATAACAAAATGGCTCTTTATTGAGTAAGTATTAATACTTGACAATGTATGAATACTTGCTCTTTGAGGTATGAATACTTGCATGCCGAGATATGAGTACTTGAACGATGAAGAACCCGAAAGTACTTCATCATGGATCTCATTTGAAAGAGAAAATTACGTAGAAAACATTCGTTGTTTTAGATTTGAAAAATTCCTCGCGGATCTTTAGAAATATTGATTATATTAAATGGAGAAAAAAAAAAACCCACTTCTAAAAACATGTAAAAGGTGTGTGACTAAAGAGAAAAAAAAGTTGATGTCTAATTTTTTGTTTAAATATTTAATATCTTATGTATGAATATTTGATATATTATATATGAATACTTGCGCGCATAAGTGTTCATACATGTGCTCGCTAGTTGTAATTTTTTTTCAAATTTAAGTGATACCCAAAGTAATTAATGTTTCTCCCATTTAGTTAGTGGTCCTCATTATACTTTTTTATGGATAAGTTAGTTAGGGGGACATTTAGGGGATACAATGGAGGGGACTATTAGTCGCTCCCTAAAAAAAATATCTACTTAATATTTTTTTCCTCTTGGTTAATTATAGATACCCTCTTATAGGTGCAAACAGGAAAGAGCTATCTACCATCGGATTCATGACATTCTTTTTAACAATTTTCTGATTGCCATTTTATAATACAAGTATATGAATTGTGAATATTCTCCAATTAATTATTGAAATCAACTAGAAATAACATGCTATATATTACAAATTAAATGACTTGTTATATATGGTATGAAGATTGTATGTTCATTCGTGGTGCGAGATATGAAATAGATATTGGCGAATGGGTGCTGAGTGGTTTGAAACATGTCTCATTGATTATAATCATGCTTCCAATTATGGTAACTGGACTTATGGAGCTGGTGAGTTGAGTTACTCATCTAATTATCAAACAAATTAATATGTTACTCGAACAAATTCTTTTGTCTCTTTGAAAGAACAATTTAAATAAAAGCTCTTCTTTAAATTTTGTATCCCCTAATAGGAGTTGGTAATGACCCAAGAGAACATCGTTATTTCATCATCCCAATAAGCAGCTACAATATATTACAAGATGAAAGTTACCTTCCTCATTTAAAATTTAAATTCCAACCAAAGAATTGAAATTTTAAATGGATCATCTTCGTCTACCCATGGGCGGTGTTTTTTTTCCAAGTCCTATGGCAGTAAGATATAATTAATGGACAGTGGGGAGTGGCTGTGTGTAGGTACCAACTTAATTTAGGTACCTTCATGTAGTTTATTTATTGATTTCTATGAAATCGGTGAATACTCCACTTTTATTCAAAGAAACTATGTGAGTTGGTTCCATTAATTTAATCACCTTAATTGGCTATATACAATTTGATCCATATTATCAAAGAGAAGAGATGAACTAAAGAATAAAACATATGGGTGTCTCCATATTACGAAAAACAAAAGTATTTTATTCTTTTCTTGTTTTATCATTATGCTCCCCTTTTTTCGAACAATTAATTCTTCAAATTTACAAAAGAGAAAAAAAATCAAAAGGAAAAGTTAACCCAGGAGCAAAAAGAATATTAGTAATGAAATAAATTTAGTTGCCATACCACATTCTCTAACTATCCCCATTCTGATCTCTCTCTTAATCACTTTATAAGGGCATGTTAGAAAAACCGTAGCGCTCAGTTATTTTGAGGAAATTAGACATTACTTTGTCATTAGTAGAAATTAATTAGTCAAATGATATTTTTCATGCTTATAAAATTTACAATATATATATTTCGAAAAAAGACAAAAATAAATTATTACCAAATGTTTTCAGGCTACAAATGGAATGAAATTGCATATCATAGAGAGACCGCAATTGAGTCCATTTTGAATGATATAATTCATTGATTAATAAAGATGCTCCAGGACTGTACAATAATTTGATATGTTTGTATATATAGTAATCCAGTATATTTGAAAGTTGTATTTTTATTTTTATTTAAACTGGTTAACTAGTTATTTGGAAGCAATTAAGTCATTAAATGATCAAGTACTACTGAGCTGTATAGTTATTCCGTTTTATTTATCTATTTTGTTGGCTTTGTAAATGAACGGACTGTCGGATGGAGGTGATGGTGTAGTTTTAAACTTTTAATCATGCCCGAGAACATGATCTGATAATTAATGGTATTTATTCACCATTCATTGGAAACCTACAAATATTTAATAAGTAAAAATAAGTACGGATACGAAATCCTCCACTAAACCTGCACATAACCAATATTTTTAATAAAAAAAAAAAGACAGCCGATTACCCCTCCATACCACTCAATCTCAATTTTTCATGCTATTTTCAGAAATCCTACATATACAATAATTTTTACTACAAGAATTATTCAAAGTACATTATTTGTTTAAGCCCCAGCAAATTAAAGAAAACGATGATTGTAGAAAGTAACAATTGGCTAGTCGCTCAAGCAATGAATTTCCATATCATCAAAGAGTAAAGAATAAAACTTGATATGGGTGTCCACAGTACGAAAAGCAAAAGCAAAAGTATTCCACCTCTTTTGAATTATTAAATCTTCAAATTTACAAAAGAGAAAAGAATATCAAAAGAAAAAGATATATACAACAAAATGAAAAGAATATGTAATTATCTTTGATCCTAGCAATATTATTGAATTATGGCGACTTATTTACTAGAATAGCTTGTCATTGAGATTGACATTGTTTCTGAAGTACAGTAAAGAAAAAAAAAAAAAAAAAATGCAAGATTTAGGTAGAATTAAAAACTAAAAATAAACTAGGGTATTAAGAAATAAATTGAAGCGGTCCGGACCAAATTCATAATATATAAAAGTTTGGTCGGTTCGGTTATTTCGGTTTTGAAATATTCAAAATCTAACCAAACCGAAGTTGTAATTTGGTTTTAGAAAGCAAACGGAACCAAACCATTAAACCGGAAAAATCGAACTGTTTGGATCAAATTAATTCAGTTCGGTTCAAAACCAACTAAACCGGACCCAATGAACACCCCTACTCTCTCACATACTTTTTCATATTCTTGCACTTAATATTGTGTCCTCACATACTTTTCCATATTCTCACACGCAACACCAAGCTTTACAACTAGAGCCGCATGAGATGTGTAGTAATGAATTAAAATGATCCTTCTCTCTTGAGTTTCACTTATAAATAGGCAGTAAGGGTAACGAGTTAGATTAGACAATTATTGAGAAAATTTGAGAGCTCCAGCTACTGTTGGCCATTGTGCCGTTGTATCCCATTTCTTTGAATTTCAATAAAATTGTTAGATTTCTTTCTTGTTCGTGTTCAATTCGCGATCTCTGTTGCTCTGTTACGTCTTGGACGTTACAGACAGTCTCTGCTCGGTGCTCGGCTCTCGGCCTCTCTCCGGGTAAGCCACCACTATCAATTGGATTTCAATGTCTTAATTAGTTAGAACAAAGCAGGTTTAGGTCGTGGAACTAGGATGAGCATCTTGGATTTTCATCTGCTACCATTGTGGTTACTTCATCGCATGTTGTTTCTTGGATTTATAAATTATTGCTTTTGTGTTCTCAACTGCATCAAATACTGTGCTATATTCCCAAAACAGTTCGTCCAGCTACCACGTCCAAAACATATATCCACTCTCAAATTTCTTTAATATATCACTCCCTTGTTTCAGCTGACATATACAACAGAGAATTAAGCCAGATGGCGGAGACGATTGTGAATTGGGTGCTCGGCAAGCTGGCTGATGTTCTATCTAATGAGGTTTTACACTTATACAGTGTCAATGAGCAAGTTGAGAAAGTCAGCCGTGAACTCAGCTGGATACAGGCTTTTCTCAAGGATGCTGACAGGAAGCAGATAAAAGACGAAAGGCAGAAACATTGGGTAAAGGAGGTTAGAGATATTGCTCATTCTATAGAAGATGCCATAGACACCTTTCTCATGGTTATCCCTCAAAATCCACAAAAGTCATGCCTGTGTGCGACCATAAAAAACATGCTAAGAAATCCCAAAAATCTACCAGCTGTACACAACCTTGTAAATGAGATAAACCAAATCCTAGAAAAGATGAAAGAGATCGAAGAGAGCAGAGTGATATATGGCATAAATAATTTGGGTGAGGGAAGTACTGGAGATATCAAACTACCCATCAGGCCAATAATACTACCTGATATTGATCCTCATATTGTTGGCTTCAAAGAAGACATGGACCACATTGTCAAAGAGTTGCTTGATGAGACCACTATGAGACGTTCGGTGGTCTCAATTTGCGGGACTGGTGGACTCGGAAAGACTACTCTTGCACGAAAAATGTACAATAGGTATGCATTTTGTTTTTTTTATTAATTGTGTCCTTTACTATCAGATTGATTCAAATTCACCTTTCTCCCAGTTAAAAATTTTGTCACTAATTTCATTTATAAAAAAACACACTTTAATTAAGATAATTAAATTAGAAAACATGGTTATTATATTTTTCTTAATGTAAAACTTGTATTTTATGAGAAAAATGTCAGATTTGGTCATAATATTTCTCGAGACCTTAATGTATGATGAATTTGAATAAAGTTCTCTATTAAATTTAAGTTATATATTTAGGTGAGATATATGTTTCTGTAAGGATAAATTTTCAGATATTCGGATAGTTAAGAACTTAATTAAACTAAATTAAATTTAAATAGAGTTAAAACAATAATATCCGGATCGTGCGAAGCCATGTCCTTAAGCGTATTTCGTCTCTATCGTGTAAGATTTGTAATCGCCACAAAGATAATACGGAGTTGTTACTCTTTAGAGCACAACTATGAGAATGACCAACGTTAAATTCGCAATATTCAGCATTCGGTCATAATTAATTCATACATATTTTGTTAAAATAGATAAGAATTGCTAGGAAGCAAATTCATTAAAAAAAATATGGTTTCTTCTTAGAAACAAACGGAGAGAGAATAGAGTGGGAGATTGGTATGAAAAATAGATCAATCATTCCATTTGGATGTTCCATATTCTATTTATAACTATCAAAGTTGGTTGTACTTCCTATTCAAGACTCAAAAGTCGATTACACTCAGTTAAGTTGGCAGTCACAAGTCGGTTATACTCATGACGAAGGAAAAAAGAATAGACTTTTCTTCTTAATTAAAAATTAAATTTCGAATTTTCAAAAAAAAGTTCCAACAGTTTCACCATGACACCAAGAAATATTAAATATTAACTAATTTATAGGTAGAACAATGAATATGTCTTGGACATTAACTAGTTTTATAATCTAGAATGATACGAGGCTCATAAACTTTTGACTTGTAAGAACTTGCTTCTTTAACTTTTAATTTGACAATATTTTTAATTTTCTTTTATTTAAGCTGATAGCTCCTATCATGCTTATGAAAAAAAACTTTTAATTTGCCAATCACCTTCCAAACGTGCAATCACTGTCAAACACTCCGGTCTTAATTTTAAATAATGAAATGACCATAACATCCTTAATAAATTTAGCCCTGTTGAAATACTTAGAAGGTTTGCGTAAAAAAAAAAAAGTTGGATGTACAATTAATATAATTTTGAGGTTTACGTTAAGAAAATGGTCTAAATTAATAAATTTTTAATCCACTTTAGTATATTATATTAAGTTCGTTAAATTGATTTTAATTGTGTACATATATATTATATTAACTAATTAATTTATATACAAATATTTCTCAAATTATTCTCCAAACTTGTTGCATGAGTTACCCATGCAACTATTTAGTTTAGATTCTGGAGACTTGTTGCATGGGTAAGCCCATGCAATAAATAGTTCTCAAATAATTGTTGCATGTGTTACCCATGCATGCAATTGTTTAGTCTAAATTCGGGAGACTTGTTGCATGGGTATGAGGTGAGTTGTTGCATGGATATTCATTAAAATATACTTTCTATCTTTGTTGGCGGGTCACGGGTCATCAAACATTTATTGCATGGGTAAATAAGAGACCGTTGCATGGCTAACCATCAAACTTGTTGCATGGGACCAACAAGTTTAAAATATACTACTTACCCATGCAACAAATATTTTTACCCATACTAAAAACCTAGATTCTAGTAGTGTTCATGCATATCTGCATTCGCACATTTACATGGGTTTTATTGACATTGCGCAAAATTAAGCCCAACAAAATCAACAGCTGGACTTGGGAATTAAGGTCAAGTATTTCAGTAGCACCGTCAAATAGAGAAGAAAATATAATAGAAGAAGAGAAAAGTAGAGAACTCTTCTGACCCCTGTTGCATATATACACATCTAAATATAGGACATTAATTGGCACGAAAATCATAGATGGGCACTAAAATCATAATATTCTATTTATCCACTTTTTCATATTCACTTGTATTTTCGTTATATATACTAATGTCCAATAATATTTTATTTTCACAGTGGTGATGTGGTAAAACAATTTGAAGTTCGCATTTGGATATCTATTTCTGAAAGATTCGAAGTAATTGATGTTTCGAGAAAGATAGCGCGACAACTTAAGCTTTTTGAGCAACCAAATGAAACAGAAGTTATTCTTGCAGAGATTTACAAATCTCTCAGAGACAAAAAATACCTCATATATAGTCCTAGACGATGTCTGGAGAATCGATCTATGGACTCAAATAGGCGAAGTATTCCCAGATGAAACTAATGGGAGTAGAGTCCTGGTGACCACTAGATTCACTGATGTTGCAAAGGGCATGAATCCCAACAGTGAACCATACATACTCAAGTACTTAACAGAGGAGTTAAATCGAGAGCTTTTTTTAAAAACAGTTTTTCCTAATCATGATCAAAATAAAAGTTCTTTTGATGATCTTTCTGATATCATAGGTCAATTTGTCCACAAGTGTGGTGGGCTTCCTCTCGCATTGGTGGTTTTAGGTGGTTTCTTATCAAAAAAGCTCCGCAACCGTGTTGTTTGGAGTAGCGTGTTCCAGACAATGAGTTGGCATGTCGAAGGAAAAAATTGTAGCGAGATCATAGGCACTAGCTTTGAGGACTTGCCATTTGCTATGAAGTCGTGTTTTATGTACTTCGCTGCATTTCCGGAAGACTATGTTGTCGAAGCCCCATCCTTAGTTCGAATGTGGATTGCAGAGGGCTTCATACCACAAGAAGATAATAGAACATTGGAAGAAACTGCAGAGAGTTTCTTAGAGGATCTCGTACAAAGGTATTGCATCTTTATTTAATGATATAACGTGCTGGTTAATTGAATAGTCTTTAAACTAATTATGTTAATTAAAACAATAATATAAAGGAATTAATATAATAAGTTTAGTCTCAGAACGTGCTGACATTTTTATTATGTTAAATATTGTTAAGTCTCAGAATTATATTTTGAGAAATATAATAGGTAATAACAAACATTGATAGTTTATATTAGAAGCATGGGACTACGAATTATGTGATGACACTTTCTTTGAGCTCACCATTTCCCCAAAAATAAAGAAAAAATAAATAGGTAGCAGAGAGTTTGGAGAATTTTTTCTATAGAAAAATTGGAAAAAAAAAGCATCTTAATTTTTTCATGCATAGAATAACTAGTGGTAAAAATTAATTATGCAGATTCTACTATGCATGAAAAAAAAATAAAAGTACTTTTTCTGTGTTAGCTCTTTCCTTATTTCAATAAAACCAGCAGGTTATGTATACAACATTAAACTACCACGTTACATCAATATTTAATTATATGCACAGCTTATGTATACAACATTAAACGCATAGTTTTGAAAATCAGAATTAAAATCAGAATTGGTCATTTAACTGTGGAATTGGAATCGGAAGAACCGGTCGTAATTGACTAAATCGGATCGAAAACTCAGATTTTTTTCTAGCAAAAACTTGTTTTGCACTAAAATAAAATAATTTGCTAAAAAATTATGTTAAAATGAAAGTTACACTAATATAATTCACTATTATAATCATTCTCCAAAAAATTTCAATCTTCACTAATTAATATTTAAATATTAATAACACTTATAGATTATGTTTGGTTGTGGAGTAAGTGGTGAAGTAAACCCTCTACTTTACCTTTAAGGAGTCAAATAAGGAGTAAGATGGAGTAACTTACTCCATCTATGGGTTCCGGGATTAGCATAACATAATCTTATAATTTAACTCTTTTCATTAGCTTACTCCATCAAATTCAACCAAACTCCAACCAAACATGATTATTTTAATCCGCCTTAGTTTGGAGTAAGAAATTTAATCCAGAGTAACCTTACTCTACCACCAAACATGACCATAATAATTAAATACGGATGGATAACAATCAAATTTGTAAGTAATCATTTATAAATTAAAATATATATAATTTTAAGATAAAATAGACTATTCCATAAGATAATAAAAAATGATATTCACAAAGAGAAAAATATATATATAATTTATATTCTATATATTTATAAAAATCAAACTTCTAGCATAATATTAGGACTTTTGATTAAAAAAATACACCGACTAAATTAATAATTGAAAAATGTACAATAAATTTGGTACTTTGCACATATATTTAATTGATGTTGAATATTCTAGCATAATATTTCAAGTCAAATGAATGATTCAAAAAGTCAGCCACTTAAAGAGTTTCACATGGAACTCTCTTAATGGGTGTTATATGAAATGCATGAATCGAGGTCTAGATGTGTTTCTTGTACGTAATCTTACCCAATGATCTAACTTGGATGAATGACCGATGACTCTTAGTAAAAATAAAAACTTCAGAACCTTTACTAGCCTACAAGTTGTGGTCTTGGAAGTTGAAACTGCTTAATAAATGTCATAATTTTTATTCTCGTCTATGCAAACCAATTAATGCATTAATATCTATAAACAAGAAATTTATACATGTCTATTTATAATATTTGTCGATTAATCTTTCTCCTTCAAAACTCAAACGTAAGTCTTTCTTCAGAAAAACAAAAATGGAGTGTTCTTCTCCGGAAAAAAAAAAAACATAGCTTGGATCTTTTTGACACGACTGAACTCATATGACTCGGACCAAAACTTGGGTGACTTGGATAAAAAATGGCTAACTCGGCCATGTCAACCCGGTTCAACCGATTTTTAGTGAAAAAATCGCTTGAGCGAGAAAATAGGATGAATATCATCTCCGACCTGACCGATACCATTCTGTAAATTGTTTTAATACTAACTATTTTATTTATGATATCTGTAATCATTGTACTTAATATTTTTTTCTCATTTTATGCTAGGAGCATGGTTCAAGTAAATTCTAGATCGAATATTGATGGTTCCATCACAACTCTACGCATACACGATCTATTACGAGATCTTGCTCTCCAAAAAGCCAAGGAGGAAAACTTTCTCCTGGTGTATTCATATCCTGTTGATAAAATGAGCTTGAGCAGGGCACGCCGTGTGGCAATACACAATCCAGATTGTGATCAACTTGTAATGAGCGAAAACCTCCACACTCTTTTGATCTTTTATAATGGGAGCATGCCGAATTGTTCTAAGCAAAGACTGCTTAAAGTGGTAAACATTGGAGACCAAGAGGAGAACATAATAGAGTTGGGGATGTTTGTGGGATTGACTCAGTTAAGATATCTGAGTCTTTCTGGTTGGCTAAGTGGCAACTGGGATCAAAAATTCTTTGAGAAAGTGATAGGCAGAATGAAATTTCTACAGACCCTTCAAGTCTCAGACATAAAAACAAGTGATGGCGACTACTTGGAGTTTCCTAAGAGTGCATGGAATATCAAAACACTGAGGCATGTCTATCACGATACTAATCATATAGAACTCCCAGCATCAGCAAAACTAACAAATTTGCAAACTATTTATCCATGGGTGGGGGGCACACAATCATGGAAGATAAAGGTACCTCATATACCCAATTTACGTTCATTATTATTAGAAGCCAAATCATCTCCACCGAAGGCAGTTGTGACTTTTCTGTCCACATTAGGACAACTAACTAATCTATCTTTAGAGCATGATGATAGTGTACTGGACATACTTGACATGAGAGGTTTCCCATTTTATAACCATTTACAATCTCTCCACCTTATTTACGATAGCCCCACTAAATGGACCCAACTGTTTCACGAGGATATGCTTCCCCGTCACCTCATTTATCTTTCTATTTGGGGTTACGAGTTACAGCAGGATATAATGCCAATATTGGAGAAGCTACGCTGCCTTAAGGTTCTCAAACTTGAGAATGCATTCGAAAGTCGAAAAATTACCTGTTCCTATGGAGGCTTTAGCCAGTTAGAAGTTTTGAGTCTTTATTCCTTATCAATGGAGGAATGGGAGATAGAGGAGGGTGCAATGCCCGTTCTTAAAGAACTCACGATTAATGAATGTGATGAATTGGGTGTGCCTCAAGGGCTACAATACCTTACCAACCTTCAAATATTGGAGTGGCAAGGTGATGTGGATGAATCCAAGGCTGATTTGATCCGTAATTTGTGCCGACACTGTCCATTCAATTGTTTTGGAATCCCTATCGGATGATGAGTCCCCACCAGGTGATGAGTAGAGCCATGGACTCCAGTGCATATTTTACTCTTCCTATTTAATGCATGTCATTGTCTTCTCTTTTATTTTTTGTATGTGTGTTATGTCTCATTAATTTACTGTCATATGTATTTTTCCCATTGGATGAATAAAAGATCGTTGTTCAAGGATTGAAGTCGAGTTTTGTTAAACTAGTACGTAGCACAAGACTCCATGCATGTGGTGTCTCTCATATACTTTTAAAAAGTAGATATAACTTCCCTATTTGCAAAGAGATGGCATATAAAATTTTCAGATAGTTCGTATAAAGCATAAGAGATAGTCGACGTCAATTGAATAAGATTGTTAATTAAACTAGGATTATTTTTGGAATTTCGTCATAAAAATCAAACTATGTATTGGAGAAAGAATTTCATTTTTAAATCGAATGAAATATATCAAATAGAATGCAACATATAAAATATATTGAAAATTGGTGATTCCTAAATAAAATAATATTTTGGCCATTAAATTTGGTATACGTGTAGGTGGCTTGCCGTCCATGATTTAGTGGAAATCAGTTTAAGTCATATTATTAAGTTTTATAATAATAAATGATTGATTCAATTATTGAAAATAAGAATTGAAACTCAATTTCTTTTATGAAATATCAATTTTCACGCATATAAAATAAAGATGAGCTTCAATTTGTCTACATATAGGGAGTCCTATCAGAATAATATGAGAATAATTAAATGTCAATACAAATAGCAAATTTGAAATTTTGGATTCCAACCAATAAGAACTTGAGTGTCATGAATACCTTCTATTTTAATGGCATGCAAGAAGGTACTATTTTATTCCAAACAATAAGAACTTAATTAGAGTATTATGAACTTTAAATTTGTTGGAACCCAAAATGAGTAATTGTTGCAAACTTGCAAAAGTATTTTGCAAGATGGATTTATCTGTTATAATTGACTTCAATCCCTGTCTAAGTCAAACCATGATCGAGTAGTTGACCCAGTAGTTCATCCAGGAATTAATTACCTCCGAAGAGGTCTCAATTGCATCAGAGGCCTTTAAGAGGTAGCTAAATCCCAATTTGAAGAGAAATGGTAATAGCTAGTAATGGTAATGGCGTTGGTGATAGTATGGTTCAGACTACAGAAATGATTTACGTCTACTTGATAATGAGGCACTAATCACAGGTTGGGTTGCATCTAATCACAGGTTGGGTTGCATCGGAATTGTGTGGACGCGCGCTTGTTCTGTACCACACAGTAAAACTTGCAAAGTATTTTGTACGATGGATTATCAGTTATAATTGAATCAGATCGATCTATTTTAATATTTTTTTTGAATCAGATCATGTATAATTGTATGTACCGTACGCCGGTACCATACATACATATATGGCAGATCGGTCTATTTTAATATATTTTTTTCATAGTTCAAACAATTGATTTAAATTGTTCTACATGATCTCTCTAGATGAAAAATATATTTATGATCGAAGACCAAATTTTATATTTTAAAAAAAAAATCATTTTTTAGAAAGGTAAAATATCACTAGCTTGATCTAAAAACTCTGGACCATTTGAAAATAGTTATTTTTTACTTATCTAAAATTATAAAAAATTCAAAAATAATATATAGTCTTCAAAGTAAATATTTTTACGTGTTTAGTAATTCAGATTGAATATTTAAATTTAAAAAAATGGAGATATCAATTCAAGACCGATCTGCTCGCGTCGGTACATAACATCATAGTCTGACTCTTGGAATCCATATCCTACGAGGTAACAAAATATATTTGTTTAGATCCTTACCGTCTGATCATAATCCGGATTCTGATCTTAATGGCGGTGCAGATGTAAACATAAATACTATGTTACCTTAGATGATATGAATTCACCTCACTCACTCGTT
The DNA here is from genome assembly GCA_024447655.1 of Carex scoparia. Taxonomy (NCBI): domain Eukaryota; kingdom Viridiplantae; phylum Streptophyta; class Magnoliopsida; order Poales; family Cyperaceae; genus Carex; species Carex scoparia. The sequence goes on along the minus strand of JAJHPE010000016.1, from coordinate 6,553,374 downwards.
GAATCGTCCAAAATTTAAAATAGTCAAAGCGCATCAGACTTGGTGCTCCATTGCCTAAAATCTTTACCCTTACATTTCACAGCAAGTTACCCTTCATTAAATGTCTTATATAGTTGCATGCTAATTTGGAAAAGAGTGAGGATCTGATAATATACATATTACTGCTCGATCTGTGCAATGGATTGATATCTCTATTTTTAATTTTTCAACAGTTGATCCAAACCATTTAACATAAACTTCATATCAAAATGTACCTGTAGACCAAATTTTATATTGTTAAGATATTTTTTTTTTTACTATTTTTTCAAATCAAGTGATTTTCTATCAAATTTTCCGTATGAAGATCATGTTGAACGGTATAGATTGACTGCTTGAACTTTACAAATGGACAAACTGAAAGTATATTCATGGAATTTATAAATTTTATATTCTATATATCTATTGGATTAAATTAATTTCCTTGTTTGAAATTTGTGCAGCATGTAGATCCAAGTTTTTGATAGAATGTCTTAGTGACCTTAACAAGAACCTGTTAAGTCAAGTCTCCATTTGCATCATTTGGAAAATAAAAGAATTATATATAAGAGAATAGCAACTCCATATTTCATTTATGTATCAATTAAAAATTAATTTGTTCCTTCAAATTTTTTAATTAGCCCTGATTGTCTTCTTTAATGTCTTTAATATTGTAATATTTTTCGTCAATTCTGTCTCCTCTCATTTCAAAACTGTTTGAAGCCAATTACTTGGGTTGGGGCAGTTTGAAATTTTAATGAAACAGTAAGATCTATTTAAAATCAAAGATTTGCATATCTTAAAAAGCATAATTAAAGGAAGAAAGGAAAGATTAAAAGTAATTTATATTGATTGGTCATCTTTTAGGTGGGCCCCGCAAAGTAGAGTCTAAGTACTGGAGCCAGAACAAATTACTTTTTGAAGCTTGGAGATATATGGTCAAACTGGGTACCCAGCTTTTGTTTTCACCAAATAGCATTTGTTCAAGTTCTGGGTCCAAACCGCAAAATAAGTATCATTTTGTTTTTCAATAAAAAAACAAACGATATTTGGGTGAAAATTTGACGAGCGGGTAGTTCTTATTGTACTAATTTACGTGGAATAAATTAGTTTGGGACTAACGAAATTAGCTGTAGGCAATTTTCCTTGACCAAATGGTGTTTAGTGGATAATTCTAGCAAATTAAAATGTATGTTTTTACTACCAGTCTAGTTAGTACTGCTTAATCATCACATGGTTTTAATAATAAAATTGCGTGGGCCTAATGGGCTGTGCTCCGGGGCCCAGTAATCGTTCAAATTAAAAACCAGGGTTCTTGCATATTTGTCTTATTAATTGAATAGCAACCGGAAAACTTTGTGATCGGTGATCCAAAGTTCATGGTTTGCCGACTAGAAATCAATTTATGGACTCAAACAAGCATCTCGACAGTGGTACTTAAAATTTCATGACATAGTTAGTTCATTTGATTTCAAATCTAACTTAGTTGATGAATGCATATACCTTAAGTTCTGTGGGAGTAAATTTACATTTATGATCTTATATGTTGATGACATACTACTTGCAAGTAACGATAAAGACATGTTGCATCAAACCAAGAACTTTCTAATTAGAAACTTCGAGATGAAAGATCTTGGTGATGCCTCATTTGTTCTAGGGATAGAAATACTGAAGAACAGATCCGAAGGTATTTTGAGACTATCCCAAAGAAATTATATCGATAAAATCTTGAGTAGGTATGGCATGAAAGATTGTAAAGCAGGAGATACTCCTGTTTCAAAAGGAGACAAATTCAGTCTAGATCAATGTCCCAAAATTGATCCAGAAAAGGAAGTCATGAAAGACATCCCCTACGCATCCGTTGTAGGCAGTCTCATGTATGCTCAAGTGTGCACGAGACTAGACATAGCCTTCATCACTGGAATGCTAGGGTGATACTTAAGCAACCCAGGTATGGAACACTGGAAGGCAGCCAAGAGAGTACTCAGATACCTAAAGCGAACTAGAAATTTTATGCTCACATATCGGAGGTCGGAGAAGCTGGAGGTCATAGCATATACCGACTCTGATTTCGCAGGATGCGTGGATAGCATGAAGTCAACACTAGGACAAATCTTCATGATGGCAGGCGGCGCTGTGTCATGGAAAAGTGCTAAACAGACATTGACAGCACCTTCCACAATGGCAGCCGAGTTTATTGCATGCTACGAAGCCTCGAACCATGGAGTATGGCTCAAGAATTTTGTCACTGGGCTGAAAGTTATTCCTTCTATCAAGAAGCTGTTGAAACTGCCGTGTGACAACAATTAATTTGTAATCTATGCAAACAACAACGAAGCTCGACTAAGTCCAAGTACATAGACATCAAGTTTCTGGCTGTAAAAGAGAGAGTACAAAACAATGAGTTGGAAATAGAACATATAGGTACAAACTCCATGATAGCAGATCCCCTTACAAAAGGACTACCGCCTAAGAAGTTTCATGAGCATGTTGCTCATATGGGTGCAGTGCCTGTTTAGGATAGTTAAGGAAAATGTGGGAGTCTGATGTTATTTTAAAGTTCTATGCAATGTAATTTGTAATAAATTTTGATATATGCAAATTATATTTTGAGTTTCAATTAGTTTTTCTCTTTAAAGTTTTGACCTCACTAAAGTAAAGAATAAGGGTGACCCATTCGGAAATAGGCATGTATAATCACACCTTCGTGTAATTTTTGAACTATATGACCAAAACTAATTCATGTAATCTAATTATATTTGGCATTGTGATTTCTATCGATAAAGTCACGAAGTAAATGTGACAACTGTCGTTTAAGTCCCTTGTTGGTATGATTAGTGGACCGAATTGTTTGAGAAAGTACGAAAAGAAAGACAGAAAAGTTAAAATAATCTGCGCAGATTCAGATATATGTAATCAAAAGGACAACACTTGTCCATGTGAGAGATTGTTGGAATTGAGACGTCAATTCCAATTAATTAAGTTTGGACTACGTGTTATATGATTAATATATCACATACTGTCAATAATATTATGAGGAATAATATAAGATATGCCTAAATGTGATTGACTGAAATAATGGCATAGTACGTAATTTCGCTAAGTTTTGGGGCACAAATGCATATAGAACATAATGTAAATTAATTATAATTGTTGATGGACCAATTTTAATTAATTCAACTAATACTAGTGATAAATGTAAGAATTATTGTTTGGGCCTAATCAATTGATTGAATCAAGATACCAAACAAAATGGGCCGATTTGTTTGTGCATAATTTGGAGAGGATATTAATATTATATTAAAAAGATATTCATCAGCCAAATATAATTGATTCATATAATTGAATAGAAAAGGAAAATATGTTATGCATATTTGATTGGTTACCAAAAATGCACAAACAAATATCTTTGAGAAAATATGTCATATATTATGTAGAATATTTGACATAAATTATAAGATCTCTCAAAGATACATTTTCACTAGTATAAAAGGCGCTGGGTCTCCAAGCAATCCTAGTAAGAAATTTTTAAGGCACATGTGTTGTGCATAGCCACCTTATTCTCCCTCCATTAGAGAATAATACTCTTGAGCTCCGTTCGTGACTCAGGAGAGAAAAAAGGCACCAGGGCTTGCTTGGAAGGACTCGAGAGCGTACCAATCAAGCACCATCTCAAGTCAACTCGGATCAAGTGAAGTTTGCAAGTGAGATTTCAAAGCATGGATCCAAGTAACTAATGCTTCCGCTGTGTATTTTAATTCTTTTTCTTGCGCGGAGTTTTGATTTATGGAATTGCAATTGCTAGTTAATTTAGAAATTCAGTATTTGGCTCTTTAACCTAAATTGAAATTGCACCCCCCAACAATATTGGTCCGTACCACGAATTAATATTTTTATTTTCAATATCAAAATGCCTAAATGGTATTTGCACAAAGTCTAGCTCTTTAGTCAAATAAAAAATGTCGCACAGATGGTATTTGTGGAAATGCCTAAATGGTATTTGCACAGAGTCTAGTTCTTTAGACATACTTTAGTGCCACAATATTATCATGCTAGTTGGTAATGTTCTTTTAAGCAAATTTATTGATTAATTATAGTATAATAAAAATTAGCAGGTTTATGAGTAATAGCATGTGTTATGTAGTTAAAGATCAACTAGCCCCAATCTAATTTTATCTTCCAATGTCCTGAAACAAAATCAGCTTAATTTGCAACTAAAAACTAAACATGCCGAAAACAGGATAAAACAAATTGAAGGTACGTACGAGTATCCTAATCCCTTGTTTAATTCTCAGCCCAACAGGCAGGGCCCATTTCAGTTTTGTTTAAAATTCAACCTAGCCGAAGGCCTGATAGCTCAGCCCACGAGACTTGATTTCCTTTTTTTTACATTTTTGTTTTATTTTTTCATTCGAGTCCTTCTGACAAGGGATATTTCAAACTTTTACAAATTAAACCTCCGACTTAGCAGATTTCACATAATACTTGATCAAAACTGAATTGTAACAAGTATGCAAAATAGCGGTAGGAGTGTCAAAACATAACAGCAAGTATCTAAGGATGTTGAATACTAGCATCGATTAAAACTGTTGGTATATAACCACAAGAATCAAGGTACCTACCAGTCTAAGTTTCTTAGTATGAGAGCCAAGAAAACAACATACTGGACATAATGGTATACAGACGCATCATTAAACCAAACTATACATGACAGGGGATACAGACGCATCAAGTAATTTACAGCACAAACAGAAAGAGGAAGGACTAAACCCGATCGAGGATCAATTTAATAGGAAAAAAGAGAAACAAGTTTGTGTAATCATTGAAATTACACAGCAAAACACAAAGAGATTAAAGAGAGCTAGCCAGGATATATATTTTTTGACACAATTTCCGAAATATTTGTTTATAGTTTTACTTCCTCGATATCCTCCTAGTACTTACAAGCATCTAAATAAAAAGCATTTTTATAAAATGAGGAGGGATCCACTCACACTTTTTTTTATGACACCGAATTACATCTTATATTTTCAAAGTCCAAACAGTCGATCCAAACCGTTCAACATGATGGATATATTAAAATGTGCATGAAAATTAAAATTTTTATTTTCTTGAATTTTTGTACTATTTATTATAAAAAAAAAATCAATGGTCTGAAAATAACGATTTTGTAAAATACTTAATAAATAGAAAAAAAAATAAAAAAATATATAAAATTTGATATGCAAGCACATTTTAATATATCTATCATATTGAACAGTTTGGATCGACTATTTGGACTTTGAAAACTTTAAAAATATAGAATGTAATCCGGTGTCACCAAAAAAGTGTGTAAGTGAATCCCTTCTCTTATGAGATTAGAACAAGTCAATGTTCTATCGCTCTGCAATCTCCATCTTCCAGCTCACCATTAATAATGGGACAAAGTTTTTTCAACACAACGTCAGCGTTAATATTCATTTAACGGACTAGTTTTGGTGGAACGTGCAATCATAATTAGATAGTTTTAATTACAAAACATTTTTTTAGCAGAAATTTCTTTTCTGATCTAAATGGGATTTTGACATATTAGCTAATATTCACATTGTGATGCATTGGTTTCTTTTTTGAAGGTTAATGGCTTTAAATTCCAACTAACAATTTCATTGATAAAAAAAACGAACTTACAACGAGTCAAATGACTCCCCAATACAAAATCTAAATTTTTATTCACACAAAATTCTTCAAATTACTCTAAAATTAAATCTCACTTATATACACTTACAATTACTCTATTACCTTAAACTCTATAGCTCTCTACGACCGGATCCGCTTTTTCGACCGATGCCGCGTTCCAACGTCCGGATCACTCACTCGTGCTCCGATCGAGATGACGTAGAGACTCAATACTCCAAGCTCCGACAATACCGCACTCTTGGCTCCGATCGGCTCCGATTGGCTCCGCTCGGCTTCGGTCCCTCCCCTCTCTCATTTTTCTCTCTACTCAAGAAAGTAGAGCCGTGAGAGAGGGGAGAAGCTATATCGCAAATGAGATCTAGAAGAGTGAGAGAAACGAGCTAGAGGAGAAAAAATAGTGGTAGCTAGAGTTTCGAGGAGAAAAAAAGGAGAGGAGGAGAAAGAGAAAGAGAAAGAGGTGATACACTGGTTTTCATTACCTCATGCCAGAATTAATTATGAATCTGAAATTGAACTGACCAACAAATATATGGAATTTTATGAGATAAGGGTCCAATTCATACTAATGAAACTAGGTTGAATTAAATAAGACCTTACATAGAAATGAATCAAATAAGACCTTAGATAGAAATGAATGTACATTAGAAATTTAAAAACCAAAATTCTTGAGCTTGAATCCAAGGTAAAGGAGTATGAGTCAAAAATAGAAGAATTTAAAAAGTTTAGAATTGAAAAATAATTTTCAATCACATCTAGGTGAGATAGGAATTTTAAATCATGACTCTAAAACATGATAAATTGGATAGTCATACATCGGTAAATATTAATATATATGTACAAGTCAAATACTTGTAGGAATTTTTAATGAATCCATCAAGTAATTAGTCAATAACCAACTTGTTACTCACCATGCTGATCACCTGTGATGTGGCACTGATTTCACTTTACTTCTTTTCAGTCACAGAATGGAGAGTCGTCACTCACGATCTAGATCTGCATCTCAGCATTTCGGGCCTCTCCGCGAGGCCTCAATTGGCAGCCCCTCATCTCATGATGAGGCTATATCCCAGCCTCGTGCCATACATGCACAAGGTGACGCAGGCCCTGCTAGTAGCTGAGTGCGCTCTTCACGTCGTCAGACGGGTCATCCTCCTCCTCCTCCTCCACAACTGCCACCACCCCCACGTGGGATGGATGCGGCTCATGCAGCAATTCTTCGACGGTATGGCCCAGTTCACGGGAATTAATTTTATACATGAATTCTAATTTTCGGATAGTGAACAAATTTTAAAACTTAATCGAATTGTTATATATATAACCTATATATCTGAAATCTCTACAGACAATTCTCAAGGATAATACTCGTATTAATAGACCACGCAACAAAGAGGAAAAAAAGAGAAATGCAAGTTTCTTCAAAAAAAAATTGCACAGCAAAACGCAAAGAGATTAAAGAGAGCCAGGATATATTATTTGGACACAATTTCCGAAATATATTTTTAATAGTTTTACTTCCGATATCCTCCTAGTACTAAATGGGACATTCTTAGCAAGTTACAGTGAATAATTAAGTCATATAATTATAAGATTAGAACAGGTCAATGTTCTATCGCTCTCCAAGTTCTATCTTTCAGCTCACCGTTAATAATGGGACGACAGTGTTTTCAACATAACGTCATCGTCACTTTTCATTTAACGGACTAGTTTTCGTGGAACGTCCATTCATAATTAGATAGTATTAATTGCAAAACAGGTTTTTAGCAGAAATTTCTTTTCTGATCTTCAAGGCCCGATTTTGACAAGTTACCTAATATTCAAATTGTAATGCACAGGATTCATTTCCTCATGCCAAAATTAATCATGAATATGAAATTGAACTGACCAACAAGTATACATAAATTGATGATACAAGCATTTTTTTTTAATGAGGATCTAACACATAGTAATGAAACTAGATTGAGGCACTACTACAAAAACACAGTTTGTACACGGACAAAAAATGACGTAGCTATACGGATTTGGAAACGTGTGTAATCTTAGGGTGTAGGAAAGTGCAACATTTACACACGGATTATTCGTAAAGATCCGTGTGAAAAACCTACCAAAGTACATCTCACCGCAAGAGAGCTATACGGTTTTTTTAATAAATATCCGTGTAGGAATAATCTTCCTACACGGATATTAACTAAATATCCGTGTAGCTCCAGTACCCTAGCTACACGGATATTAATTAAACAATCCGTGTAGAAAGGGACCTACACGGATTCCTACACTGATATTTAATTAATATCCGTGTATGAAGAGTATTTGTACACAGATATTAAGTTAAAAAACAGTGTAGGAAGGTTATGAATTATTAATATTTTATTCTTACCCTTCCTACATGGATTTTATTGAAATATCCGTGAGGATTGTCCTATTTTTTTTTTTTTTTGCTAGCCTCCACTTTTGCTAGCCAATAATATATATTTCAGATTGAATATACATAGTCTTTTGCAAAAATAAATACATAACCTTTTGCAAAATTAAATAGATAGCATTTTGTATATACATATAGCATTTTGCAACACATATATATACATAGTCTTTTGTACATGCAATCCTTTTGATCCAACATGTAACATATACTCCTCAAGATCCAATACAATGTTTGTATAAAAATTATGTCCTTACCACTTAGTAGCCATGTAATCAAGTTGGGCTCATGTTGTCAAAACTCATGGCTATGATCTAGTTTGGACCGAAATTTCATACATACTAAAATGTATTAGATCCAACATGTCAAAAAAGGTGTGTGCATATGATCCATGACATGATGACTCTTGGTTAAATGTCTCCAACAATATTGCATCTCCTAAAGAAAAAATCAAGGAACAACATATATGTGCATACATACATAATAGAGAATAAAAATTCTCGGTTTTGAATTAATTTCGTAAAAAAATTAATTGAATTTGTATAGCTTTTATATGAACCACTGAAAATTAATTTCGTAAAAAAAAAAAAATTAAACATGTATGTATATCTTTGCATTTTGCTTAAATAGAAGTGGTGCTTAAAATGACAGTACCGACACCAAGAACTCTAAGGGAGGGTGGCGAAAAGGATAGAAACCAATAGTGGCGAAGATGACAGCAACCAACCAAAACCCTAAGAAAAACGAATTTCTTCAATAACACAACAATGGTAAAGAAAAATATATATATACACACATGACTAACCTTAGCAAGATAGAGAGGAGAAATACAAAATTCGAATTTTCCAATTCCCTCCTTGTGCGCAGAAATCAAACCAAGACAGTGAGAGAGAGAGAGAGAGAGTAATATTGATTAAAATGCATTGGAAGATAACTATTTTATTTCATTAAAACCCTGCTAAGTCTTTCCTACATGGATATTTAACTATAAATCAGTGTACCTCTGTCAACATATCTACACAGCTATTTAAATAAAAAACTGTGTACAAAAGCCTTTCCTACACGGATATTTAACTATAAATCCGTGTAGCTCTATCAACATATCTACACAGCTATTTAAATAAAAAACCGTGTACAAAAGACCTTCCTACACGGATATTTCATTAAATATTCGTGTAGCTCTCTCACCATTCTTACACGAATATTTAATGAAATATCCATGTATAAAAGCTTAATTTCCACACGGACAATGATTTTTAAGTTAATATCTATGCAGGATTCCTAGAATACTAAAAAAATCCTATTTCATACACGTTTTTTTTATAAAATTGAGAAAATCCGTGTATAAGGTAGAGTGTAGGAAGACGTTTTTTTGTAGTAGTGAGGTTTCTTCTCGATAAATCAAATAAGGCCTTACCTAGAAATGAATGTACCATTTGAAATTTAAGAACTAAAATTCTTGAGTTTGAATCTAAGGTAAAGGAGTATGAGTAAAAACTAAAATAATTTTCAGTCACATATAGGTGAGATACGAATTTTAAAGGTAAAAGTTCAAAATTTGGAAATTGAAAAATAGAGCTTTCAAATCCACTAGTTATAAATCCTAAAAATTCGTGTCACTGTAGCGAGGAACAGTGACACCTCCTTTGGTATCCGTCCGATTGTGGTTGAGGCCCTCCAAAATTTTCGCCTGACGTTGGCTCTCATCATCCTACTGAAATTAGTACCTTGCTCGAATCTCGATGATCATCCGACGGTTCATCTTCTTTTGGTAATTCTCCAGGTGTCCCCCATCTTCCCTTTCCTGGGAGGGCCGCGTGCCCTACTCACTCCACACGTGTTCTGCTCTCCATTTTCCCACCGACCTCTCCTTCCCGATTTAGCTCCGTTGATCTCTTCTCCTCTCCTCTTCCTCCCTCGGACAGTTTCCTCTATCTGCTACGTGTTCCTCACTCCGTCCTCGCCGACCTCCTGCTGTTGTTTGTCGCCTGTTCCTCTCCTCGGAGACATTGGCTTCAATTTCCAATACTTTCTCTTGCTGCTCCCCTCTTTTCCATTGAGCTCTTCCTCTCCCTACCCTTGCCTCCGCCAACCTCCTCTTAGCCTCAAGAGCTCCACAGCATCTACTCTTGCTTGCCTCTTATTTCCTCCGCTGGTGAGATTTTGTAAACCATTGCAATTTCTTCTAACGTTCAAGAGTGGAAACTTTATCCAAAAAAAAAAGATCGCCACTTCAATTTAACTATTCATTCTCCTCCTCTTCTTCTCCCTCTTTCTCCTCTCTATTGCCCTTTCACAATTTACAAACTGACTAGGGCTCTGTTGACTACTGAGTGCGGTGCTTACAAAGGTCGGAGACGGCCTCGGACGCAAGGTGGGGAATGCTGATCTAGACCGACTCGGTGCCGATAAGCCTCACCCAAAGCACAAATTGGAAATGCCATACGATAAACGGTCTCAGTCCTTGATATTCTTCCCTTTCTACTTTCGGATGTGAAATGAAATTGGGTTTGCTCTTTTGGTTGTCAAATTGAGCCTTTGTCTTTAAACCACAGAATTGCACGCTGCTTTTCAATCGTGCTCGGGTATGATTTGCATTGTGTTCATGTGAACCCTTGGCTGATGAAAATTGAGAAAACTCTGAAATTTTTATGTTTCCTGTGACTGGTGCACTATCTTCAATTTTACTGAAATTAATTAGTGTTGTGGTGCTCGGATTTTACTGGCCTCGCAAACTTCTTCGTGTATTTGTTAAGGCATGAACTTCAAAAGTAATTGATTTTCCCCTAAATCTGTTTCAGCTCGTCGGTTGCTCAGACAGTTCGCTTGCTGGGGAAGGAGGACACTTCTACCCTGTTGTTTGTGCAGTCTTTGAGGTACTTCTTCTGTTCCAATAATTAACTACATACACAGTTCCAGATTACATTACCACGAATCTTCAAATGTCAATATAATATCATGTATTGTCACACCATCTCCAATTTCACACAATTCCCCTCCCCGCAGTTCCTGCATGCGGATCTATAAAAAAGGAAACTCTAGATCAGCAAATAAATAACAGGAAGTCGAACTTCTCTTCCCATTGGAAGACACATCCTCCAAACGAAGAATCCCATATTGTCCACCGTTACTAAGGTACATCTCTAGATGTTGCAATTCCTCTTCTAATTTGTTTTCCAACTTTTTATCGGAGTATAAATATTCACAATGCATTTAATTAACCTATACAAGAATAACAAAATAAAAGACCAGTATTGATTATTTTAATAGTACCATGTTACGATACTATTTTTTACTATTGTAGCGGTTTAATATGTATTGTATTTGAATATATATAACATATCTCAGTATTTATAAAAAAAATATTGGTACCAGCATTACAATTTGCGTACTGTAGCAATACAATAATATTTTGCTTATTTATTTTAAAAAAGGACAATATTTTTTTGTTACTGGTGTGACTTATTAATGCAAATAAGAGTAGTTATATTTTAAAATATCCAATAGGATGAAATAGTCTGTTATTGGTACCAGTTATTAGCTCTGGATAAGTCAAATTATACCAGTAATATGTTACTGAATATTCAATGCATTGTGAATAAGAGGTAACATAAATATTATAATAATTTGACTTGTAAGAAATTATGTGATTGTGAATTATTACTATACCAGTACCAATTTTATTTGTATAATTCAAGTATTGGGACTTATAGATATTTTAGTATTATACCAGTACTCAATGCATATAGTACGGAATATAATAAAATACTGGTATTAATGCATTGGGTACTGGTACAAGTCAAAGCATACCAGTAATGGACAAAATAAATATATAGTACATAATATAATAAAAAAAGCCATTGTCAATTATAATCATATCGAAATCAAATAGTCCTAAATTATTGGAATATCCTGGTATAATATGACTTATAAATATTACATCATTTAGAATTGCACCAAAATTAAGCAAATATTTAAGGTAACATCGCGAGTACTGGTATAATACAAGTATATGGAATATATGTATTATAATATGATTTCAAATCCAGTATTCGTATAGCTGACAAGGACTTCAAGATGAAAACGTGTACTTACTAAGGCATAGCTGAGAAGGAGATTGGCCAGGCAAAGCAGCATCATGCACTACGTCGAGAGCCCCCGCTTAACCGCTAGGTACTGGTATAATTTTACGAATATATTCTATCCTTGATTTTATTTTCCAGGTCAAAGCAACAAATGAGAATGTGGATGGAGCTGTGAGGGAACTTCCTGATCCCAACTTGGTAAGGTACATATAGTTGTCCACTTTCCTTTTGTTTCTTAAATTTATCTCACGTGTGAAGTAAGCACCATTCATTGACATACCAATTTAAATCCATATTCTTCCCAATAACGAAGTATATTTATGTTATGTAGATTTGATGGGAACTCAGAATTGGTTGCCAATCTGATGACAACTATGGCTTGAAGGCTGCTTACACAATAGAACACGGAGCTGCGTGACCACGAGGCTTGCAGGTATTTCATTAACTCCTAAATATATATTAAATTTTATGTTTTCCAATAACTCTAAAATATATTATATATATCAGAATTTATGAATTCTGGATTTTACAGTGTGCAATATTTACACAACTTGCAGGTTCAGATTTAACACTGTCGTACATGCATATGTTTGTGTGTATTTTCTCATGTGCTTTGTATTGATCACAATAGTTGGTTGTTATTTGACAGTTAGAGCAGATGATATATTCCTATGTTGAACTAGAGCTGGTAGAGTGCAAAATTATACTATACGTCCCCTGCAAGGTGGCAGTTGTGGCTGTGTACGTGACTAGGTGCACTCTAGAGAAGTCCCCTTTATGGAGAAACACCCTTCAATGACACACCTCTTACTCTGGGTCTAAGATACAGTAAGGCCCTCATCACATTTAATATAAGCTATATTGTATTTACATGAACATTCTGATATTATTATTTGTCCATGTCATTCAATTTTGGAAAGGGGAATTATTAAGTGCCTCTTAGTCTTACAAAATTTAATCTCTCTATTGATTTGCTCTACGCGTAGGGATTGTGCACAGATTTTGGCAAAATCTCATTGGCTGCACTAAGTAGCATAAATAAATTGAGGTTGGTTTATACGAATTATATGCTCAAAGAGTATGGGGGTGTTTACAGTCTGCCCACCAGCAGCAACTCACGGTTGCTACTTGAAAGACGAGTCTTTTGCTGTTACTTTATTAGTTTGATTTTGAGAGAGGAGAGTTGGGCCCAAACAGAAAGCCAGTTGCTCAGCCCCAAGCCAAGCTGTATAGCTAACACTATGATTAAAGGAAAATAGTACAGATTGTAAATTTGTTCTATATGTATTCTAATGGTCCAGGTATGGAGGGAAACTGTTAAGGAGAGCGGCTTATGCTACTTAGTCTAGACAGTCGCTTCTTGAAAGCATTAAAAGTTGTTAAACATTTGTATTATTACCAGGGTATCAAAATAATGTTAGATGCAATGACATTTATATGTAAATATTTTTCAAATATTTAAATAATCACCTGCCACCATACAGAAACAAAACAAATGTCTCCCATTTATGCCAACATACATTAAAAAAAAAAAAGTTGCGGCAGAGCCGCAACGACGCCTCAAGTGTATTAAACAATTATACTAGGATGGGTTTTGATAAATTGATTAAATACCTTCGAGAACCTCAGGACAAGCCGGGTATTGGGTACAAAAAGGCTTCATCCTCTTAGGAATCCAAGAACCCTGCAAGCCCATACTCAAAACTCAAATGTTCAAAGTTATGAGAAGTCACAATTCCTATATTTAAGTACAATTATAATAACTAAAGGGTAAAAAGAGTTATCAAAATACTGATAGGAACACATTTACTCCACCAGGGCAAATAAAATTTATTTCAAGGATCTGGATGGATGGTTTTGATGGATGGTTTTTATGAAGAGGAGGGATCCAATTACCACAATTTTGAGTTACCACAGAGTTACAACAACGGTTTTTTTTATTTTCAAAGTCCAAATCGTCGATCCAAATTGTTCAACATGATTATCTAAATAAAATGTGCTTCCAGATTAAATTTTACATTTTTTTGAATTTTTTTACTATTTATTAAGATGGATACAAAAACTAGTCAAATTCAGACCATTGAATTTTGTACCCATCTTAATAAATAGTAAAAAAATTCAAAAAAATGTAAAATTTGATCTGGAAGCATATTTTATTTAGATAATCATGTTGAACGGTTTGGATCGACAATTTGGACTTTGAAAATAAAAAAAAAAGTTATAACTTTGTGATAACTCAAAATTATTGTAACTTGATTTCTCCTCTTTTATGAATTAAAGAATCAAAATGTGTCGCGAAAGAAAACCCAAAGTAATGGATCGTCAAGAGTTGTTTCCCAACATAAAAATAAGTCTAATACACACAAGCATAAAAAGGTCGTGATTTTGGTATCATTGATGATAAATATATCCTCTTGTACTTTTGTAATTATTGTTGTAAAGAAGGTCGCGTATCACTAGAATGTGAATTTAGGATGGGAGGTAACAATTCTAGAGTTATTTGGGTTCCTAAACCTAGAAAAGCCGAATTTTTTATAAATATACAAAATCTCAAATTAATTTAACAATCTATACATTTTTTTATATTAATTTTCAAATCTATCCAAACCACTCACAGTGTCGCAGCGGTTTTGAAGCGAACCGCCGAAGCTGCCGACCTGTTAGCGGTTTAAGCCCAGCATAATTTTTGATGCTTTCTGCACACTTTTTCAAACAACGAACGACTCAGATTAAAACACTATTTGTAATCATTACAGAATTGCGTAGTTTCATCCGAATTGAATTTAATATAATTTTTCATTTAATTATTTTATTTAATTAGAAAATATTATAATTTATTTATTTTTTCTATGAAAATATTAGAAATATTTTTATATATATTTTTAAATTAGATAGAATACCATATAATTTGATTTATTAAAAAGACATAAACAAATAACCCGGATCAATATTTTTCAGCTCGGAATTTTCATGACTGTAAGAAAAATTAAAATATTTCTTTGTGTGTTATTAGAAAAAAAATAAAAATGATTTGAATCTGAATTATTGATCCTGATTCAAAAGTCACTTCTAGATAAATACATAAAATATTATGATCTTTCTATTTTTGAAAAAATAAAAGCTTAACAAAAATATCTAAGTCTAAAGTAAAAAATAACAGTGTCAGCTAACTCTAAAGTCTAAAGTCAAAAATATCTAAGTCTAAAGTCAAAAATTTAATGTTAGATATTTTTGTTAAATTTTTATTTTTTCAAAAATAGAAAAACCATAATATTTTCTGTATTTATCTAGAAGTGACTTTTGAACCAGGATCAATAATTCAGATTCAAATCATTTTTATTTTTTTCTAATAACACACAAAGAAATATTTTAATTTTTCTTACAGCCATGAAAAATCTGATCTGAAAAATATTGATCCGGGTTATTTGTTTATGTCTTTCTAATAAATCAAATTATATGGTATTCTATCTAATTTAAAAAATATATAAAAATATTTCTAATATTTTAATAGAAAAAATAAATAAATTATAATATTTTCTAATTAAATAAAATAATTAAATGAAAAATTATATTAAATTCAATTAGGATGAAACTGCGCAACTTTGTAATGATTACAAACAGTGTTTTAATCTGAGTCGTTCGTTGTTTCAAAAAGTGCGCAGAAAGCATAAAAAATCGTGCTTGGCTGAAACCGCTGGCAGGGCCAGCAGTTCTGGCTTCTGAAACCGCTGACACTGTTAGCGGTTTGGATAGATTTGGAAACTAATATAAAAAATGTATAGATTGTTAAATTAATTTAGGATTTTGTATATTCATAAAAATTAAAAATTTCGGCTAGAAAAGAGTAAGGCCACAAGAACATCTACCCAACATTCAAATTGGAAAATATAAAGGGAGAGATTGAACAAGGTATATGTTAGTCACTAATCTAATAACAACTAATATATTGTATATATGTTTGATTTCATGGATAGGTCATGTGTCACAAAGAAAATTTTAAATTGCAATATCTTGCCTTGACTCTTGTTATTTATGAAATGACATTTATATTACAATTTTATTTTCTATGGTGTGACTAATATATATATATAGAGGTTGGCTAAGCTCAAAACGTTTGTTCCTAGTCTCAGGAACAAACAATTCGGTTGTTTAATTTTCAAAGTCCAAACGGTCAATTCAAACCGACAGATGTTTAATCTATATTAAAATGTGCCTGGAGACCAAATTTTACATTTTTTGGAATTTTTTTACTATTTATTAAGATGGTTTGAAAATCTCTGTTTTGATTAAAATTCTGCACCATTGAAAAACAACGATTTTCAAACCATCTTAATAAATACTAAAAAAATTCCAAAAAATGTAAAATTTGGTCTCACCAGGCACATTTTAATATAGATTAAACATCTTTCAGTTTGGATCGACCGTTTGGACTATAAAAATTGAAGAACCGAATCGTTTGTTCCTGAGGTTAGGAACAAACGTTTTGAGTTTAGCCAACCTATATATATATATATATATATATATATTAAGGGGGAGTGCATAAATTTATACTAAGGGATCCGTATGATTTGTGAAAACCATACACGGCTAGTAAATGCAAACCGTGCATGTTTGTTTTTAAGAACCATGTAATTTTTATTTAATTTTTTTAATTTTGATTTATAATTGGCTAGCATCCACATTAATTTGCTAGCCATTAAACATACAATATTACACATCGATAATTCAAAAAATATTGAACATGTACAACATACATCAAACAATATTCAATATTCAACGTTCAACATACATATATATATCCATAATTCAACATACATATACACATACATGTCCATAACTTATTTTCAAGAGGGTTTGTGTAAGAAGAGGTTTGCTGACTTGAAAGTTAACGGTGAACAACATTTAGAAAAAAAAAAAAAAGAGTATTTAGCAGCCATAAGCTAGCTTCTATACTACATATAGTTAAAACCATTTGCTTGTTCACCCAAAATAAATAAGTAAAAAATAACCAAGAAAGAAAAACCCAAAAAACATGACCTGATGTCTTTTTCATCTCAAGCTTCTTACATGGAGAGAGTAATTGTAATTGTCGACGAGGCGTTTGATGACTCGTTTGTACCAATGTTGTAAAATGCGGTTTTGTTCATGCATGCGGAAAGCCACTGCATACCGCATATGCGGTATGCGGCCGCATATGCGAATTTTCATGCGGCCTTATAAATGCGGTTTTATCATGATATAATTAAATAAAATAGTAATAAAATAATGAAAGAACTTTGATAAAAATCATTGGGCTTCGAATTACATTTATTTCCGTTCTTTATCACAGAGCACAGAGCCAACCATGAATTTGGCCCAACATTGTTTGCATTTTAGTAATAAAATAATAAATCATTTGTCCCAAGCCCAACAGATAAGTGAAATGGTTCAGCAAAAAGGAGTGCACCATGTCTGTCCAGAGAACAGAAAAAAAACTTCCCATGCGTGGCGCACTGGCGCTTGAGAAAAGCATACATTCGGAAAAGAGCTTCTATTTTCTTAGTCCCACAACACCTGAACAAAAGAAAATCATTGCTCCCTACTCTATAAAAGAGGCTGCGAACTACCAACCAAAGAACTCAATTGGACTCTTGCCAGGGTTCGAAGTTGGATTGAATATCGGTTATTACAGGATATCCGATCCGCTTCCATTAATAATATTATTTGGATTCAAAAGAATTCGAATTTTTTTAATAAATAAAACATTTAATATGCGGGCCGCATAGGTTAATTTTATGCGGTCGGCCGCATATGCGCCGCATATGCGCCGCATAAAACCGCATTTTACAACACTGGTTTGTACTAGCTCCTCAGGTTTTGTATTTCGGCTCCGGAAATCAAGAAGTGCCAAATTATGGTATGCAAAACTTTGCTTGTTTGACTAACATATTTTATTTTGTGAAAGGTTGGATGATATATATCTAATTATAGATTTTTTTAATATGCGTAGATTATTCTAACATTTAAAAAATTTAGGAATTTTTTCTGGTAATGCATATAAACTTGGTAAATATTTTTAAATTAGATCAAACTATTTTATATTGCTTATTTAGTGAATGTTGTTTTATGTGTGTTGAAATGTTGAATATTGAATATTGTTTGCTCTATATTGTAAATATTTTTTAAATTATGGATTTGTAATGTATGTTTAATGGCTAGCAAATATGGATGACAACCAATTGTAAATAGAAATTAAAAATAAATAAAAATCATACATGGTTTTAAAAAACAAACCGTGTACAAAGAGTAACATACACAATTTTTATTTACCAACCATATATGATTTACACAAATCATACACCAATCTCTTGTAGAAATCGTGTATATAACCCTTGTTATTATACACGGTCATCATAACTGTGTATAAATCACCTATTTTAGCGTCTTCTTTTTAGAGATCTCACACGTTCTCCAACTACGTACAATGTATTGACATTTTTATACATGTTGTGCATGTGTGGACACAGTTGCAGAACCATGTGTCATTAGCTTTATTAACCGTCTATAGTTGCATTTTCTGTAGTAATTAATGAGGCACTAAATTTTAATCGTTTGGTTGAGATCGTGTCATATATTTATTTGAAATTCATTACCGTACCGGAGTATACAAACTTGTTTTTCTCTTAAAAAAAAATCAGCGGATCCGGTTTCCTACTTCAACCCATAAACATGTACGGTAGTGTTCTAACCAAAACCCGGAACCCGTGACCCGGTCCGGTCCGCCCGTGACCCGTGTACCGGTCCGGTCCGGTCCGTGCACGGGTTGCACGGGTTCGGGGGTTGGCCGGACCGGGTAAAAATCCGGGTAAGGGTACAGTTTTTGAAATCCAAACCCGCCGAACCCGTGACCCGTGAACCCACCTACCCGGTCCGGTCCGCCCGCCAACCCGGTCCGGTCCGCCAACCCGTACCCGCCTACCCGTACCCGTATCCGCCTACCCGTGCCCGCCTACCCGTACCCGCCTACCCGTACCCGTGACCCGTGATACCCGCCGGCCCCTACCCCTTTAATCCCCATCAAATCAAAATCAAATCAATTGATTCCAATTAATCTAAGCCATTGATTTTTATCGAGATTCGCACTTGTAAAAATAATTTCATTAAGATTTGTGAATGAATAAATTTGAACGGTTAGGATTTAATTCACAATTTCAATTTGAAATCACAGAGGCAACGGTTTAAAATTTTCAAAATTCATTCCCCCCAAACAAAACCTCTTTAAATATACCCCAATCTCTCATATTTTTTCACATCTCAATATCTCATATTCTCTCATTCTCTCAATCTCATTCTCTCAATATTTTTATTATTCTCAAAATTTAAATTTATTGTTAAAAAAAATAGTTGTAAATTTAATTTGTTCTACAAATCCGCAAACAGAATTACGAAGGTTGTTGAAAATCTCGCAAGATTCGTTCTACAAATTCGTTCTACAATATTTGAAGGTACATTTATTTTAATGTAATTTGTAGTAATTGTTAAATAATTTGATTTATTTTGTAGTAATTTGTAGATATTTAGATTCATTTTGTAGAAATTTGTAGTAATTGTTAAATAATTAGATTTTTTTTGTAATAATTTGTAGATAGTTATATTTATTTTGTAGTTGTAGAAATTGTTAAATAATTAGAGTTATTTTTAATTTGTAGATAATTAGATTTATTTTGTAGTTGTAGAAATTGTTAAATAATTAGAGTTATTTTGTAGTAATTTGTAGATAATTAGATTTATTTTGTATTTGTAGAAATTGTTACATAATTAGAGTTATTTTGTAGTAATTTGTAGATAAAAATATGTTAGATTTAGATTTTGAAAATGTGAAGTATTTTGATTTATTTTTAATATGTTAAAAAAATATGTTAGATTTAGATTTTGAAAATGTGAAGTATTTAGATTTGTTTTTAAATTGGTTAGATTTTATTTTTAAATTCAGATTTATTTTTTAATATGTTAAAAAAATATGTTAGATTTAGATTTTGAAAATGTGAAGTATTCAGATTTGTTAGAATTTATTTTTAAATTCGGATTTATTTTTAATATGTTAAAAAAAATAAGTTAGATTTATTTTTTGGAAATGTGAAGTAATTAGATTTATTTTGGAATATGTAAGAATTTATTTTTAAATTCGGATTTATTTTTAATAGGTTAAAAAAAATAGGTTAGATTTGTTTTTTGGAAATGTGAAGTAATTAGATTTATTTTGGAATATGTTAGAATTTATTTTGAAATTCGGATTTATTTTTAATAGGTTAAAAAAAATAGGTTAGATTTGTTTTTTGGAAATGTGAACTAATTAGATTTACTTTAGAATATGTTAGAATTTATTTTGAAATTCGGATTTATTTTTAATAGGTTAAAAAAAATAGGTTAGATTTGTTTTTTTGGAAATGTGAAGTAATTAGATTTATTTTAGAATATGTTAGAATTTATTTTGAAATTCGGATTTATTTTTAATAGGTTAAAAAAAATAGGTTAGATTTATTTTTTGGAAATGTGAAGTAATTAGATTTATTTTAGAATATGTTAGAATTTATTTTGAAATTCGGATTTATTTTTAATAGGTTAAAAAAAATAGGTTAGATTTGTTTTTTGGAAATGTGAAGTAATTAGATTTATTTTAGAATATGTTAGAATTTATTTTTAAATTCGGATTTATTTTTAATAGGTTAAAAAAAATAGGTTAGATTTGTTTTTTTGGAAATGTGAAGTAATTAGATTTATTTTGGAATATGTTAGAATTTATTTTGAAATTCGGATTTATTTTTAATAGGTTAAAAAAAATAGGTTAGATTTATTTTTTGGAAATGTGAAGTAATTAGATTTATTTTGGAATATGTTAGAATTTATTTTGAAATTCGGATTTATTTTTAATAGGTTAAAAAAAATAGGTTAGATTTATTTTTTGGAAATGTGAAGTAATTAGATTTATTTTAGAATATGTTAGAATTTATTTTTAAATTCGGATTTATTTTTAATAGGTTAAAAAAAATAGGTTAGATTTATTTTTTGGAAATGTGAAGTAATTAGATTTATTTTGGAATATGTTAGAATTTATTTTGAAATTCGGATTTATTTTTAATAGGTTAAAAAAATAGGTTAGATTTGTTTTTTTGAAATGTGAAGTAATTAGATTTATTTTGGAATATGTTAGAATTTATTTTTAAATTCGGATTTATTTTTAATAGGTTAAAAAAAATAGGTTAGATTTATTTTTTGGAAATGTGAAGTAATTAGATTTATTTTGGGATATGTTAGAATTTATTTTGAAATTCGGATTTATTTTTAATAGGTTAAAAAAAATAGGTTAGATTTATTTTTTGGAAATGTGAAGTAATTAGATTTATTTTAGAATATGTTAGAATTTATTTTTAAATTCGGATTTATTTTTAATAGGTTAAAAAAAATATGTTAGATTTAGATTTTGAAAATGTGAAGTATTGAGATTTGTTTTTTAATTTGTTAGATTTTATTTTTAGATTCGGATTTATTTTTTAATATTTAAATTTGAGTTTATATTTGAATAGGTTTAAAAATGGCAAGTCCTCCTAACGACGATTCGATTGATCAAATCATCGCGAGAGCATCGATTGAACTTTTTGGTGATGCACTTCCGCAAAATTATCAACAAAATCCCCAACAAAATCCCGAACAATATTCTCAACAATTTCCACAACAATATTCTCAACAATTTCCACAACAATTTCAACAATTTCAACCGTACTATCCCGGAACCCAAGGTACTAACACTGCATATGGAGGCACTTCATCAATAGGATCGAGTGATTTTACTAGCTCATTAGGAGTCGGAAGTACTCCCACGACAAGTGTCCCTGAAATTGTAGTCGAAGCTGCCGATCCTTCGCAAAGAGACTCCCCCGATGAACCAGCACAAAAGAAGAAGAAAAAACCAAAATACAACACGTCTTGGATGCCCTGGTATGAAACGACCGAGCTCCCGGACGGCACTTTGCATACTTTAAAGTGTAAGGTACATAATTGCACACAAGGTTTTACATATGATAAAGACCAAGGTATGAGTAGCTTTAAAAGGCATGTCGACATGCACATAAGAAAGGGTCACAAGCCACACGACCAGGCTGACCCGAGAATGGTCCAAACCCTTGTGAACTTGGATGGTACCAGAACTCACCAAAAATATGATGAAAAGGTCATGCTTAGTGAAATGGCCAGGTACATCACCCATAAAGAACAACCAATAAGTATGGGTTGTTGCATGAGTTTTTCCCGGTTGGTAATTCGGGGGTGTGGTCAACCGGCATACAAGAGGTTGCACTATAACAAGTTAACCAAAGAAATAAAAAAACAATTTACCGAACGAAAAAATGACCTCAGAGCTATCTTTGCATATGCAAACAATAAGGTCTCCATTATCTCCGATATTTGGACTGCCGGTAAACATGGACTTGGGTATTCTTGTATTACCGGGCATTGGATCGATGAAAATTGGGTATTACAGAAAAGGGTTTTGAGTTTTCGGGTGTTAGATTCTCCTCACACTGCAATAGTAATTTACCAATCCATTATGTTAGTTTTAGAAGAGTATAACCTTAAAAGGGATACAAACAACAAGATATTTTCTATTTCTTTTGATAATGCTAGCAACAACATTGCTTCTATTGATATTTTTAAACGGGCGCTAAATCCAATCATGAATGGTGCAATGTTTCACCAAAAGTGTGCTTGCCACATACTTAACCTCGTCGTGAAGGCGGGGCTTAAAACACCAGCCGTAAATGAGTTGATAATCAAATTGAAGCTGTGTCTTGCCCACATTTTTTCAAACCAAGAAAGAAAACAACGGTTTGGGAACCTATGTACCCGAATGGGATTGAACAAGTTGAGAGTGCCTTGGGATATAGATACCCGTTGGAACTCTACCTACAGGATGTTGAACCGATGCGAGCCCTACAAGGATGCTATAGGGGAGTTTTTGAGAGTCTCAACCCCCCGAAGGAATGGCATTGGAACTCTCCGAAGAAGAATGGTCGCAACTAAAAAAACTTCAAAATTTTCTTGGAACCTTTTTTAAAGCAACCGTCAAACTATCCTCCTCGTACTCACCGACGGCATTTGAGTTGATAAAACATCTCTATTCAATTTCCAAAGTGTATAATGAATTGGAACAATGCCAAACACAGTATCAATCTCTCGCACCGATCGTAGATGCCATGAGAGAAAAATTCCTAAAATACTGGGAAGAAGTACCCCTCTTGGCCATTATCGCAGCCTGCCTCAATCCCGCATTCAAGAGGCATTACACGATCGCGATGCTTCAAGCGTACAAGAGATATCTACATTTGGACACAGATGGTGTGGAAACACACGTAAATAGTAAATTCGAAGAGATGTTTGCCCTATACTACTCAAGAATGAATGACAACCGAAACCAACCGTCTTCGTCCCGTGTCGCCACTAGGTATGAACTTAAATATATGTGTTTTTATTTTTATTATTTATAATATCTACATTATTTGTCCACTAATTTATTTATTTTTTAATATTTCAAGGAGCACTAGTAGTGGTGGATTATTAGCAGATTTCCAGTTCGATCAAGCCCCTCACACATCTTCTACCGGGTAACGAGTTAATGAGATATGATCTGATACATCACGAAGAAGAAAATGTTGACATCATGGCGTGGTGGAGAAGGAATGCAAGCCATTATCCAACGTTGGCGATGATGGCTCGCGACGTATTTGCCGTGCCCGTTTCAATCGTCCCTTCGGAATGTTGCTTCAGTTCTGCAAACAGAATCCTCTCTGATAAGCGCAGCAAGTTGGGTTCCAATGTATTTGAGAGACTTGTGTGTATGAAAGATTGGATCGATGCCGAAAACCGCACGCAACATGGAGATCCTCCAGCAACAACATCTGCAGCTGAAACTGAAGAAAGCGGTACCGAGCAGCTGACCCAACCTAATTCAGATTCAGACGGTGCGGAAGAGACCGAAACGTGGTATATGAACGACAACTTCTAGATAGGTAGTGTCGGTATAAATTTCTAATCTCTTTTAATATTTTTGATTATTTTTTCAATTCTAAATTTCTAAACATTTCAACTGTTTCTTAAATTATTCATTTTAAAGACGAATTACTAACCAAAAAAAAAGTTAGAACTCCGCCTATGTTATTTTACATAGCCGGTCCCAAGCCCGGAATAAGGAGGAGGGTAGCTTTTGTTTATAAATCTATTGTTTTAAAATAATTCGGTTTTAAAGATCAAATATTTCGTATTTTAAAAAAAAATCTAAATTGTTTTTAAATATTTCAAATAATTCCAAATAATTCGGTTTGAAAAAAAGAAAAAAACCGTTACCAAATATTTCACATATTTTTCTTTGTTATCAAATATTTTCTTTCAAAAAACCGAAAAAAAACAAAACAGAAAACAAAACAAAAAGAAAAAAAAAAAAAACCCGGTCCGGACCGCCCGGTCCGGACCAACCCGTGAACCCGGTCCGCCCGGTCCGTGAACCCGTGGGGGTAAGGGTCCAAGGGCGGGTAAGGGTAGAGGTTCAAAATTTCGACCCGTGTACCCGCCTACCCGTCTACCCGTGAACCCCCCGAACCCGTACTTGGCCAACCCGTGAACCCGGGCGGGTTGAACCCGGTCCGGCCCGGTCCGGTCCGTTTTAATCCACTAATGTACGGTGAGCAATTAACTGACACCAATAATTGTCCCTTTGCAATAATGTCGAACTACCCTCCTCTTGTATCGAGTGTTGACTCGTCTTCTTGATATAAGTCTAGTACAGACATGTCCTGTCAACAAGTCCCTATTATCATTAATTGACGAACCGTTCCTAGCTATAATCGTGGTTAACAGGGACAAATGTTATAACTTCATAATTAAAGCGCACATCCTATGTATTGACTGACCAGGAAAAATATTACATATACGCCTATCTATTATTTATTGATTGCAATAACATATTAGTAGAAAATAGATGATCATATATATATGTTAACTTTATCCAGATTTCCTAGTATATGTATATATTTTATTTTGAAAGCAATATAACTTATATAATTCTAATATTACACATATAATTATAGGTTTTAGTTTTATTGACATCTTTTTGTGATGAATTAATTTTTAGACTCAAAAATACATTTAAAATCAAATTTTGCATATTAAATAGCTCGCATTATTTTTTATTGGTTGCAGTAAATCATTTGTATCTCAAAAAAAATCATTCGTATAGGATAGCAGAAATATTTAAGGTGCCTTTAAACCTCACTATATATATCAAGTTGGATTTAAATTATTTTCTAAATATTCATCTCATCTATACTATCAGAATGAGTCCAACATTGACTAAATTTTGAGATCATGTGCATAGTTTATTTGTAATGATTTTATTTTTACACCAGATCATTATACAATAATTATATTTAAAAAATAATTGAATTTTTTTTAATATGTGTAGATTATTCTAACATTTAAAAAAATTATGAACTCTTTGCTGATCCTGCATATAAACTTCGTAATTTTTATTAAAATTAGATCAAACTATTTTATATTGCTTATTAAATGAATGTTGAATAGTGAATGTTGTTTTATGTGTGTTGAAATGTTGAATATTGAATATTGTTTGCTCTGTATTATAAATATTTCTTGAATTATGGATGTGTAATGTATGATTAATGGCTAGTGAATATGGATAATAGCCAATTGTAAATATAAATTAAAGAAATACAAAGCATACACGGTTTTTAAAAACAAACTGTGTACAAAAAACAATTTGCATTTACCAACCGTATATGGTTTACACAAATCATACACTGATCTCTTGTAGAAACCGTGTATATAACCCTTGTTATTATACATAGTAATAATGAAAATCACCTATTTAAGTGTCTTCTTTTTAGAGACCTGACACGTTCTCCAATTGTGTACAATGTATCGACCTTTTTATACATGATGCATGTGGACACGGCTGCAAAACCGTGTGTCATTAGCTGTATTAACCATGTATAGTGACTTTTTTTTGTAGTAATTAGCAAGGTTCTAATTATAGCTGCATAGCAAGGAGGTGAAAAAAGGCTATTACGAATAACGTAGCTATAGCCGAAGCTATCATACATAGTGTTTTTTTTTTCAAAATTTATATTCTATATTTATACTAATTATCAGCATGATCAGTATTGGAGAATTGAGGTAACAACTAAATGACAAATAATCTAATTATATATTTTTTTTCAATCATGCAAATAAGAAGGAAAAATAAAAGAATATACAAGATAACATTAAATGTATTTAATATTCATATTTCATAGTATTATAGATTATAATAGACGAATAGCAATTAATTTATAAGTGAAATCAAGTTAGTATACCTATTTGGCTATTTGAATATCTTATATATTATAATAATCAAAATCAAGTTTCAATAAAACGAACAACGATAATTTTATAGGTAAATACTAGACGAAGAGCAAACAAAAGAATAAGTAATATTTGAATATTTTTCGATATAGAATTAGAGACTAAATAAAAAATATAAACAAAAAAAACATAGTTCGGTTTAGCATACTTATTATAGTATACCATGCAGCATCAGAGATAGGAATAGAAATACAGAAACCCATGTAAATCACAAAAAATACCCAATGTGGCATCGAAGTAGAAATAACATTTATCGCATAGCGGTAATAGCAATCAGCTCTTACAGCCAGAGGCGAATCTACATTGTTTGAATGGAGGTCAATTAACCCCCATTCAATTTTTTTTTTTATATTTATATCTTATTTTTAATATATTTTAAAGGAAAATATTATTGATAGTATGAAATTGACCCCATTCGTAATAGAAAAATTGTATGTACTTGATCTCTATTCACGTTTGACCTCATAGTCTGAAAGTCTGGCTCCGCCCCTACTTACAGTTATAGTGGTTGTAGCTGAAATTACGTAATTTTATCTCATGGCGTAACTTTTATGGTCCGAAAAAGCTAATAGCTAGCTATTTAGAACACTGATAATGAGGCACAGAATTTCAATCGTTCAGCTGAGATCGTGTCATATTTATTTGAAATTCAGTACGGTACCGGAGGATAAACTCGTTTTTCTCTGAAAAAAAATTAGCGGATCCGGTTTCCTACTTCTACCCATAAACATGTACGGTGAGCAATTAGCTGGCACCAATAATGTCGAACTACCCTCCTCTTGACTTTAGGTCTTCTTGATAGCAAGTCTAGTACAGACATGTTCTGTCAATCCCTATTATCATTAATTGACGAACCGTTCATAGCTATAATCGTGGCTAACAAGGACCAATGTTATAACTTCATAATTAAAGCGCACATGGTATGTATTGGCTGACAAGGACAAATATTACATATGGGCCTATCTATTATTTATTGATTGCAATAACATATTAGTAGAAAATAGATCATATATATATATGTTACCTTTGTCCAGACTTCGTAGTATATATGTATATTTCATTTTGAGAAGAAAATAAGTTTAATATTACATATAATTCTAGGTTTTATTGATATATTTTTGTGATGAGTTAGTTTTTAGACTCAAAAATAAATTTAAAATCAAATTTTGCATATTAGCTCTTATTTTTTTTTATTGGTTGCAGCAAATCATTCCTATTGGATAGCAGAAATATTTAAGGTGTCTTTAAACCTCACTATATATATCAAGTTGGATTTAAATTATTTTCTAAATATTCATCTCATCTATACAAGCAGAATGACACCAACATTGACTAAATTTTGAGGTCATGTGCATAGTTTATTTGCAATGATTTTATTTTTTACACCAGATCATTATATATACAATAATTTTGCAAAAATAAATAATTGTATTTCGAAAATATTGTAGATGCAGAATTTCTGAAAATAGCTAGAAAAAGTTAGATATAGGAATTCTAAAATATTATATATTTATGCACAGTTGCTTTCGTAATTTAGAAATACAAACTATTTAACACAAGTAAAAACTGTACGCATAACTTAATTTGCTTGGTTGACTAATATATTTTGTTTTGTGAAGAATTAAATGATAAATATATCTAACTATACAGGATTCATTTTTAATATGTGTAGATTATTCTAACATTAAAAAAAAAATGTGAGGTTTTTACTGGTCCTGCGTATAAACTTCGTAAACATTATTAAATTAGATCAAACTAATTTATATTGCTTATTAAGTGGTCTAAAAGTTGTTCGCATGTAAAAAATATAATTCTTTTAATTTTTTTAATTTTTTTAGATTACAGATTTTGTTGTTTTAAATCAACGATAAAATTTTGACATATGAAGGCGTGCATCAAAATATTTTCTAAGATTTGTGTCTTCAGAAATTTCAACATATTATGAAATTTACTTGACTTAATTAAGATTGTTTTATAGAAATTATTATTATATAACTTAATTTATACTGGAGTAGATATAATTTTTTTAAGCAAATCCCATGAACAAATTCTAGTTTTATATAGTTTAATTTATACAGTAATACTAAATTTTTTATTATAGGTTAGGTTAATTTGATATAGATTAAATTACTCTTAGCAATACTCATCAGAAAGGTGTCCTCTAATCAATAATAAAAGCAGTAGAAAATAAGAACAAATATTTAATGAAATAAATTTAGTTCCAGAACCACATTCTCCAAAAAGTAGTTAAGAAAAAATTTAGTTATGAATTTAGGAAGACTTAACTTTCTCTGAATTCCATGTGCAGTTCGTGCCTCACTGTTAGACCTTTATTTCAGGAAAAAAAAAAATTCAATAATGCAAGAACTCTGTTAAAAATTAGCACTTTTATTTTCTTAGAAGAGAGATAGTGAAGCTCAGGTTCCAGCTCCAACGTTAACGTCAGCTTAGTTGGGTTGGACCCATCCCGCACTTATGGAGGAGCCATTAAATGCACCTCAATCAACACCCACTAATATTCTGACTCACAATATGGCGTGCATCAATGACCAATCTCTACTAATTAATTAATCTTACGAATGCATCAAACAGTCGGCCTATTGAGACCTTTATATAAGCTCCACCGCAGCATCTTATTGGTGTACCGCACAACAAATCTAATACTGTGCTTTCTTCACAAAACAGTTCGTCCAGATACCACCCAAAATATATATCCACACTCAAATTTCTTTAATACAATAGAGAAGCTAGATGGCTGAGACCGTTGTAAATTTGGTGCTCGGCAAGCTGGCTGATGTTCTAGTCAATGAGGTTTTACACTTATACAGTGTCGATGAGCAAGTTGATAAAGTCAGCCGTGAACTCACACGGATTCAGGCTTTTCTGAAGGATGCTGACAGGAAACAGATAAAAGACGAAAGGCAGAAAAATTGGGTCAGGGAGATTAGAGATATTGCCTATTCTATAGAAGATGCCATAGACACCTTTCTCATGGTTATCCCTCAAAATCCACACAAGTCATGCCTCTGTGCGACCATAAAAAACATGCTAAGAAATCCCAAAAATCTACCAGCTGTACACAACCTTGTTAATGAGATAAACCTGATCCTAAACAAGATGAAAGAGATCGAAGAGAGCAGATTCAGATATGGGATAAATAATTTGGGTGAGGGCAGTACTGGAGATCTCAAACTACCCATCAGGCCAACGGTACTACCTGATATTGATCCCGATATTGTTGGCTTCAAGACAGACCACGACCACATTGTCAAGGAGTTGCTTGATGAGACCATAGTGAGACGTTCTGTGGTCTCAATTTGCGGGACCGGTGGACTCGGAAAGACTACTCTTGCACGAAAAGTGTACAATTGGTATGCGGTTTTTTATTTTCAAAATTGTGTCATCTACTATCAATTTCATTCAAATTCACCTTTTTTTTTTCTTCTCAACAAGATCAAAATCAAGACTAATTGTGAAGCTTAAATATTTCAATAACCCCGTCAATCGAACAAAAGAAAATAGAAGAAGAGACTTCTGACCCTGCTGTATAGAATCTGTATCCTCCCTGGTAGTTGACTGAGGCAAATTGCAAACGGACGGTCTAGATTAATTCCAGCTGAGCTAAAGTGCTTAACAGAGGAGTTAAGTCGAGAGCCCATCTTCGAAAAAAAAATAAACATTTGAAAAAAAGATTTATTTCTATCAGGTCTGCAAGTTTAAATTCCGGAACCAGTTGAGCTGTTCGATCCGCAATTTAAACTTGCACGACCAAATTGGTTCTGCAGTAGTTTAAACCTTCAAAACCAATTAATCTGATTCTATTCAATCCATGTATTGGGTTGTGTTGTTTGACCCTGGATGATTTATGCATGATTGTCTACTAGTGTCCACAATTAAGATTAATTGGTTACGTAAATTTAAACTGAGGAACCAATTTGATTTCACAAGTTTAAAATACGAAACTATCCATCTGGTTTCACAGTTTAAATTTGCGAACTTAGTAAAAATGAAATTAAAAAAAATGTTTAAATGGTTTCTTTTTTCAAAGATGGTAAAAATAAAAAAAAATTGGCATTGCAAATAATTAATTTCAATTTACCACTTTGCCATATTCACTTATATATTTTTATCGAGTCATTCATCTTTGTATGTTGGTTATATTAATGTCTAATATGAATAATCTTTTATTTTTGCAGTAATGATGTCAAAGGACAATTTAGAATTCGCATATGGTTAACTATTTCTGAAAAGTTCGAAATAATAGATGTTTCGAAAAATATATTGTTGAAGATAAAGCAACAATCTGATCCTTCTATCAAATTGGGTGATTTGCCAAATGAAACAGAAATGATACTCACAGAGATTCACAAATCTCTTAGTGGTAAAAGGTACCTCATAGTCCTAGACGATGTCTGGACGACCGATCTATGGACTCAAATTGGCGAAGCATTCCCAGATGAATCCAATGGGAGTAGAGTCCTTGTGACCACTAGACTCGCTGATGTTCCTAAGGGCATGAATCCTAGCAGTGAACCATACTTCCTCGAGTGCTTAACAGAGGAGCTAAGTCGAGAGCTTTTCTTAAAAACAGTTTTTTCTAATCATGATCTAAATGAAAGTTCTTTTGATGATCTTTCTGATATCATAGGTCAATTTGTCCACAAGTGCGGTGGGCTTCCTCTCGCATTGGTGATTTTAGGTGGTTTCTTATCAAAAAAGCCCCTTAACCATGCTATTTGGAGTAGCGTGTTACAGACAATGAGTTGGCATGTCGAAGGAAAAAATTGTAGTGAGATCATAAGCACCAGTTATGAGGACCTGTCATTTGCTATCAAGTCGTGTTTTATGTACTTTGCCGCATTTCCGGAAGACTATACTATCGATGCCCAAACCTTAATGCAAATGTGGGTTGCCGAGGGCTTCATACCACCAGAAGATAACAGAACATTGGAAGAAACTGCGGAGAGTTTCTTAGAAGATCTCGTACAAAGGTATTACATCTTCATTTAATGATATACACATGTTGATGTAACGAGCTGGTTTTAATTGAATATTCTTTAATTAAACTAATTTTTTAATTGAAAAATAATAATAGAAAGGAAAATTGTAGGCCCAGGCACCGACATTTTTATTATGATAAATGTTAAGTCTCATAATTATATTTTGGGAAATATAATATATAATAACAAACAATGATATTTTAGAAGTATGGGGCTGCGAATTCTATGATGACACTGTTTAAGCTGATCATTCGCCAAAAAATAAAGAAAAACTAAATAGGTAGTAGTAGGTTTGGAGAATTTTTTCTGTAGAAAATATTGGAAAAAAATAGTACCATAATTTTAGTATGGGGCTGCGAATTGGTTGAATTGAATAGGAAACTCGGATTTTTTTAGCAGAAACTTGTTTTGTAATTAAAAAATAATTTGCTAAAAAATGATGTTAAAACAATAGTTACACTCAAATAATTCACTATTATAACCATTCTCTGAATTTTTTCAATCTATGGTAATTAAAATCTAAATATTAATAACACTCATAATAATTAAATTCGGACGGATAACAATCAAATTTGTATGTAATCACTCATAAATTAGAATATATCTAATTATAATAAAATAGACTATTCCATACGATATAAAAAAATTACAAAAGACGAAAAAATATATAATTTATATTATATATTTTTATAACAATCAAACTTCTGGCATTATATTGTGACTTTTGATTAAAAAAATACACCGAAAAAATTAATAATTGAAAAATGTTCAATAAATTTTTTTATTTTGCACCGATATTTAATTGACGAGGAATATTCTAGCATCGTTCTGTAAATTATTTTAATACAAACTATTTTCTTTATAATATCTGTAAATCGTTCTGTAGATTATTCCATAAGATAATAAAAAATTATATTCACAAAAGAGAAAAAAAAAATATATAATTTCTATTATATATTTTTATAAGAATATAACTTCTAGCATTATATTAGGACTTTTGATAAAAAAAAATAATACATCAAAAAAATCGATAATTGAAAAATGTAGAATAAAATTTGGTATTTTGCACAAATATTTAATTGACAGGAATATTCTAGCACCGTTCCGTAAATTGTTTTAATACAAACTATTTTCTTTATGATATCTGTAATCATTATACTTAATGTTTTTTTTTCTCATTTTATGTTAGGAGCATGGTTCAAGTAGATGGTAGATCGGAATGTAATGGTTCCATTAAAACTCTACGCATACATGATCTACTACGAGATCTTGCTCTTCAAAAAGCCAAGGAGGAAAACTTTCTCCTGGTGTATTCAAATCCAAATGATAAAATGGATTGGAGCAGGGCACGTCGTGTGGTAATTCACAATCCTAATTGTGATCAACTTATAATGAACCCAAATCTCCACACTCTTTTGTGCTTCTATGAAGGGAGCATGCCGAATTGTTCTAAGCAAAGACTGCTCAAAGTGGTAAGCATTGGAGACAAAACGGAGAACACAATAGAGTTGGGGATGTTTGAGGGATTGACTCAGTTAAGATATCTGAGTCTTAGAGGGTGGGTAAGCGACAACCGTGATCAAGAATTCTTAGGGAAAGTGATAGGAAGAATGAAATGTCTTAGAGGGTGGGTAAGCGACAACCGTGATCAAGAATTCTTAGGGAAAGTGATAGGAAGAATGAAATTTCTGCAGACCCTTCAAATCTCATTTCTAAAAACAATTAATAGAAACTACTTTGAGTTTCCTAAGAATGCATCCAATATCAAAACACTGAGGCATGTCTATACGAGTAATGTTATAGAACTCCCACCATCAACACAATTAACAAATTTGCAAACTATTAGTTGGATGAGGGTCACACAATCATGGGAGATAGAGGAACGTCACATACCCAATTTACGTTCATTAGGATTAAATGCTCAATCATCTCCATCGAAGGCAGTTGTGATTTTTCTGTCCACATTAGAACACCTAACTAATCTCAAGATAGTGCATGATGATAGTGTACTGGACATATTCGACATGAGTGGTTTCCCATTTTATAAGCATTTACAATCTCTCTCACTTGATTACAATAGCCCCACTAAATGTACCCAGCTGCTTCACGAGGATATGCTCCCCCCTCACCTCATTTATCTTTATATTTGGGGTTATGAGTTACAGCAGGATATAATGCTAGTATTGGGCAAGTTACGCTGCCTAAAGGTTCTCAGAGTTGGTAAAGCATTCGAAAGTCGAAAAATGACCTGTTCCTCTGGAAGCTTTAGCCAGTTAGAAGTTTTGGTGCTTGATAGCTTATCAATGGAGGAATGGGAGATAGAGGAGTGTGCAATGCCCATTCTTAAACAACTCGAGATTTATAATTGTGGTGAATTGGATGTGCCTCAAGGGCTACAATACCTTACCAACCTTCAAAATTTGGTATGGCCAGAAGTAAGTGATCCCAAGGCTAATTTGGTCCGCAATTTATGCCAACGTGTCCCTTCAATTGTTTTAGACTGATGAATAGAGCCACCGAGTCCTTCCAGTGCATAGTTTACTCTTCCTATTTAATTAGTATTTGTCATTGCCTTCTCGTATTTTTCTTGTATGTGTGCTTTGTATCATCAATTTACTAGTCATGAATATGTTGAAATTGAATGTGAAATCTCGACTGCAATATTTATTCCTTTTTTCTCAGTCCTTTCTCGTTCTTAAAAATTATTTCTTTAATTGTAGATCATTGTAGTCGTGATCAAACAAGTATTTCTTAATTTTCTTTAAAAAGTTGCTAATTGAGCTAAGAGATACATGGAATTGCGCCTATTGTATTATGGAACTTTTTATATTTTGGTAATAATTTTTTTTCAAAACGAAATTGAGAAAACAAATAAGATTTTTAAAATCACAAGGAAATAAAAAGAATTAACATATATAGATCCACTTCTTAATTTGCATTTCGAAATATATTTTCAACTAAGATTATTTTTCGAATTTTGTCTTAAAAATCAAACTATGTGTTGGAGAAAAAAATAATTTTAAATCAAATGAAATACACCAGATAATAAGGCAACATAAAAAATATATCGAAAATTGTATGAATGATTACTTAATAAAATGATATTATGCACATTAAATGTGGAATACCCTACACATTGTGAATAATTATTATTGGAAGTTATAAATATTTTTCAGCCATATTGTTAAATTTGATAACAATAAATGATTGATTAAATCATCGATTTAGTGCATGAGAGGTTTTCCATTTTATAACCATTTACAATCTGTCACACTTTATTACCGTGGCCCCACTAAGTGGACCCAGCTGCTTCATGAGGATATGCTCCCCTTTCACCTCATTTATCTTATCAATGGAGGAATGGGAGATAAGAGGATGGTGCAATGCCTCAGCCCTCAAGGGCTACAATACCTTACCAACCTTCAAAAATTGAAGTGGCGGTATGTGAATAATTCCTAGGCTAATTGGATTCGCCATTTATGTCAGCATGTCCCTTCACTTGATTTAAATTATTGATAAAGCCACGGAGTCCTCCGGTGCATATTTTACTTTTCCTATTTAATATTTGTCATTGTCTTGTATTATTTATTTTTTCTTGTACGTGTACTGTGTATCATTAATTTACTGTCTTATCTATTTTTACCCAAAAATAATATTTATTCAAGTCGAGTTTGCATGGGATGTGGTGTCTCTCATATAATCTTTTTATGTAGATCAGCATAAGAGATTGACGTCAATTGAAGTCAAATAAGATTTTCAAAATCTCAAAGAAATAACAAGAATAAACATAAAAACCCGCTTCTCATTTTGACTTTCTCACTATATTTTGAACTAGGATTATTTTTTGAAATTCGTCTTAAAAATCAAGCTTGTATTGGAGAAATAATGTTTTTTTTTTAAATCAAACGAAATACATCAGATAGAATGCAACAACAAAAATATATCGAAAATTTTACAGATGATTACTTACTAAAATAAAATTTTGGACATTAAATTTGGTATACACCTACACATTGTGAATAATAATTATTAAAAAAATTATAAATATTTTTCAGTCATATTGTTAAATAATGGTTGATTCATTTGTTGAAAATAAGTACTGAAACTCAATTACTTTTATGGAATATATATCAAATTTCATGCATATAAAATAAAGATGAACTTCAATTTGTCTCTATATAAGGAGGTCCTATCAGAATAATATCAAAATATTAAATGTAAATACCAATAGTAAAATTTACATTTTGGATTCCAAACAATAAAAACTTGACTGTCATGTACCTTCTATCTTTTAATGGCGAGAAGGTACTATTTTATTTGTTGGCACCCAGTGAGTTATTTTTGCAAAATAGCCAAGTATTTTACAAGAGGGTTTAACTGTTATAATTTAGTCGAAGTGAGACTATGGTATGTATTGTGTATATGATTAATATTCTAAACAATTAATTTAAATCGTCAACATTATTTTCATATGAAATATATTTAAAGATTAATTTTTTTTATTTTTTTATAATTTATTTTATTATTTTTGGGATCAATACAATATCACTTGAAATCTATAGATTCTGGAACATTCATAAATAGTGATTTCCTACTTATCTAAAAGTAAAAAATAATTAAATAGTCTTTAGATAAAAAAATTAACATTTTTATTTCAAATTAAATATTTAAACTTTAAAAATAATTAAAGATATCAATTTATAGTATAAACCGATATGACATATGCATATCACTACTCGAAATCCATATCGGTTTATTTTTTGTAATAAAAACGCAAAATAAGTATCTGTTCCTTTTTGCAATAAAAAACAAATGATACTTCGGCCTTCGGGGCATATATACGAATAAATTTATTTGGTACTAAACGAAACTGTCTGTTGGGAATTTGCTTGAGCCAAATTAATGGTGTTAATTTAATGGATCATGCTAGCAAATTAAAAATGAAGTTTGTTACTAACAATTAGTGAGCGCCGCTTAATCATCACATGGTTTCAATAATAAAATTGGGTGGGCCAAATGGGCTTTGGTCTGGGGCCTAATATTCATTAAAATTAAAACACCAGTGTTTTTGCATACGGTCTTATTCATTCATAATGGACACATTACCAAATAATAATTAAAAAAGAATACTGATTCATTCATAATGTACACATTACCAAATAATAATTAAAAAGAATACTGATTCGAGATATATATATTGTGGAGTGTGTATGATTGGCCAAGAGCGTATGCTATATTGCTACGGGATAAATCAACAATTAGTTGCTGCCAGGAGATCACATCTATAAATGCAATATTTCTTTTTCTCTGAACCCAAATGTACCATTTGGTAATTTGATAAATTTATTAGACTTTGTAATATAGTAATTTGGTGAACTATGCATTATTTCTTTTGTTTTGTTAATTTATTCGACACTGTACTGTTTTGTTTGACTTTATCTATTTAGTAATTTTTAATTATGTATTATTTTGATATTTTCGTAATGTTTAATTATATATTGGCCATTGTCTCATTATGTAGTATTTTTAATTATGTGTTATTTTAATAAATAATGTACTATTTCTTTTGTTAGAATTAAATTAGATTGTCTCACTATGTACTATATTATGAGTTACACGGATATTTTATTAAAAAGCAGTGTAGGAATGGTTAGAGAGCTACACGGATTTAAAAAAAAAAAAATCCGTGTAGGAAGGGTTATTGTACATGGATTATTTGCTTAAATAACAGTGTAGAAATCCGTGTAGAAATGTCTTTTAAGGATTTTGGTTATATAAAGGGCCTTCTCCTTCCAGCGCCGTTTTGATTCCATAATACTCTCTCTCTCTCTCTCTATATTGAATATTGGTCTGATTTATGCGCACAGCACAGCTGGTATCTGAGATCTTTGAATTTGTTATTTTTTCCTCTTTATCTTGCTAAGGTTAGTCATCTCTCTCTCTCTATATATATATATATTTCTTTTTTTCTTTCTCTAATTTTCTGTTACTTATTATTGCTTGTTTCTCTTTTTGTTATCTTTTCGGTTTTTTAGGGTTTTAGTTGGTTGCTATCCTCTTCGCCTCATGAGTCGACTCACTTCGACTCGAGTTGCTCGTGAATTGATTTCAAATTAAAGTTTCTGACTCGAAACTAAATTAGCGACTCGGACTGAACTCTACTCATGAGTTCGTGAGTTGAATCCAAGTCACCCTCAAACTCGGACTCAACTCGCCTCATGAGCAGCCCTACCCACGAGTGCATATTCAGAGATAGCGCAGGGGCACAATAACAAGATTCGCGTTTAATTCGCAAATTAAACTTTTTTTAGCCATCAGCGGATCAATCGGCATTTAATACGTTGATTCGCGAATTATACGGTCAATTCACGAATTATTCGCGAATTTTACGAATTTTCCGTTTTATTCGCGTTTTCTTCTAAAAAATTCGGTCAGGTTTAACTATAGAACTGCTGTATCATTTCGGAAAAAATTCGGTTCAAAACATATTTGAGATTCAACAAAAATGGGGTGAAGAATGGATCTAGAATAGATCGAAAACGGGACAGAGAAAAGGGGGCAAAGAGAAAGAAGGTAAATATGACAGTGGGACCCATTCATTAAAAAGTGTAATCGATTCGATTTTAACTTTTGTGAGAAATATCAGCCCAATTGGCTTGACGAACGCTGACTTTAGCCTAGCAGCCTTTTAATCATTTAATATTACTAGTCAAGTGCCCACGCGTTGCTGTGAGAATTGACAATATTAATTTTATACAAGTTTTAACTTGGAGTTAGATTTCATGAAAATATTTTTTCAAGAAATAACTTTTTATTG
This sequence comes from Carex scoparia, assembly GCA_024447655.1. Taxonomy (NCBI): domain Eukaryota; kingdom Viridiplantae; phylum Streptophyta; class Magnoliopsida; order Poales; family Cyperaceae; genus Carex; species Carex scoparia. The sequence goes on along the minus strand of JAJHPE010000016.1, from coordinate 6,514,917 downwards.
AACGCGTTTATTTGAAGGGTGACAAAATTAATTTTAATAAAATTCACATAAATCATACAAGGGGGAATTAGTCAAACTTCATGGGCCAACCTTTCAATTTATTTTTTCTTTTTTTTTAAATGTTTTATGGGCCAAACTTCAAGGGCCGCATTTCTTTCCACATCACACGGGGGAATTAGACATGATTTCCTTCGTATATTGGGTCTTTCCACATCACACGGGATGCCTGAGACTAATAAGAACATTAATTTGAGGTGTAATGATGGATTGAGCAAGATTACCCCTTTTGAGCTTCTGATTCGGTACCGACTGGGTACCGATCGACTTGAAGACGGTCTCTTGAGCTGAATGGGATGTTAAATCAATTTCAATTGAACATAACATAGGTTGAGAATGGGTTCTGGACATGAGCCACCCTTTAATTTCGGATTCAAAGTCATATGTATATACAATGGAATTCTTCACCTTTTTCCATTTTCTGATTTTTGCTTTTATATTCAGAATTTTGAGAATACACATAGGCACATTGTGCATAATATCAAAGTATGGTGTATTATAAGTCATCAAGTGGAATTTTATATTTTTATGAAATTTATTCTGGGTTTTAATATTTTAATTTCATGAGGAGGGGCATGGTTGTCCTTACAGTGGTATAATTTTGCATTATATTTGAATAACTAAAAGAATTTATTCTAAGCTTTATACAAATCCAATTGGAGCAAACTTTGAGTCCATTCTCATCATCTTAGAATAAGGTTTATGAATATATTTTTTATTTATCATTTCAGTGCCATTTGTGGCTTGAAAAAGCCAATGCGGCTGTCAGGGGTCCATTTCCCATTGGTGACAGCATATGCATACTTCAAAATTTCAGAAAACCGAATTTTGGAAATTCATATAAAATCGAAATAAAATCGGAATATTATGAAATTTGTTGGAATCCTGTGTGTTTTAAAGTTCTTTATAAGACTATGAAGTTCAATTTGCAATTTGGTCCTTGTGCTTTTCTGTATTGCCAGAATTACCAGAACAGGTCATATAGCGCCTTTTTGCACTTTGCTTTGTACCAGTTGGACTATACACGTATTTGGCTACTGAATTCATGCTTGGTACCATACCAAGTGCTGGTTCATAGTATACTGGACATGACATATGTCTTGGTTTGGTGCTTGACAGGTTTTCAAGGGGCATTGGGCCACTGTCTTGGTACCAGAAAAGAGGAAGAATCAAAATCAAGAACTTGAGTTTTAAAAATCATTGAATAGTTATACATGAAGGCTGCCAGAGTCTGCAACTTTGCATATAGACCCCTGGCCTTTGAAAAATTATATTTGTCATGATCTTTTCATCTATATATTGAACTAATCATTGAGATGTCATTATATTAAGAACATGAATGGCTTGAGAACAACATATATTGTAGTTCATTCATGTCTTAACATTCAATCCCTCAATATGAACTAATCAAGTGCCCACGCGTTGCGGTGGGGATCGACAATATTATTTTTATACAAATTTTAACTTGAAGTTTGAAATCCGAGACAAGGTTGAAAGAATATGCCTGTTAAAGGGATAATGTCATTTGTACCTTCTACAAAATCTCTAATTTTCGCCGTCTCCTCAAATTATGAAACACAATTGTGCATATAGAAAGCATCTCAATTACCTCGACAAGGCTACATACATGGACAATATCTTCCAAATCTTATATTATTCTTCAAGAAATGTCAAAATTACCCCTCCACTGCTCTCTCTCTCCTTAACAGGTCAATTCTTGCTTCTTATTTAAAAAAAAAAAATGAATGAGGGGGTATCTTCCTTTTGCTATATTTCTATTCCTATGATTGAATCAATGTTTATTTAGATCTCTTTATTATCGATCATCCTTCTAATATCCTTAATGACCAACCATGCAGTATGACCACCAATCACCTCCCTTGCATCTTTCTCTCGTGCCATAGCTAAAAAGTACAAATCAATTTATTAGAAAGCCAAGAAAAGCAATGACATAAATCTCTTATTTACAAAATGCCCCTAATATTTTACCATATTTGCAGACAATAGCAATGATCTGTGTTTGCAGTATAAGAATAAAAAAGACTGCATTTCGTTTACAAGGCTTGTGATGCAAAAATGAGAAATCGGGATCTCTGGATATAAAAGCAAACAGTTTAAGAATAATTTAAAAAAAAGCCAAGTAAACCTGCATTATCTGTATCTGATCTTCTCTGAAGTTGATGCTACAAATAATTTGTTCTAACTCCTTTGTAAGAACAGGTCTAAAATGTTGCTTCACATAATGAATGTACCGGAAAAGTAATTGTAAAATAATTTACTGCTAAAGGACATACAAGGGCTGAAATGGGGTTCAGACGGATCATTTCATGTCTGACTCCTATTTAATTGGACAGCTTGGGCATGCAATAAAGATATTAAACAAGATGATATACAATAAGAAACCTAGGGGCATTGACATTTGTATACCTTCGCCACATTAGGTAGAGACCACATATTATCTGAATCATCATTCTTCTCTTGGTTATCTTTACTTTTGTGCAATCACAAAATAGATCAAATCATATCAGATTTACATTTGCTTATCTCTAGCTTAAATTAACAAGGATTTCTAAGAAAGAAGCTTACCTCAGGTAATATATGAGAAGAAACGATGGCACCCCATTCTGGATTTTTTGAACTATATCAAATCTACTCAGTAACAGACTTTCTATTCATGCACCAAGCACATAAATAAAATAAAATCAGCATCATAGCACTTGAAAACTTGATTTGAATCACTGTTTTTTGGTTAGCATGATATCAGAAATGCATTTAAATCTGATATCATGATATCTATTCATCCTAGAGAGATAATTTACTAACCTCTTTAAATAATATATCTGACAATGACAAATACATAATAGATACTAACTCCTTCAGTAGTTTCTGAAAAAAAAAAAAACAGTCACCTATCAGAAAAAGAGAGACCATTTTACAGTTTCTCTCTTGTATAATTTATTTTTCACCAAAAAGTGAGATCACCTTCCCTTATATACGCCTTCGGTTGGTGATTAAGCGACGAAATTATACGAAGGTGAACTATAATCCTCATTTGTGTTCTCGCCTTTCCTGTGAAGTTATTTAGCACTTGCATTAGAACGAAGTAATTTAACAAGAAAAGAAAAAATAAATAAATAAATGATCAGATTCTCATGTATCTCATATTGGTACCAGTGCCAGATAACCCTAAACCCCAAATTAACATTACCTAAATTTTTGACATGTTAAAACTTATAAAATAATTAAGACTACTTACAAGCAAGTATTTTGAGAGTGCTTGTGTATAAATGAATTGAAGAGAAGTTATACATAGTAAAAAAATGTCATAAAGATCACAAATTTGCAGCATCTAGCAAATCACAAGAAATGTCATGAACAAAAGTAATTTAACAAGAAAAAAAATAAATGATCAGATTCTCGTGTATATCAGATTGGTACCAGTACCAGATAACCCTAAACCCCAAACAAAATCTGTTCTACACGAATCTCAAAGCACAATAAAGATTAGCAGTGGGCATAAATATTGAATATTTTTAGGGAGGTGGAAAGTAAGTGATAAGAAAGATATAATAACAAAACAAAGAAATATTTGATAAAATTGAGGAGGTCACATAATACATCATATAAAAACCCCACAAAAGACCTAACCGTCCATTCTAAGCACTTGCCATAACCTTCACAATCCAAAAACTTCAACAAAAAACTTCAACACACTAAAGCACTTACTGAAGCACTAAACACACTAAAGCACTAAAGCACTAAACAAAACATTCCTCCTCCAAAAGCACTAATCACACTAAAGTACTAACCAAAACATTCAACCGTTGTGCTTTTTAACCGCTTCCTGTTTCTTAGTGGAAGCTCTCTTAAGTATAAGAGTCCTAAAGTGTAATATCGAGTCTCTGGACAGATACACCATTCAGTCCCCGATTTTTCAACGTGCAATTATAGGAGTTCTGATGTATGGACAACAAATTATGGCCTTCAATTTCTGAACCTGATATGTCGAGCGCTTATTTGAGTACATATAACATTGTATCAAATCTAACAAGAAGTAGAAAATTTGTACCTACATGGAGCACAACAAGGCTCGCAAGTCAGAGTTCTCTTGCATCAGCTCTTGTTTCTTCACTTCATATGCATCGACCTATTAATGGAATTTACAAAGTTCAAATTAACAAAACAATATAAAATTTGAACCTAATCATCACAATTCGGCAACTTACAATCATCTTAGAAAAATCATTGCCAGCTTTCTTCCCAGTCCATGTTCCTCTCTGCCTTCCTTCTTTCTATTAGATTAAAGATAGTAGCAAGAAGTTATTGAAAAGAAGTTCCCGTCATTAGACAAAAAAATAGAATTGGAATATGAACCATGATCAAAGGAAATGCACACTATATAAATTATTTAATTTAAAGGAGAAAAAATGTACCTGAAGCAAGTTCATGATTTCCATGCCAGAACGAGATTCCTTCTTTTTCTCCATTAAAACCTGATTTAGCCTCTCCTGAATACCCAAACAATAAAATTGTTTAGTTCACATATTCATTTCAAGTAATAAATTTTTCATTTTTAGAAAAAATCCATGCAAAGTTACCTGAAGCTTTATGTATTCCTTCTATTTCTTCTGCATCTCATGTATCTGCTGAGTTCGTGCTTGCTAAACAGTGGCGGCAATAACTTCATAAATAAAAGGCCAAAGAAATGGTTCCAGCGGGCTGTCCGATCTAGGGTTCCAGCGCGGCGAAGGCTCCTGATGAGGTGAGCGGGAAACCCTAGATCTTGGTTTTGACACCTCCGCGATAGAGGAGAGTCTTTTTGGAACGAGGAAAACGCAGCGCGGATCCTCTCCTTTTCTCTCGCTCTCTCTCTCTCTCTCTCTCTCTTTCTGAAGGGAGACGAAGGGTGTATCTCTCTGGTGGCGATAAAGGAGAGAGAGAAAAGAAGAAAGAGGAACAGAGCGAAGAGAGAAAAGACGGAGGAAGAGAGAAGAGATCCGCGTATTCGGTGGTGAGTAAAGGAGAAGATGCGCATAATTTGTGTGGTCTTGTGTGTAGTAGGTTGATTTATAACTAATTTCAGACTTGTACACGAATATATATTTAAAATACATGCATAATGTCTCATATTCAGTAGAATGATTTAGAATCGTTGGATCTGCTGGATGGACGACTGAGATTTCCTCTGGACAGATACACCCTTCAGTCCCCAAAAAATGAAGGTGCTATTATAGGAGTTCTGATGAGTTATGAGTCGACTCACTTCGACTCGAGTTGCTCACGAGTTGATTTCAAATTGAAGTTTCTGACTCGAAACTAAATTAGCGACTCGGACTCAACTCTGCTCATGAGTTCGTGAGTTGAATCCAAGTCACCTTCAAATTCGGACTCAACTCGCCTCATGAGCAGCCCTACCCACGAGTGCGTATTCAGGGATAGCGCAGGGGCCGTATTACTTTTTTTTTTAGATTAATGCCGACCGCCTTTTAACGGTTGAGATTTTCCAGAAACACACTCTAATTTTGAGATATCTCAGAGGATGCGAATTCAGCCCCCCAGTCCCAGTCCCACCCCCTCGCTCTTTCCTTCTTTTAATCGGACCCAAACCTTTTTCTCTGTCGCCCTCTCCCTCTGCCTCACAGATCCCACTAGGAACCCCTCTCTCTCGTTCCTTTCTAGAGAAAGCACTGGAGGTGCAAATCAAAATAGTAAATAATATAGAAGCACAAAAGTGAAGGAACAGAGTGATGTTTTGCATTATATTGCTTAGGTACGTAGATACGAGAAACAGAGAGTTGCAAATGACTCAACATACTGGTATGTTAAATTAATTAAGTAGTCTTCTGCTCACTGTCTTATTATATGTTATTGATTAACAATTAAGGGTTTCTTTCAATGAAGTATGGCAACTCCATATTTCATTTAGGTATCAATTAAAAATAATTTAGTTCCTTCAAATTTTTAATTAATTAGCCCTGATTGTCGTCTTTAATGTCTTCAATATTGTAATATTTTTCGTCAATTCTGACTTCTCTCATTTCAAAAATGTTTGAAGCCAATTACTTGGGTTGGTGCAGTTTAAAATTTTAATGAAACAGTAAGATCTATTTAGAATAAAAGATTTGCATCTCTTAAAAAGCATAATTAAAGAAGAAAGGACAGATTAAAAGTAATTTATATTGATTGGTCATCTTTTAGGTGGCCCCCACAAAGGAGAGTCTAACTGGAGCCAGAACAAATTATTGTTTGAAGCTTAGAGAGATGGTCCAACTGGGTACACAGCTTTTGTTTTCACTAAATAGTATTTGTTAATAAAGAAAATATCTACTTAACATTTTTTTCCTCTTCATTAATTATAGGTACCTTATAGATGCAAACATGAAAGAGCTATCTACCACTGGATTCATATCAAATTGGGGACGCCAGGTACTTGATGCTTTTTAATAATTTTCTGATCGTTATTTTATTATAGAAGTATATGAAATTGTTAATATTCTCCAATCAATAATTGAAATCAACTTCAAATGACTTGCTATTACAAATTAATTGACTTGTTATATATGGTATGAATATTGTATGTTCATTCCTGGTGCGAGATATGGGAATCAATTGTCGAATGGGTGGTGAGTGGTTTGAAACATGTGTCATCCATTATGACCTTGCTTCCAATTATGGTAACTGGACTTATGGAGCTGGAGAGTTACTCATCTAATTATCAAACAAATATGTAAATCGAACAAGTTCATTTGTCTCTTTGAAAAAAACAATTTAACTAAAAGCTTTTCTTCCTTTTACCCCTAATAGGAGTTGGTAATGACCCAAGAGAAGATCATTATTTCAGCATCTCTAATTAAGCAGGTAAAATATATTACAGGATGAAAGTTACCTTCCCATGCATGCACTGTTTCATGTAGATCGAGATTATATCTAGATTTGTTGTTTGGGCTTGAATAATGTTTATAGTTAAAGGCTCTATTATAATCAAAATGGTAACTCTAAAACTAATCTTCTTTTATTTTGCTAAAGTAGGCTTAATTGCTGCATATCTTTCCCCCGGAATGACAAATAAATCATTCCCATAAAATTCTTCTTTATCACCCCAGCAACAAGAGGCCTCTTGTATGTTATAAAACTTTTTTGAGATAAAAGCTATGAGATATGGAGAATTCTAGTAACTAATTAAGAATTTAATGAATGGTTGTTATACATCACTACTACAAAAACACAGTTTGTACACATACGAAAAATAATAGAGCTACACGAATTTGGAATCGTGTGTAATGATGGAGTGTAGGAATGTGCAACATTTACACACGGATAATTATCCATGTACGATTATACTAATCCTACATGGATTATTCATAAAGAATCATGTGAAAAACTTCCCAAAGTACATCTCACCATAAGAGAGCTACACAGATTTTAACTAAATATCCGTGTATGAAGAGTATTCTTATTCGGATATTTAGTTAAAATCCATGTAACTCTCCTAAACAGAATATTAAATAAATAAACTAGATTCAACAACCTATTTAAAAATCCGTGTAGGATGTTTCCTATACGGATTTTTATTTAAAAATATGTGTAGGAAGGTTGTTGAACCCGGTTTATTTATTTAATCTCTTCATACACGGATTTTTCCTTATATATCCGTGTAGGATTGTCTTATTTTTTATTTTTAGCAAGCCTCCACTTTTGCTAGCCAGTAATTATATATTTCAGATTGGATATACATAATCTTTTGTAAAAATAAATATATAGCATTTTGCAAAAATAAATACATAGCCTTTTGCAACATATATATATATACACAGCCTTTTGTACATGCAATCTCATGTGATCCAACACATAATATACACTCCTCAAGATCCAATACAATATTTGCATAAAAATTATGTCTTTACCACTTAGTAACCATGTGATCAAGGTTTTGGGCTCAAGTTGACAAAATTCATTATTATGATTTAGTTTACCATGAAATTTCATACATACTAACTTGTATTAGATCGAACATATCAAAAAAGAAGTGTGCATGTGATCCATGAAATGATACCTCTTTGTTAAAGGTCTCCAAAAATATTGCATCTCCAATGACAAATACAAGGATCAACATATATGTGCATACATACATAATAGATAATAAAAATTCTCAATTAAAATTTATACATAAAATTAATTGAATCTGTATAGCTTTTATACGAACCACTGAAAATTAATTTCATAAGAAAAAAAAATTATTGCATCTTATATGAATTTACGAAGGGAGAGTGGGAAAGAGGATAGTAACCAACCAAGGTGAAGAGGATAGCAACCAACTAAAACCCTAAAAAGCCGAAAAGATAACAAAAAGAGAAATATGTAATAATAAGTAACAGAAAATTAGAGAAGGAAAAAAGAAATATATATATATATATATCTCCATTCTATATTAAGCACTTTGGAGTTCCTATCCTGCAACGGTTGTGATTGATTGATCTAAATTCGAATTGAATTTGAACCCTCCAATTAAATATTCTGACTTCTTTTGATTTAATATATCTATTTTATGTGTAAAAGTCTAAATTTAACTAAAAATGTTACCGTACCCGCCACAAACACGGCCACTTGCTCTTTCTCTATCTGAAATATAGAGAGACCCACCGCCTCTCCTTCCCGAGTCACGTCTTTTCCTTTCTTCAATGTCGCCGCAGGAAATACGATATCAAAACCGACTCCTCTCATTTCTTCTTGTTCTCCTCCTTCAATCGAGCGCTACTACTCGCACATAACCCTAGAGCGCCACCATGCCAGATGGACCCAGTTTGAGGTCACGCACGAGGGATTCCTTCTCTCGCCCATTTAGGAAGAAGGGGTACATCGCTCTCACCACCTACCTCCGCACATACAAGAGCGGCAATCGACATCAACAACCGCTGGTCGGGTCTCTTCTACAATATTTCTTGCTTCACGGTAAGTTGATTGGCGGCTCTAGATTTTCAAATCTGTTCCTTATTCTCACAGAATAGAAAACTTGATTATTATTATTATTCAAAAATAAAGAGAAGATTCTCTGGTTTTCTACTGTTGTGGACGATAAAGTGATTTCCCTGATATAAGAAAAAACAGTATCAATGTGTATCTCGAAAAAATAATAGATATAACTATGGATTCATCTGAGGCATTTTAGATTTTTAGTAGTCAATAATTGAAATTCGAAGCCTTTGGATCAATTGATCGGTATCAATTAGAGATGTGACTTGGTACAAACCAATGCCATTGGTCTTGCAGGCATGTGTTAGAAAGTTTCGTGACTATTCATTCATTTTTTTTTGCTGCAACTTTTTATACAGTAAGGTCAATCTGTTGACTGTGCTTATGCTTCATTGCTTGAGGCTTGACAATATTAGTCGGTAAGTAATATGATATACTTTTTGGATTCATTTTCATTAAGAATGTCATGTGTATTCTTTTCACAATTGTGAAACTTGAACCTCAAATAAAGTTCCTCATACTCGCTCACAGGAATAATTGATTATTATTATTATTCAATTAAGATGCTTAAGTGCCAATTGCTTGGGATGAAAGTGATGTGCAGCTCATAAACAACCCTCAAATAGTCAAAGTATACTCTGACACTATGGTACCATACCACTTCTAAATTTAGTTCAAAGGAAAATAATGTAAAGTTTTGCTTGATACTTGCAACTTACATGCCCACATTTTTGTATGCTTGTGTATTCTGATTCTAGAGATTACGAGTTCTCCAATTGCTCAATCATCCCAAATACACTCACAAATAAATGGAAAATGATTGTGAGACAATACCAGCAGTTCTACCTTTTGTGTTATTATCTTATTTAATTTTATCACTATAAAATTGCTTTCTGAGTGCTTTTAGGAGTGGACTCAACTTAAGTAAAAAATTGTCCTCAATTTTATAGCAAAACTTCTTACAAACTGGTAATGCAGGCAAAGTTAATGAAGAGGTAATGTTTTTCTTAATTTTGTTATTTTTCTGCTCATCTATATGTATATTTTTTTTATGAACATTACAGTCTTCATGCTTATGTTGAGTATAAAGGAGAACAATCAACTATTACAGCTCTGGCTCATGATGTATCAGTAGCAGGATTTGGTGCGGAATTACTCGGATGTATTTTCAAATGGAATGGTTCAGTCCTTCATTGATACTCAAACGCTTCAACCTTCAGGTGATATTCTCCTCTTCTATTTTGTTAATGTCATAACTTACTGTATAACTGTATGCACTGGTGTGATCATTCTTATATGCTTGAAATGATATGATGAAAGTAGTTTACTCTGTCATTTGCATTTGTTTTTTTGGGGAAAAATGTGAGTCAAGCCCACATTTAATTTCATTAAGAAAGTTACAAAAGTTTTGTAACCGGATTACAAAAGGGGTAGCTGCACTCAATATATTTGAGTAGCCTAGAAAAGAAAAGCAAGAGACAAGTAAATTAAGTGCCCTAATGAAAAGTAAAAGAAGTGACAAAATAAATTACAAAATTAAAATGCTACAAGATTGCTGACTTTTGCTATCTGAAGTACCAGTATTGTCCCCCTGAGTGTGCACTGTCTTCCCTTCTTTGCTCTCATTTGTGTACCACCATACCAGTACCTGTACCGATCAGTACTGCAGTACCCACTGTACCAATTCTCTAAACCAGTTTTGAGATTGAATTGACTGAAGCTGATCCGATAATTCTATTCTTCCTTACCAACCTTGTTTTGCACAGTTATCCTTTATGTACCTGTTACTGTAGCGCCTGACCTGACAGGTGGACTCCCCCCTTGTATAACCGTGTAGTACCGAATTTGGCTATGTATTTCGGCAATCAGCTCCTGTGGTTCCTTTGAGATTTTTCCGAAAAAACGGGCCAACCCCCCCCCCCCACAAAATATATAAAAAAAAAATTAGCCCCCCCTAATATTTTTTTTTAAACCCCCCCCTTCTCCCCCTTTATTAAAAAAAAAACCACCCCCCAACTAAAAATTGGTGTGGGGTATAATAAAAAAAAAAAAAAACAAAATCCCAACCCCCTTCCCGCATGGATAGGGACACGGCCCGCATGGGTATAGGGACACGGCCCGCACAGCTAGGGACACGGCCCGTATGGCTAGGAACACGATTTCTATTTTTAGAGCAGTACTGAAATTAGTTTGTAAACACGTTTTTCTATTTTTGGTAAGTCCCCGATAGTGGAGTTAGTGGGTGTAGTTTGTAAGCCAATTATAGCACCATAATTTTAGGGTAGTGGATGCTAAATTGGGATTATTTTCTAGTATTTATACCATGTCTCTTGTATTTGTAAGTAGTCTAAGTTGAGTAATAAGAAATTATTGTGAGTTTTTTCTGTTATCTCAATTTATTCCCAACAAAATTGGTATCAGAGCCAAAGGTGAGAGATCAAGGCAGATCCGACCATGGCAGAGAACATGAATGTTTCGAATCCCTCGATTCCGCTGTTCAAGGGAGACAACTATGAGTTATGGAGCATCAAGATTCGAACTTTGCTCAAGTCGCAAGGTCTATGGGAATTGGTGGAGAAGGGAGCACCGGCCCCTGATCCCACACCAACAGAAACAGTGTGAGCGCGATGCGAAGGCGTTGTTTTTCATTCAACAAGCCGTTGCTGACACGGTGTTCACAAAGATCGCAGCAGCGACATCGGCAAAGGAGGCATGGACAACCTTGCAAACCGCCTTCCGAGGAAATGCGAAAGTTCTCGAGATAAGGCTACAAGGATTGAGAAGAGAGTTCGAGACGTTGAACATGAATCAAGGCGAATCTGTTCAAGCGTTTCTCACAAGAGTCACATCCACCGTCAACCAAATCAAGAGTTGTGGCGAGGATCTTACAGAAAAGATCGTAGTTATGAAGGTGCTCCGCAGCCTTACAACAAAATTTGACCATGTCGTGGCAGCAATCAAAGAGTCCAAGGATCTGTCCACATACTCTTTCGACGAGTTGATGGGTTCGCTGCAAGCCCATGAAGTTCGACTTCTCAGATCTGAAGAGAAGGATGACTCTAAGGCCTTCCTCACCAAAGGCAACTCAAGTAGAGGAGGAGGTCGCAGCGGTAGAGGTCGTGGAAGAGGCACGAGCAGTGGAGACAACCGTCAACAACAAACAACAAAGAAGGATATCGAGTGCTACTATTGCCACAAGTTGGGTCATGTCAAGGCAGATTGCTACAAGAAGAAGAGGGAAGACGGACAAGGCAAGCAAGGAGTTGAATGCCATTATTGTCACAAATTCGGCCATGTGCAGGCTGATTGTTACAAGAAGAAACGTGAAGAAGAGCAAGCCAATGTTGCAGAGGAGAAAAGCAACAAAGCAGACACCGAAACCAGGCTCTTCATGACGAAAACTGCTGATGCGACCCGTACCATGCCTGACACGGCCCGTGTCCAAAGCACACAGACCGTACGGGATGCTGATGCAAGTCAAGTTTGGTTCCTAGACAGTGGGTGTTCTAATCACATGACCGGTTACAAGTATCTCTTCGAAGAATTGGACGAGTCATACAAGAAGCCTGTGAGACTTGGCAACGACAAACAAATTCAAGTTGAAGGAATTGGCAAGGTGGCTGTCAAAACCGCAAGCAACACAAGGTATCTACACAATGTATACTTCATCCCACAACTTGCACAAAACCTCCTGAGCATCGGCCAAATGATGGAGAGCGGGTATGCGATCAAATTCGAAGGCTGCACTTGCACAATCGAGGATTCATCAACAAAGCATGTGATGGCAACCATTCAGAAGACTCAAAACAACCTATTTCCACTAGAAACAACCTCTGTTGATGATACTGCACTTGCAATGGTGGAAACTAATCAAAGCAGATTATGGCATCTAAGATATGGGCATTTAAATATGAATGGTTTGAAGTTACTAAACCAGAAAAGTATGGTAATAGGTCTACCAGAGATAGATGAAGTTGGGTTATGCGAAGGGTGTGTACTTGGCAAACAATCAAAATTGCCGTTTCCGAAGGACCAATCTCTCCGTGCAACTCGAATACTTGAACTAGTGCATACCGACTTATGTGGACCCATGGAGACGAGTTCAATGGGAGGAAGCAAATACTTCATGCTATTCATCGACGACTACAGTAGAATGACATGGGTATTCTTCCTTACCTATAAGAGCGAAGCACTCAAGATGTTCAAGAAGTACAAAGCCATGACAGAAACTCAAACCGGCATGAAGCTAAAGGTGTTGAGATCGGATCGGGGTGGTGAGTATCAATCAAACGAATTCAAGAAATTCTGTGAACAAGAAGGCATTTTGCAGCAACTAACCACCCCCTACACCCCCGAGCAAAACGGTGTAGCCGAGCGAAAGAATCGAACTGTTGTTGAGTTGACAAGAAGCATGCTAAAATCAAAAGGGATGCCAAACTCTTTTTGGGCAGAAGCCGTAGCCATTGCAGTATACATCCTCAACCTTTCTCCGACAAAGGTAGTCATGAACAAAACTCCGTATGAGGCGTGGTTTGGAAGAAAACCAAATGTGAGTCACTTGCGAGTCTTTGGATGCATTGCGTACACCTTAATCAGCTCAAACAACCGAAAGAAGTTGGATGTAAAATCAGAAAAGTGCATATTCATAGGGTACTGTATTCAATCGAAGGGATACAGACTCTACAACCCTGAAACAAAGAAGACAATAGTCAGCCGCAACGTAACATTCGATGAAGATGCTAACTGGAGTTGGTCTATGGCAGAAAACAACATACCAGTAGCTGACAGAGAAGATGTTGAACCTGATGCGACCCGGATCATCATTCGATACGGCCCGCATGAAGGCGATACGGTCCGTGTGGACTCTGATACGGCCCGTGTACCATTCAATTCAGACAGCAGTAACACCGAGCAGCCTCAATTCGAAACAAACAGTGAGCAGCCTCAGGCAAAATGAAGACATACCAACACCACTATGAGTTTATACAAGAAGAATCAACCCACAGTCACAAAGAAAAGACCAAAACCTTGCAAGAATTATACTCATCAACACAAGTGCTGATGGTGAAAGATCCCAAGTGCTTTGAAGAAGCCGCAGGTAAGAAAGAATGGGTCACAGCTATGAAAGAAGAAATTCGGGCAATTGAGGAGAACAACACGTGGGAGTTAGTAGAGCTGCCAAAGAATCACAAGGAAATTGGGGTCAAATGGGTCTACAAGACCAAGCTCGGTCCCGATGGTAAGGTGCTCAAATACAAGGCGAGATTAGTTGTGAAGGGTTATGCACAAAGGCAAGGAATTGACTACAATGAAACATTCTCCCCTGTTGCGAGGTTTGAAACCATTCGACTCGTGTTAGCACTAGCTGTCCAATTGAAGCAACCAGTCTTTCAACTCGATGTCAAGTCCGCATTCTTGAATGGAGAACTAATGGAAGAGGTGTATGTCGAACAACCAGAAGGATTCAAAATCAAAGGCAAAGAAGATTGGGTGTATCGGCTCTACAAGGCACTGTACGGCTTGAAGCAAGCTCCACGAGCGTGGTATAGCAAGGTAGATGCATGCTTTCAAACCTTGGGGTTCATGAGAAGCAAGAACGAGCCGAATCTCTACATCAAACGGGACATAGGTCTGCTAGTCGTGAGTTTGTATGTAGATGATATGATCTACTTCGGTACAGATCAAGGGATGGTTCAAGCATTTAAAGAACATATGATGAATATGTTCAAGATGACGGATTTGGGTGAGATGCACTACTTTCTAGGGCTAGAGATTGAGCAAGAAGAAGGTAACATGTTCATTTCTCAAAGGAAGTATGCGAAAGATCTAGTTGAGAAGTTTGGAATGAAAGGATGCAATCCCGTGCAAACACCATCGAATATCAACGAAAAGCTCACAGCAGAGGATGGCACCGAACACATTGATGCGACTCAATTTTGAAGTTTGGTTGGAGGCTTGATGTACCTGACACATACACGTCCCGACATCTCACACTCAGTTGGAGTCATCTCAAGGTTCATGCAAACACCAACCAAACAACACATGGGAGCAGCAAGAAGGATATTAAGGTATATTGCATGAACAACGAGCTATGGCCTGTGGTACAAATCTGTGGAGAATCCAAGCTTAATTGGATATAGTGATAGTGATTGGGCAGGGAGCCTGGACGATAGAAGGAGCACATCCGGGCAAGTGTTCTTCTATGGTGACAATGCAATTTGCTGGAATTCGAAGAAGCAATCAACTGTTGCACTTTCCTCAGCGAAGCGGAGTACAATGCTTGTGACATCAGCGGCATGTCAAGGTGTATGGCTCGGACGCATTTTAGAAGAGTTAAACTACAAGCAAACAGGAGCAACAAAGATACTATGCGACAACCAGTCAACAATAGCAATGAGCAAAAATCCGGTGTTTCATAGTCGTACTAAGCATATTGAAACAAAGCATCACTTCATTAGAGAGTTGGTTGAGCAAAACAAAATCGAATTGGAGTATGTGAATACGAGTGAACAAGTTGCTGATATCATGACCAAGGCTCTGGCAAGAGAGAAGTTTGTTTGGTGTCGAAGAACGATGGATGTAGATGACTTTGGATTAAGGGGGAGTGTTGAAAGTAATCCAAGTCATCGGGTGTCTCCATCCATACGGCCCGCATGGATAGGGACACGGCCCGCACAGATAGGGACACGGCCCGCACAGCTAGGGACACGGCCCGTATGGCTAGGAACACGATTTCTATTTTTAGAGCAATACTGAAATTAGTTTGTAAACACGTTTTTCTATTTTTGGTAAGTCCCTGTAGTGGAGTTAGTGGGTGTAGCTGTAAGCCAATTATAGCACCATAATTTTAGGGTAGTGGATGCTAAATTGGGATTATTTTCTAGTATTTATACCATGTCTCTTGTATTTGTAAGTAGTCTAAGTTGAGTAATAAGAAATTATTGTGAGTTTTTTCTGTTATCTCAATTTATTCCCAACAGGTTGCGCAAGTTTGAACCTTCCGTATACCTCCTTTGTGTAGACACAATTTTGAAAAAAAAAACCCACCCTTTTTCCCCCAATTTTTTAAAAAATAAACCCTTTTTAAAAAAAAAAAAACCCCCCTTCCGGGGTTTTTGGGGAAAAAAAAAATTTTTTTTTTAAAACCCACCCAAAAAAAAAAAATCTTTTGGGGGGGTTTTTTTTTAAAAAAAAAAAAAAATTTTTTTTAAAAACCCCCCCCCCCCCCCCCCCTTTTTGGGAAAAAAAAAAAAAAAAACCCCCAAAACAAAAAACCCCCCACCTTATTTTTCCCCCCCCCCTCTTTAAAAAAAACTACCCCCAAAAAAAAAAAAAAAACAAAAAAACCCCTTTTTTTTTTTTTTTTTGAGTTGGTTAAAAAAAAAAACCACAAAAAAAAAAAAAAAAAAAAACCCCCCCAAAAAAAAAAAAAAATAAAAAAAAAAAAAAAAAAAAAAAAATTTGAAACATCTTAAAATTCCATTCCCCCAATCGTGATTTCATAATGATATAGTTGTCCCTCTCCCTGGAACGAACTCTGTATGGACATAAAAGAAGGTTACCATGTCTCCTCTCATTTGTTTGAATACCTCTGCATCTGGCATATACGTTGTTCTTCCCACTGTAGTTGAATATTGTTGAATACCTCTGCATCTGGCATATATACCTCTCCTGTCATTTGCATTTGTTATATATTGTTGAATAATTATTTTTCTCTTCTCTTTTATTAATTGTTGTTACTATCATTTGCATTTGTTAGATTCACGATCATGATGCTTAGAGAGAACACACTGAAATCTATGTTTAACTACAAATGTAAAAAACATCTTTAAAAATAAGTAAATTTTTAATACTTAGAAATGGAATGGCAACAACATATGCTGATGTAAGTGAACATGGCAATGATACCATTAACAATCTTGTAATGTTAATAGATAGCATAATTAGGTTTGTTTTGCTCTTAATTTTTGAGACAATTTCTCTCTTTAGCAGTACAATAGATTTATTAGAGTTTGTAACTTTGTAAAAATCATGTTGTATGTTGATATTGAATTGTACTTAATAATGGAATGGAAATGTGATGACACTTTTTATTTATCTTTTCATTGGTATGTTTTTTTTTTAATAAAATTTTTTCTCTCTTATAATGTCCCCCTTGCAACGCACGGGTACGATACTAGTATATATAGATGACTAACCTTAGCAAGATAAAGAGGAGAAAATAACAAATTCAAAGATCTCAGATCCCAGCTTAGCTGTGCGCATAAATCAGACTAATATTCAATATATATATAGAGAGAGAGAGTATTATGGAATCAAAACAGCACTGGAAGGGGAAGGCCCTTTATATAACAAAAATCCTTAAAAGACATTTCTACACGGATTTCTATACTATTATTTTAAGCAAATAATCCATGTACAATAACCCTTTCTACACAGATATTTTTTTTAAATCCGTGTAGCTCTCTAACCATTCCTACACTGCTTTTTAATAAAATATATGTGTACAATTCCTACCTTTCTACACGATTTTTTAATAAAAATCTGTGTAGCTCTCTAAACATTCCTACACGGATATTTAATGAAAAATCCGTGTACAATTTCTTCATTTCCACACGGTTTTTTTTCCAAATAGTTGTACACTGATTCTTCAATAAATATCTGTGTAGGATTATGATTGATATTTTGGGCTTTGGAAAAAACTTGTTTGGTACACGGTTTTTAAATAAAATAGACAAATCCGTGTACAATGTGCAGTGTAGGATTGCTCTTTTTGTAGTAGTGTATATAGGCAATGACGTATGATCCGGATGGGGAGTATGTATCGATCGTATTGGTTGTCTGAGTTGAAGAGTCTTCCAAGAGATAAAAGGAATTTCCCAGGAAATAGATACATCACACAAATTGTGTCCCTTAAATTTGATACTTCTCATCGAAACAATAATAATAATAATGTTAGAAGAAAGGTAGGCCAAGCAACATGCACCCCCAACAAAATGAAATTAAATTAAGGATTGAGATTGGGTGTGTTTCACTTAACACTAAAAATCCTGAACTAGTTTGTTTATTTTGGTTCATTTGTTACATTTGCAAAGAGGAAATACTTGATAGATTGTTGAGATGTTTTAGTTTGTTTGATTGTGCATTCGTTGAAAAGGAAGACTTGTATGGTAGGTTTTTTGTTTTTTGTTTTTTGGCAAACAAGCCTGTACGTAGGCAACTAGGATGGTACGTAGTTTGTTAATTAAGAAGAGAGGCTGCTAGGGGTTTTTTAACTAAGAAGAGAGGCCCTACCACGTAAGACGTACCTTAATTAATTTGGTAGACGGTGGAAAAATAATTTCCCTCCCAACCAAATCTTTTAATTAATAATTAGTCATTTTCTTTTTATATTAGATAATTTCCCTTTCCCCAAATTTGGCAGAAGCTGCCAATTAAAATATGGGTGCAGATAAGGTCGATCTGAACTCGACAAAATCAACTAAATGAATGAATGAATTCACTAAGAGATTTGTTTTTTTTGTTAACTAATAAATGAATAAATGCACCTCAATATTTTTTTCTTAAACAATATAAAATCAACACACAATAATGACTCACAATATAAAACATGGACATTTTGAAATAGCTGGCTATACCGACGCAGACTGGGAAGGAAGTGTGAGTGACCGGAAATCAACGGCATGTTACTTCACATTTGTGGATGGAAACCAAGTTACATGGAGAAGTAAGAAAGAAAATGTGGTGACCTTGTCAAGTGTCGAAGCGGAGTTTAGGGGAGTGGTAAAAAGGTATTTGTGAATTATTGTGGTTACAAAGACTTTTAACTGAACTCGGTTTTGAGCAAACCAGTGAAATGAAATTGTTTTGTGATAACAGGGCTGCAATAGATATTTCCCATAACCCGGTACAACACGACAGAACAAAGCACATTGAAGTCGATAGACATTTTATCAGAGAAAAAATAGACTCAAAGACCATTGAAATTCCATTTGTAAGATCGGGCCGGGTGAGCAGCTAGCAGACATGCTAACCAAAGCTGTATCAAGCAAGGTGTTTAATGAGTCTCTTTGCAAATTGGGTATGATCGATATTTACATGCCAACTTGAGGGGGGATGTTGAAACTACAAGTTGACACGGGTAGTATGTGCCACACCGGATCTAAAGGAGGAAATCAAGAAGGTGAATTCTGTCAAAGATATCTTGAAGATAATTCAAGATACCATGCGGCCTGGTAGGATTTACCAAATATATATAGTTAGCTGGAGATTTATTTCCTGATTGTATTAATAAGGTTTATTTCCTGATTGTATGCATAAGATTTATTTCCTTAGTGTATGCTCTAATGTGGGCATATAAGGTCTGTCTATCAAAACAGAAAAAAGAGAATTTAGTGTTGTGTGAGTTGTAACAACAATTTTATGAAATAAAAAGAGTGTGTGTGTGCGTGTGTTGATCTGTGGAGTGCGCTATAGGCAATACCACGTTAAAATATATGTTTACGCTTGATCAATTTTTGTCAAAAACTAATCTTTTTTTATTTTGCTAATAAAATAGGCTTAATTGCTGCATATATTTCCCCGGGAATGACAAATAAATCCTTCCCATAAAATTCTTTTCTTTTTCTCCCCCGCAACCAGAGGCCTCTTATATGTTATAAATTAAGCTTTTTTGAGATAAAAGCTATGAGATATAGTAGAATTGTTGTAACTAATTAAGGATATAATTAATGGTTGTTATATATATACAGGCAAAGACGTATGATCCAGATGGGGAATATGTATCGATCGAATTGGTTGCCTGAGTTGAAGACTCTTACAAGAGATAAAAGGAATTTCCCAGGAAATAGATACATCACACAAATTGTGTCTCTTAAATTTGATACTTCTCATCAAAACAACAATAATAATGTTAGAAGAAAGGGAGGCCAAGCAACATGCACCCCCAATAAATTAAATTAAATTAAGGATTGAGATTGGGTGTGTTTCACTTAACACTCTAAATCCTGAACTAATTTGTTTTTTTGGTTCATTTGTTACATTTGCAAAGAGGAAATCCTTGATATATTGTTGAGATGTTTTAGTTTGATTGTGCATCCTTTGAAAAGGAAGACTTGTATGGTAGTTTTTTTTGTTTTTTGTTTGTTTCCAAACAAGCCTGTACGTAGGCAACAAGGATGGTAGTTTGTTAATTAAGAAGAGAGGTTGCCAGGGGTTTTTTAATTAAGAAGAGAGGCCCTACGATGTAAGACGTACCTTAATTAATGAAAGGAGATATCCCTAAGCAGGTAAAATATATTACAGCTAGGATGAAAGTTACCTTCCCATGCATGTACTGTTTCATGTAGATCGAGATTATATCTAGATTTGTTGTTTGGTCTTGAATAATATTTATAGTTAAAGGCTCTATTATAATCAAAATGGTAACTCTAAAACTAATCTTGTTTTATTTTCCTAAAGTAGGCTTAATTGCTGCATATTTCCCCGGGAATTAATGACAAATAAATCCTTCCCGTAATTTTTTTTTTTTTTCTCCCCAGAAACAAGAGGCCTCTTGTATGGTATAAAACTTTTTTGAGATAAAAGCTATGAGATATGGTAGAATTGTTGTAACTAATTAAGGATTTAATGAATGGTTGATATATATATATAGGACTTGGCTACGGTGCTACGCATAGCATATTAGCAATTTCCTATATATATATATATATATATTTATAGGCAAAGACGTATGATCCAGATGGGGAGTATATATGTATCGATCTTATTTGTTGCCTGAGTTGAAGAGTCTTCCAAGAGATAAAAGGAATTTCCCAGGAAATAGATATATCACACAAATTGTGTCACTTAAATTTGATACTTCTCATCCAAACAATAATAATAATGTTAGAAGAAAGGGAGGCCAAGCAACATGCACCCCCAACAAAATGAAATTAAATTAAGGATTGAGATTGGGTGTGTTTCACTAACACTAAAAATCCTGAACTAGTTTGTTTATTTTGGTTCATTTGTTACATTTGCAAAGAGGAAATACTTGATAGATTGTTGAGATATTTTAGTTTGATTGTGCATCGATCCGTTGAAAAGGAAGACTTGTATGGTAGCTTTTTTGTCTTTTTTTTTTTTTTTTTTTTTTTTTTTTTTTTGCAAACTAGCCTATACGTAGGCAACTAGGATCGATGGTAGTTTATTTATCTGGAGGGTTCCACTTGTCTCTAGCTCTTGGTCGGCTGCTAGGGGTTTTTTAATTAAGAAGAGAGGTCCTACCACGTAAGATGTACCTTAATTAATTTCGTAGATGGTGAAAAAATAATTTCCCTCCCCACCAAATTTTTTAATTAATAATTAATCATTTTCTTTCTATATTAGATAATTTCTCTTTCCCCAACTTTCGTAGAAGCTGCCAATTAAAATATGGGTGCACATAAGGTCCATCTGAAAACTGACAAAATTAAATAAATGAATGAATGCATTAACCTAGAGATTTGTTTTTTTCTTGACTAATAAATGAATAAATGCACCTCAATCATTTTTTTGTAACAATATAGACTCAGCACACAATAATGACTCACAATATGGGATGCATCAATGACCAATCTCTACTAATTACTTAATCTTAATTAACAATGCATCAAGCAGTCGGCAAATTGGGAGATTAATTTGTTATTTGGGCTTGAAAAATATTTATAGTTAAAGGCTCTTTATAATCAAATGTTAACTCTAAAACTAGGCTTGCTGCATATTTTGGCCTCTATTTTTTTGAAAGAACCTGACAGTTTCTCTTTATATATATATATATATATATATATATAGAGAGAGAGAGAGAGAGAGAGAGAGAGAGAGAGAGAGAGAGGAGGGTTCAAATGCAACATGATTTTTTGCTCCAATATACTCCACATTATTTATCTCCATTTTCAAAATATGAAAAGTTGATTCAAACTGCTCGACATAATTTTCATAATTAAATATTTTTGGAGACCAAATTTTATATTTTTTATAATTTTTTATTACTTTTTTACATGAGTACAATATTATTTATTCGGATAGTCCAAAATCTCAAACTAAACTAGCCACAAAGCAGTACCTCAACTCAATTTGAGAAGTGACAGAATTTGACTTCCTAAACAGTGCCAATTCGCACCGTTGTTATAAAGATTAATCACAGTTAGAGCTACATACAATTCTTGGAAACTCCCTGAGGGTCTACTACAGTTGGCATACAACCCATAACCATGCTTGAACCAGATTTAAATAATGGATCAAGGAGACCTAGACATGATCCCAGGAGCATAAACCCACTAACCCAATATCAAAAGAATTGAAAACATGGAGTACCACAACAACTCAAACCGAACCAGAGAACAAACCGTGTTCAAACCTTCTCCAATTCCAAAATCAAGGCTTATAACCTCTTCGATCAGTACACTAAAAAGACCCTGAGAATATAACCAATCGAAGAATTCCAATCAGAAGGGAAGAAATCGGTAAAAACCATGAAGAAAGAAATCGGTAAAAACCATGAAGAAACATGCCAAACAGTTGAATTGGACCAACAATTACTAGCTGTGCATAATAACTATGATTTGGTTCCATCGATTGAATCACCTTATTTGTTATATACAATAAATATCTTCTCTATAATTCTATTATAGAATCACGTCCAATCTTGAAAGTTTCAAAATTGAAAATAATCCAATATATACCTACACCGGATGATTTTAATGTTTTAATCCATGCTAAAAATAATTATCCCTTTCCATTATTGAATCACCTAACAATGAAGAAATGGTAGGCATGATGGAAATTGGAATTATTTGTATATGGTGTATAGATGTGTGACAATACCATGTGAAAAACAAATTAAGATTCTTGCTTTCACACCGCAATATCAATTAAATTAAGAAAAAAGAGGTCCTATAATGTAAGATGTACCTTAATCAATTTCCCTCTTCACCAAATCTTTTAATTAACAATTAGGCCTTTTCTTTTCATATTAGTTAATTTCCCTCTCACCCACTTTCGTACAAGCTACCAATTAATATATGTGTGCAGATAAGATCGACAAGACTGACAAAATTAAATAAATGAATGAATGCATGCACCTCGAGATTTGTTTTTTTTTTTTGTGGACTAATAAATGAATAAATGGGCCTCAATCAATTTTTCTGAAACAGTAAAAAATAAACACCTCGAGATTGACGTGCATCACTAACCAATCTCTACTAATTAATTAATCGTAATTAAGAATGCATCAAGTAGTCGGCCAATTGAGACCTTCATTTATATAAGTTGATGGGACCTTTCTGGTATACTGCACATCAAATCTAAATACTGTGCTATATACATTCACAAAACAGTTCGTCCAGATACCATCCAAAACATATATCCACACTCAAATTTCTTTAATACAACAGAGAAGCTAAATGGCTGAGACCATTGTGAATTGGGTGCTCGGCAAGCTGGGTGATGCTGTAGTTAAGGAGGTTTTACTCCTATACGGCGTCGATGAGCAAGTGGAGACGGTGAACCGTGAACTCAAACGGATACAGGCTTTTCTGAAGGATGCTGATAGAAAGCAAATAAAAGATGAGAGGCAAAAGCATTGGATAAAAGAGGTCCGAGATGTGGCTCACTCTATAGAAGATGTCATAGACACCTTTCTCATGGAGATCCCTCAAAATCCACACAAATCGGGCATGAGGGAGACCATAAAAAATATGTTTAGAAAAACCGAAAAAATCCCAGCTGTACACAAACTTATAGCTGATATAACCCAGATTCAAACAAAGATGAAAGAGATCGAGCATAGCAGAGCCACATATGGAATAAATAATTTGGGTGAGGGCAGTACTGGAGATATCAAACTACCAGTTAGGCCACTGATACTACCTGATATTGATCCTGATATTGTTGGCTTCAAGGCTGACCAGGACCACATTGTCAAGGAGTTGCTTGATGAGACCACCAGAAGACGTTCTGTGGTCTCAATTTGCGGGACTGGTGGACTCGGAAAAACTACTCTTGCACAAAAAGTGTACAATTGGTATGCGTTTTTTTTTTATTTTCTAAATTGTGTCATTTACTATCAATTTGATTCAAATTGACCTTTCTCCCTTTTTAAAATTTTTGCACTAATTTCGTTTATAAAAGTTACACGCTTTAGTTCAGATAATTAAAATGAAACACATGGTTAATATACTTGGTACAATTATGTAAAACTTGTATTTTATGAGAAAAAGGTCAGCTTTGGTCATAATATTTCTCGAGTCCTTAATGTATGATGAATTTCAATTATAAAGTGCTCTATTAAATTCAAGTTATATATTTAGATGAGATCAGAGACAGATTTCAGTGTATTGGAAAGGTGGCTAAGCCACCTCTATGATTTTAAAATTTAAGTTATGTATATTGAAATGTTTACTTATAGTCTAGTAGTTAGTGCTCTACTTTGTATTTGAGAGGTCTTGGATTCAAATTTCACTTACCATATTTTATATTTCATTTTTTAGTCCTCTTTATAAAAAATTTCTAGTTCCGACCCTGGATGAGATATATATGTTTCACTTTCACCGCAAGAAGAGTAAAGGTGATGTAATATTATAGGTAGAACAATGAATATGTCATACGGGGTTCATAAACTTTTGACTTCTAACAACATGGCTCCTTAATTTTTAAATTTGACAATTACCTTCCAAACTATGCAATCACTCGATCTGATCAGTTAATTTGGAACTTAATGCTTAATTTTAAATAATAAAATGACCATAATATCCTTGATAAAATTATCCCTTTCGAAATTAATATAATTTTGAGGTTTGCACAAAAAATGTTTAAACACTACTACAGAATATCATGATTGTACACGGATAAATCACCCAGAGCTACACGGATTTCCAATAGTGTAGGATGTTAGGGTGTAGGAAAGGGCCATCTTTTGCAAACGGATATTTATCCGTGTGCAATTATCAACAATCTACACGGATTTCTAATTAAAAGCCGTGTAGAAATCCAACTAGAGCTACACGGTTTTTTAATAGAAAATCCGTGTAGGAATATCAACATTCCTACACGGATATTTAGTTAAAATCCGTGTAGCTCTCCTAAACAGAATATTAAATAAATAAACCGTGTTCAGTAACCTTCCTACACGGATTTTTAAGTAAAAATCCGTGTAGGAAGGTTGCTGAACCGTTTTTTTTTTTTTTTTTTTTTTTTTTAAGCTAGCCTCCACTCTTGCTAGCCAATAATATATATTTCAGATTGAATATATAGAGAGCATTTTGTAAAAATAAATACATAACATTTTGCAAAAATAAATAGAGAGCATTTTGTATATACATATAACTTTTTGCAACACATATATATACATAGCTTTTTATACATGCAATCCTTTTGATCCAACATATGACATATACCTCTCAAGATCCTATACAATGTTTGTATAAAAATTATGTCCTCACCACTTAGTAACCATGTGATCAAGTTGGGCTCATGTTGCCAAAACTCATGGCTATGATCTACTCTAGCACGAAATTTCATACATACTAAGTTGTATTAGATCCAACATATCAAAAAAGAGGTTTTTGCATGTGATCCATGACATGATGTCTCTTGGTTAAAGGTCTCCAACAATATTGCATCTCCAATGAAAAATGCAAGGATCAATATTTATGCATACATACATACATACATCATAGGGAATAAAAATTCTCAATTAAAATTTATACATAAAATTAATTAAATCTGTATGGCTTTTATACAAACCACTGAAAATTAATTTCGTAAAAAAAAAATTACTGCATCTTAAATGTATTTACGAAGGGAGGGTGGCGAAGAGGATAGTAACCAACTAAGACGAAGAGGACAGTAACCCTACAAAACCAAAAGGATAAATAAAAGAGAAATAAGTAATAATAATTACACATTACCTAAATAAACAATAATAAGTAACAGAAAATTAATTAGAGAAAAATATATATATATATACATACGTGGCTAACCTTAGCAAGATAGAGAGGAGAAAATAACAACTTCAAATATCTCAGATCCCAGTTGTGCTATGAGCTGAAATCAGACCAATATTTTAATACAGAGATAGAGAGAGTATTATAGAATCAAAACGGCGTTGGAGGGAAAAGACCTTTTTATATAACCAAAACCCTAAAACTACCTTTCTACACGGATTTTTCACTATAAATCCGTGTAGCTCTCTCTAGCATTTCTACACTGTTATTTAAATAATAATCCGTGTACAATAACCCCTTCCTACACGGATTTTTCAATAAAAATCCGTGTAGCTCTCTAGCCTTTCTACACTGTTATTTAAACAATAATCCGTCTACAATAACCCCTTCCTACACGGATTTTTTAATAAAAATCCGTGTAACTCTCTAGCATTTCTACACCGTTATTTAAACAATAATCCGTCTACAATAACCCCTTCCTACACGGATTTTTTAATAAAAATCCGTGTAGCTCTCTACAATTCCTACACGGATATTTAACTAATAATCCGTCTACAATAACCCCTTCCTACACGGATTTTTTAATAAAAATCCGTGTAGCTCTCTACAATTCCTACACGGATATTTAACTAAATATCCGTGTAGGAAATGTAAATTTCAAACGGTTTTTTTGAAACACTATTTTTTAATGAAATATCCGTGTGGGATTCTTAAAGATATCATTGATCATTGGAAAAATCCTATTTGGTACACGGTTTTACATAAAATCGAGAAAATCCGTGTACAACCACAGTGTAGGAAGCGCCATTCTGTAGTAGTGAAAATTAATATATTGGCCAATCCACTTTAATACATTATATTGAGTTTGTTAAATTGATTTCAATTGTGTACATATATGCTTATGTGCATATCTGAATTTGCACTTTTAATTTAATTACATGGGTTTTATTGAC
Source organism: Carex scoparia (assembly GCA_024447655.1). Lineage (NCBI taxonomy): Eukaryota > Viridiplantae > Streptophyta > Magnoliopsida > Poales > Cyperaceae > Carex > Carex scoparia. Next base: position 6,487,973 of record JAJHPE010000016.1, on the reverse strand, counting down.
ATTGCGCAACGCTCAATCAACAGGTAGACTTGGGAAGGTCAACTATTGCAGTGTCCTGTATCCCGTCAATAGCTTTTTGTAACTTCGTTATAAGAACAAAAGAAAATAGAAGAGAAAACTAAAAAACCCTTCTGACCCCTGTTGCACACGCATCTATATATACAGAGAAAGAGTAAGGCTATCATGCTTTGCAAATTACAGTGAGTGTTTTAATTTGCGCTCATATATCTCTATTTTTAAAGTTCAAATAGTCAATCCGAACTTCTCAACATGTTCTTTGGATACCAAATTTTACATTATTTGAAATTTTTTTACTATTTATTAAGTCACTTTGAAAATCAGAAAATCCAGGTGAATAGTAAATAGAGATTTGAGCGCAAATGAAAACACTCATTTTAATTTACAAAGCATGGTAGCCTTATTCTATATATATATTATAGAGAGAGAGAGAGTAGAACTAGGGTACTCTTTAAGTTCACGTAGCCTATTTGTGAACTCAACTCTAAAACCTATCAGATTGACTTTAAATGACGAATCCAAAGTCAAGCAGTCAAAAGTAGAAAGTTTATAAATTAATTATAATGCATTCATTTTTTTTAACAATTTTTGACTACATGAATCTATAAATAATTAATTCAAAATTTTAAATTTTTTGCATGTAGACGCATCACTCGTAAGGTATAAGGATTTCAACGGCTTGGATTCGTCATTTGAAATCAATCCTACAGATTTTAGAGTTAAGTTCACAAAGAAGCTCAGTGAACTTAAGATCACCCTAGTTTACTCATATATATATATATATATATGAGTGATGCTTCTATGGACATAAGGACCTATTTGTAAAATGAACATATTTTTATTTTCAAAGTTCAAACAGTTGATCCGAACCGTTCATCTTGTTCTTCATATTAATATGTGCTTGGAGACCAAATTTTACATTTTTCTGAATTTTTTTACTATTTATTAGGATGGGTACAAAATTCAATGGTTTGAATTTGATATTTTTTGTACCCATCTTAATAAATAGTAAAAAAATTCAGAAAAATGTAAAATTTGGTATCCAAGTACATATTAATATGGAGAACAAGATGAATGGTTCGGATCGACTGTTTGAACTTTGAAAATAAAAATATGTTCATTTTACAAATAGGTCCTTATGTCCATAGAAGCATTTGCCTATATATATATATATGGAGGTTGGCTAAGCTCAAAACGTTTGTTCCTAGCCTCAGGAACAAACGATTCGGTTCTCCGATTTTCAAAGTCCAAACGGTTGATCCAAATCGACAGATGTTTAATCTATATTAAAATATGCTTGGAGACCAAATTTTACATTTTTTTTTTGAATTTTTTTACTATTTATTAAGATGGTTTGAAAATCACTGTTTTTTAATGGTGCAGAATTTTAATAAAAATAGCGATTTTCAAACAATCTTAATAAATAGTAAAAAAAATTCAAAAATTGTAAAATTTGGTCTCCAAGCACATTTAATATAGATTAAACATCTGTCGGTTTGGATCGACTGTTTGGACTTTGAAAATTGGAGAAAATGTGTAGAACTAAACGTTTTGAGCTTAGCCAACCTCTTTGTTCACCGAGCACATATCAATATAGAGAAAATGTTGAGCGATTCATATCAGTTGTTTGGATTTTCATATTGGAATACGAGCGTGAAGTAAAACAACATTTTATTTCGTAACACACCATAGCCCATCTCATGTATGTATGTATGTATGTATGTATGTATGTATGTATCTATATATATAGATGGGCTACGGTACATTGCAATGTATAGGCCTCTTTGTACACCGGACTATAAATTGTCAAATTCAAAGTCCAAACAGCCGATCCAAACTGTTCAACTTGTTCTTCATATTAATATGTGTTTGGAGACCAAATTTTACATTTTTTAGAAAAATTTTAATATTTTTTTAGATTTATTGAAAATCGCTGTTTTACACACAAATATGGGCCATAAAAAACAACGATTTTCAATAAATCTAAAAAAATAGTAAAAAAAAAAATTCAAAAAATGTAAAATTTGGTCTCCAAACACATATTAATATGGATAACAAATTGAACGGTTTGGATCGGCTGTTTGGACTTTGAATCCGATAATTTATAGTCTGATGTACAAAGAGACCTATACATTGCAATGTACCTAGCACATCTATATATATATGAGTAGAACTAGGGTGCTCCTAAGTTCACCCAACCTCTTGTGAACTTGACTCTAAAATATATCGAATCGAATTTAAACTATGAATCCAAACCGTTGAAATCCTTCTACCTAATGATTGATGCGTCTACATGTGAAAATTTTAAAGTTTCGAATTAATTTAATATAGAGTCAAGTGGTCAAAAGAGTCCAAAAAATGAATGCATTAAAATTAATTTATAAACCTTAAACTTTTGACCACTTGACTCTATATTAAATTAATTCGAAACTTTAAAATTTTCACATGTAGACTCATCACTCATTAGGTAGATGGGTTTCAACGGTTTAGATTTATCGTTTAAAGTCGATTTGATATATTTTAGAGTCAAGTTCACAAGAGGTTTGGTGAACTTAGGAGCACCCTAATTCTACTCTATATACATATATATATATATACTAATAGCCCAACCTTACCTTTTCTATATTCACTTATAAGTTTTTATGGAGTCCGTCTTCTTCACATTTTGGTTATATTAATATCTAATATAATCTTTTACTTTTGCAGTAATTACGTCAAAGGACAATTTGATGCTCGCATATGGGTAGCCATTTCTGAAAAGTTCAGAATAATTGATGTTTCAAGAAAGATAATGCGACAATTAATTGATCCTTCTAAATTGAGTGATCTGCCAAATGAAGCAGAAGTGATTTTTACTGAGATTCACAAATCTCTTAGTGGTAAAAAGTACCTCATAGTCCTAGACGATGTCTGGACAATCGATCTATGGACTCAAATTAGTCCAGCATTCCCAGATGAAGACAATGGGAGTAGAGTACTTGTAACTACTAGGTTCGCTGATGTTCCCAAGAACATGGATCCCATAAGTGAACCCCACAAACTCCAGTTCTTAACTGAGGAGTTAAGCCGAGAGCTTTTGTTAAAAATAATTTTTCCTGATCATGATTCAACTAAAAGTTCCTTTGATGATCTTTCTGATATTATAGGCCAATTTGTCCACAAGTGTGGTGGGCTTCCTCTCGCATTGGTGGTTTTAGGTGGTTTCTTATCAAAGAAGCCCCGCAATCATGCTGTTTGGAGTAATGTGTTCCAGACAATGAGTTGGCATGTCGAAGGAAAAAATTGTAATGAGATCATAGGCACTAGTTATGAGGACCTGCCATTTGCTCTCAAGTCGTGTTTTATGTACTTTGCCGCCTTTCCCGAAGACTATGATATAAATGCCTCATCCTTACTTCAAATGTGGATTGCAGAAGGCTTCATACCACAGGAAGATAACAGAACATTAGAAGAAACTGCGGAGAGTTTCTTAGAAGATCTCGTACAAAGGTATTACATCTTCATTTAATGATATACACATGCTAGTTTTAATTGAATAGTCTTTAAACTTAATTATTTAATTGAAAAAATAATAGAAAGGAAAATTGTAGGCCCAAGTCTCAAAATTATATTTTGAGAAATTAGGTGATAACAAACATTGATATTTTAATCAGAAGCATGGAGCTACGAATAGGTAGCAGCGTGTTTGGAGAATTTTTTCTATAGAAAATATTGAAACAATAGTATCTTAATATTTTCATGTATAGAAGAATTAGTGGTAAAAATTAATTATACAGAAATCAAAGTACTATTTCTGTTTTGTTCTTTCATTATTTCAATAAAACCAGCTTATGTGTAAAAAACATTAAACTAGCACGTTTCATCAACATTTGAAAATCAGAACTAGAATCATAATCAGTCATTAACTATCGAATTGGATTCAGAAGAATTGGCTAGAATTGGCAGAATCGGATCGGAAACTTGAATTTTTTTTTGGCAAAAACTTATTTTGTACTTAAAAAAATAATTTGCTAAAAAGTTATGTTAAAATGAAAGTTACACTAAAATAATTCATTATTATAACCATTCTCCAAAAAAATTCAATCTACAGTAATTAATATTTAAATATTGATAACACTCGTAATAATTAAATTCGGATGGATAACAATTAAATTTGTATGTAATCACTTATAAATTAAAAAAAATAGACTATTCCATAAGAAAATAAAAAATGATATTCACAAAAGAGAAAAAAATAATTTCTAATCTATATTTTTATAACAATCAAACTTCTAGCATTATATTAGAACTTTTGATAAAAAAAAAATTACACTGACAAAATTAATAATTGAAAAATGTACAGTAAAATTTGTATTTTGCACAGATATTTAATTGAGGAGGAATATTCTAGCATATTATTTCAAGTCAAATGAATGATTCAAAAAATCAACCACTTAAAGAGTTCCACATTGAACTCTCTTAATGGGTGTTATATAATGGCACAGATCGAGGTCTAGATGTGTTTTTTGTGCGTAATCTTACCCATTGATCATACTGGGGTGACTGGCCGTTGCTCTTAGTAAAAAGAAAAACTTGAGAACCTTTACATGTTGTAGTCTTGGAAGTTGGAACTGCTTAATAAATGTCATAATTTTTTAATCTCTGATCCGGTCTATGTAATTGTAAACCTATTAATGCATTACTATCTTGAAACAAGAATTTTATACACCATGTCTATTTATAATATTTGTCGATTAATTTTTCTCCTTCAAAGCTCAAACGTTAGTCTTTCTTCAGAAAAAACGAAAATGGCGTGAACTTCTTCTCCGGAAAAAAAATACGGCTTGGAACTTTACTTTTCGACATGGCTGAATTCGGATGACTCGGATACCTCAGTTGAGTCAACCCGGTTCAACAGATTTTTAAGTGAAAAAATCGCAAGAGCGAGAAACTCAGACGAATATCGGTTCAGACCTGACTGATAATATTGTTCTGACTCGGTCGATTTTCCAAACCATACATTAAAGTAAATTGTTCTAATACTAACTATTTTCTTTATGATATCTGTAAGCATTGTACTTAATTTTTTTTTTTTTCATTTTATGCTAGGAGCATGGTTCAAGTACATAGTAGATCGAAACATAATGGTTCCATCAAAACTCTACGCATACACGATCTACTACGAGATCTTGCTCTCCAAAAAGCCAAGGAGGAAAACTTTCTCCTGGTGTATTCAAATCCGAATGATAAAATGAGCTTCAGCCGGGCACGCCGTCTGGCAATCCACAATCAAGATTGTGATCAACTTACAATGAGCCCAAACCTCCACACTATTTTGTGCTTTTATGAGGGGAGCATGCTGAATTGTTCCAAGCAACGACTACTCAAAGTGATAAGCATTGCAGTCAAAGAGAAGAACAGAATAGAGTTGGGGATGCTTGAGGGATTGACTCAGTTAAGATATCTGAGTCTTTGTGCGAGGGTAAGTGATAACCGTGATCAAAAATTCTTTGAGAAAGTGATAGGCAGCATGAAATTTCTGCAGACCCTTCGAGTCTTAGGGCTAAGAAAAATTCGTGGCCAGTACTCCTTTGTGTTTCCTAAGAGTGCATTGAATATCAAAACACTGAGGCATGTCAACTACATTGATGAAATTATAGAACTCCCAGCATCAACAAAATTAACAAATTTGCAAACTATTTTAACGGTGGGGGCCACACAATCATGGGAGAAGGAGGTACCTCGTATACCCAATTTACGTTCATTACAATTGGTAAGATCATCTCCATCAAAGGCAGTTGTGACTTTTCTGTCCACATTAAAACACCTAACTAATCTCGATTGTGTACTGGACACACTTGACATGAGAGGTTTCCCATTTTATAACCATTTACAATCTCTCAAACTTAATTATCATGGCCCCACTAAATTTACCCTTCATGAGGATATGCTGCCCTGTCACCTCATTTTTCTCCATATTAGTGGTCACGATATGTTAAAGATGGATATAATGCCAGCATTGGAGAAGCTACGCTGCCTTAAGGTTCTCGAACTTAATGCAGCATTCGAAAGTCGAAAAACAACCTGCTCCTCTGGAGGCTTTAGCCAATTAGAAGCCTTGGAGATGTCATGGTTATCAATGGAGGAATGGGAGATAGAGGATGGTGCAATGCCCATTCTTAAGAAACTCGAAATTGTTAAATGTGGTCAATTGATTGTGCCTCAAGGGCTACAATACCTAACCAACCTTCAAGAATTAAAGTGGGAAGGTGTGGATAATTCCAACGCTGATGTGGTCCGCAATTTATGCCAACATGTCCCTTCAATTAATTTACGCTGACAATGGATTTAGGCATATTTTACTATTTTTTATTTTTTATTTGTAATTGTCTTCTCTTATTTTTCTTGTATGTGTGCTTTGTATCATTAATTTAACGTCATGTATCTGTACGTTGAAATTGAATCTGAAATCTCGATTGAATATTTTTATTTCTTTTTTCTCAGTCCTTTCTCGTTCTTTTACTGGACCAATAAAATTCCACTAAAATTTCTAGAAATTCATAAATATTGGAGAACCATTCAAGGTCTCTAATTGTAGATCATTGTAGTCGTGGTCAAATAAGTATTTCTTAATTTTCTTTCAAAATTTGCTAACTGAGCAAAGAGATACATGGAATTGCGCCGGCCTACTATATTATGAAACTTTTTATTTTTTGTTAATAATTTTTTTTTTCAGAACAAAATTTAGAAAACAATTAAAACTATGTATTTTCAACTATAAAAAATATGCAGCTCATTTTGCCTTTCGTACTATATTTTCAACTAGGATTATTTTTCGAATTTCATCTTAAAAATCAAACTATGTATTGGAGAAAAAAAATAATTTTAAATTGAATGAAATACACCAGATAAAAATGCAACATAACAAATATTTCGAAAATTTCATGGATGATTACTTAATAAATTAATATTATTGAGTTTGGGATACCCTACACATTGTGAATAATTATTATGAAAAGATTTATATAATTTTCAGTCATATTGTTGAATTTGATAACAATAAATGACTGATTAAATCATCATAATTATTTGATTACCTGGCATACTTTAGAGGTATTGAAATGGATCCGAATTATCCGTACCGAATCTGGGTTAAACGGAGTAATTAACGGATTCGGCTCCGGATATATATTAAAATTTGTGTTGATCTTCGTTGAAATTCGTGCATGAAAAAATTAAATAGTTAGATTTGAAATAACAAAATGAGATCACAACAGATTCCGATCCATTCCGCAACACAAAAGTTACTTAATAAGAATCGGAAAGAAGGTGATATGTACAGAGATGATTTTCATTTATCTTTTCTCGTGGGACTAATGTTTAGCCTGAGTCCGGATCATTTTCACTTAGTTTTCTTACTCTGTCTCTATTTACGCCAAGCTGTCCTATCACCCTGCCGCCTACCGCCTACCACTTCGCGCACGCCTTCCTCTCTCCCACTTAATTAATTTGCGCGTCAAAATTTTGAAATTTTGGATTCAAAACAATAAGAACTTGAGAGTCGTGTAACTTCTATTTTTTTAAGGGCAAAAACGTATTATTTTATTTCTTACCCAGTATAACATGAGAGTAGGGCTGTCAAAAAAGTTCGTAGCTTGTGGCTCGCTCGTGATTCATATCTGGCTCGATCGGTAACAGCTCATTCGATAGTGGACCGAGCTGTTAACGAGCTGGCTCGCTAATAGCTCGAGCCAAAATTAACGAGTTTGAGCTGGGATCTAGCTCGGCTAGATATCAATTTGTGAATTTGTATGAATTTGTGTGTATTTTATACTGTCAAGCTAGGTCCATCTCGATCCAAAAAGATTTGTAAATTTTATTTTCTTCTTAAAACAAGGTCCAACCAAACCTAATGAGTCAACTCGTAGCTCATGAGCTGGCTCGTCACGGGTTTGAGCTGAGATTTTAGCTCGCGAGCTGTTAACGAGCTGGCTCGCTAACAGCTCGGTCCAGTAATTAACGAGCTGTGTTAAGGCCCAGCTCGGCCCGAGCCAGCTCATTTACAGTCCTACATGAGAGTATCACAAAACTTTAAATTTGTTGGGACCCAAACAAGTTATATTTGCAAACTTGCGGAGTATTTTGCAAGAGAGATTTATCTGTTATAATTGACTATGCATTAATATTTTTATTTCTACAATTTTAAACAATTGATCTAAACTGTTTAACATGATTTTCATTTAAAAATATATTTCAAGATCAAATTTTAAATTTAAAAAAAATAAAACAAAATTATATAAAATTTAGTCTCCTAACACAATTTAATATGAAGATCATGAACGGTTCGGATCAATTGTTCAGACTTTAAAAACAGATAAAAAAATATGGAGCATGAGTGAAGCACATAACCAACAGTGTATTTTTAACCCTACTCTTGAATGTAAATACCAGTAGCAAATTACAAATTTTGGATTCAAAACAATAAGAACTTGTGTGTCATGTACTTTCTATTTTTTAAGGGCAAGAAGGTACTTTTTATTTCTTAACCAGTATAGCATGAGAGTATTACAAAACTTTAAATTTGTTGGGACCCAAATGAGTTATTTTTGCAAGCATGAGAGTATTACAAAACTATTTTATTTGTTTAATTTCTCCTTTACTGTTTTCTTATGATTAGAGCAAATAAGCAACTTGGAAGATTTGATCATTGTATTTTCACTTGTACCTATGTTTCCTTGTTTTGGTTAATTGGTTTCAATAATTTTGTTGAGCTAATATATAGTACTAAATTTATTAAATATATAAAGACGTTGGATATTCATCATGTGCAATACAAGAGCATGAGTGCATATGAAGAAAAGAAATTGACGACGAAAATGAAAGAGATAGAAGCAACCGGAGAGGAAATCATGGCCAATACAAGAACATGGGCCCCACACAGTAGACACCAGCTGAAAATTTTGCCGAAATTTTTAGTCACACCCTTAAAAAAAAATTTTCCAAACCTGTCTTAAATTAATTTGCTCCAATTGCAAGAAATTGTAAAAGAAATAAATAGTGCAAGTACATACTAATCACACAGCAGCTGGGATTCTGGGAAGCAATTTTTCTCCACGAACGCCTGTCCTCTAGCCCTAGTTTTCCCATTATTTTCTGTGACCACATCAACATTATACAATATGACCATCATGCATAGCACAAGAATACCAAAACAGGACCCACAATCCAGAACAAAAGTGGCATGACAACAAAACACAGTTTATTTCCAATAGTATTCAGACCAAATCATTTTCCCAAAAGCCCACAAACACACTCAACCGTCACGGGGTTATTATCGTCATTTCCTTGAGGAACATTCACGAGAAAACTAAACTGTCCAAAGAACCTTGTGGAGAGAGAATAGCACAAGAAACCAAACTGTGAGAAGCGACAATTATACTTTATGGATAGAAGGAAAAATCGAAATCGAAATCGAAATTAGAATCGGAACGACATAGAAATAAACTGAATCGGATTGGAAACTCTGATATTTTTGTCAAAATTTTGTTTTGTACTTAAAAAATAGAAAAAAAAATTGAGAAAATATTAATTTGTTAAAAATGAAGATGCTGGAAAATAAAAGTTACTTGTTAGTCTTAATATTGATTTCTAAAAAAGAGAAAAGAACAAAATAGTCTTAATATTGATTTCTAAAAAAAAAAGAAAAGAAGAAAAAAAAGGAAAATAAAACAAATTAGAAAATAAAAAAGAGTAAAATGAAGGTGATGAATAATGAAATAGAGAGGAGAAGACATAAGAGGAAAAGAATGAAAAAAAAAAAGAAGGCAACCAATGGAGATTGGAAAGACTTCTCTAATTTTCCAAAAAATTAGCCGTTTTGGTCGTATTTTGATTGGAATTACATGGTTTCAGCTGAAATTTGACAAAAAAATCACCTGCCGTGTAACTCGGCCAGAAATCAAATCGGTACAGTCTAATTCCGATTCAAAATGACCAATTTTTCCTTCTATGCAATTTAGCAACACGAATAATAACATTAAAACATATTCTAAACTTTATTTTTCAGAACACTATATCATTTAAAAGAAGAAGAAAAACAAAAGTAAAAAGAGATATCCCAACAGCTGCACTACGAATGATGAGAGAGAGCAAATATACACAAGTAACAACCTATGCGGTAAAAGTAACAACCCATGCCAGAAAAAGAGAATTTTTATCAGTTTATTTACGAAGAGATCAGAAAGGAAAAATAGAAGTGAACAGAGAGAGAAAGAAGGTTAAGGATAATTTAGAAGCGGTGAATGTGAAAATACATGTGTAATAGACTATGAAAGTTTATGTAAATTGAAGGTTTGCAATTGATATTTTGAGATATATCTAATTAAGTCCTTCATAATCATAATATTTAATTCCCTAATTTTCGATATTAAAAAATTTCTAACGGTTTAAAAATTTCCAGATTTCCAGACTAGTGTTAGATCATCTCCAACGCCTTTTAAATAGAATTGCAAATGCAGACGTGGGTCCGACGTGGTAATTCAACTCCATCTCCCAGTGATGCAGACGGAGTGCAAAATATGAGAGCTTTCATTTACCTTTCTTCATCTAGCTGAAAAAAAAAAGCTAATCAAATTCGCTAAAGTTCTTTGCCACCGTCTCCATCTAGCTGAAACTACCGTATACTTTTTCTTAGCCCAAAACCAAAATGCCTCTCTCGCAATCACACCTGGCTGGTTGACTCTCCGCTCTCTGACTCCGAGTCCATAGCAAAGGAGAATAGAAAGGAATCACGATAAAGCCAACAAACAAACTCAGATTTCGATTAAAACTCAGTTTCTGACACAACGGCAAAGCCGCAAAAGTAAAAAAAAATGCAAAAATTGCAAGAAATGGAATTCAACAACATGAAATTCAATTTGTAGTCTAACTGCATATATATAGGCGATGCAACGCCAGCAGCCAACAACTAATTTTATTCCTCTTGTCGCTCAATCCACAATCAGGCGACACCTTCACTTTTAGCGCCAGAACCTTCAACAAATTCTTAACTGCTTGGTTCTCCTTCCTCTCCTTTGCTCTCTTAAACACCCTCTCCATTTCTGACTGAAGTGGACCCCAATTACAGCCCAATACCCTGCCTGAGCTGCCCCATTTGTCTATCTTCTGATTAGGGCTGTAAATGAGCTGGCTCGAGCAGAGCTGGGCAAAAGCTCAGCTCGTTAATTCTGGACCTAGCTGTTAGCGAGCTAGCTCGTTAACAGCTCGCGAGCTAAAATCTCAGCTCAAACTCGTGATGAGCCAGCTCACGAGCTGGCTCACTAGGTTTGGTTGGACCTTGTTTTAAGAAGAAAATAAATTTTACAAACATTTTTGGACCGAGCTGGATCAAGCTAGATCAAGCCTGACAGTATAAAATACACACAAATTCATACAAATTCACAAATTGATACCTAACCGAGCCAGCTCGCGAGCTGGCGAGCCGAGCTGGGAAAAAGCTCAGCTCGTTAATTTTGGCCCGAGCTGTTAGCGAGCCAGCTCGTTAACAGCTCGGTCCACTATCGAACGAGCTGTTACCGATCGAGCCAATGTGAGTCGCAAGCAAGCCACGAGCTTACGAGCTTTTTGGACAGCCCTACTTCTGATCACCTCCTTGGACCTGGTCAGAATTAGAACTAATAATTATAAGCCCTAATTGGCTAATTCCATTCCAGTATCTGACACTCGAGAATAAATGCTGGAAATTTTTGAGCGATCATATGGTATTCCTCCCACGTGGCATCCTCCATCGGTTGGTTGGACCAATGAATCAGGATCTGGGACTCCGCCGCATTCCGTTTTTTCACCATCCTTCGACCCAGTACCGCAATTGGTACAGACTGCAAATTACAGGTAGGTCCCAGTAAAGAAAGACTAGGAGAGACCGCTTGTTTATTGCCCACCCTCAACTTGAGCTGAGATACATGAAATACAGGGTGTATCATTGACCCTGCCGGCAGATTCAAACTGTAAGCATTTTCTTCAACTTTCTGTAGTATCTCATAAGGACCACTGTATCTAGGACTCAATTTTTGGTTCCTCTGACCTGCAAGGGAGCTCTGCCGATATGGTTGTATTTTCAAATAAACCCAGTCACCTTCTTTGAATGCCCTCTCACTTCTATGATTGTCAGAAAAATGTTTAGTTCTCTCTTGCGCCTTTACCAGATTAGCTCTCAACTGCCTTAATGCTAATTGCCTGTCCTTGATCATTTAATCCACAGCCTCTACTTGAGATTTTGGAATACTGCTCAATCCCAATTGTGGAGGACTATACCCATATAATGCCTCAAAAGGTGTCATTTTAATAGCTCTATGGTATGAGGTATTATACCACCATTCAGCCAAAGTCAAGTACCTCACCCAATTCCTTTGTTTATCATAGACCACCCTCAGGTACGCTTCAAGGCACTGATTTACCCTTTCAGTTTGACCATTTGATTGGGGATGATATGCAGTACTCATATTGAGTTTCACTCCCAATTTTGACATCAATTCTTTCCAAAATCGACTAGTGAACAAAGGGTCCCTGTCAGATATGATCTCTTTAGGAAGTCCATGTAATTTATATGCGGAATCCATGAAAATCTGAGCTACTGCTGCTGCTGCAAATTTTGGCAGCCCAGTAATGAAATCAATTCCAATGCTACACCATGCTTCTTCTGGAATCGGTAGAGGTTGTAACAGCCCTGGGGTGTGTATATTTTAGGTTTATTCATTTGACATACATCACAGCACTTGATAAGCTGATGTACATCTTGCTTGAGATTTGGCCAATAGAACAACTTCTTGCACCTGTGGTAAGTGGTTGTAATGCCCGAATGACCTCCCAACTATGAGGCATGCATCTCCTTGACTATGGTCTCTCTCCAACCCCTTGTCTTTCCCACATAGATCCTTCCCTTGTATCTAATTATTCCTTGATACTGAGTCAAATGATGTTGGGTTGGAACTCCTACTGAATCTGTTGGTTCACCCATTGAATTGGCCATTTTACCCCTCAACGCTTCTAGCCATTCATCTCCTTCATAGCTGCTACATATGTCCAAAGCCCATTGGGGTATTAATTCACTTACTACTAGTATTTCAGCATCTAAAGGCATCTCACCTTCATCTCTTCTTGAAAGAGCATCTGCTGCCCTATTCTCAATTCCCTTCTTATATTCAATCATATAATCAAGTCCTAACAATTTGCTAAGACCTTTATGCTGACTGGCTGTGTTTACCCTTTGCTCTAAGAGATATTTCAAACTAAGGTGGTCAGTTTTGATAGTGAATTTACCCCCTAACAAAGGGTTGACTGAAGTTTGGTAATGCCAAAACTGGATCTTTTGACATAGCCCTTTTCAATGCCTCAAATGCCTGTTGTGCTTCTTCTTGCCACTGAAATGCATTTTTCTTTAATAATTCTATGAGAGGTTTCGAAATGGAGCCATACCCTTTGATAAACTTCCTGTAATAGCCGGTAAGCCCTAGAAATCCTCTGATAGCCTTTACCCCTTCTGGAACTGGCCAATTCTTCATTGCATCTACCTTCTTTGGGTCAGTGGCTACCCCTTCTTAAGAAATGATGTGCCCCAAGTATTCGATTTGAGTAGCAGCAAACTCACATTTGCTCATTTTCAGGAACAGCTGATGTTGCCTCACCACTTCAAACACCATCTTCACATGCTCAATGTGTTCAGTTATGTCCCTGCTAAACACCAAAATATTGTCAAAGAAAACAAGTACAAATTTTATGAGATAGGGCTTGAAAATGGTGTTCATAAGGGATTGGAATGTTGCTGGAGCATTGCTGAGCCCAAACGGCATCACTCAGAATTCATACAGTCCCTCATGAGTATGGAAGGCTGTTTTGGGTATATCAGTTTCACTCATTCTGATTTAGTGGTAGCCAGACCTGAGGTCCAACTTAGTGAAATATTTGGCTCCTCTCAATTCGTCTAGGAGGTCATCTATTATAGCTATAGGGTATTGGTTTCTGATAGTGTCTTTATTGAGCTGCCTATAATCTACACACATTCTTCAAGTGTTATCTTTCTTTTTTACTAGCAGGATTGGGGAGGAATAAGGGCTGTTGGAAGGTTGTATGAATGAATTCTTTAAAAGTTCTTCAATGGTCTTCTCTATTTCTAGCTTTTGGTAGTGGGAAAATCTGTAAGGTCTAAGAGAAATGGGTTTTGAATCAGGTTTCAGGTGGATTTGATGGTCTACACTTCTTTTTGGAGGTAAGGCAGTGGGTTCAGAAAATAGGTCTTTGAATTGTTGGAGCAGTGGTTTAAGTGGTGGTGGTATTTGCCGCTCTTGTGTATCGTCTGCCTTCATGTGGAATAGTTGAGCAATGATGACCTGTTCTCCATTTTTCTTGCCCTTAACACTTTCTGGCATATGTTCACAAATTCTGACATGTGCTACAGCATTGCCAATTTCTAACTCAACTTCCTCCCCCTTCCTTCTGAACTTCACCCTTCCTTTTTCCCATTCAAAGATCATAATAGGAAATCTGGATAACCAATCTACTCCCAAAACAATATCATATCCTTGCACATCCATAACCCTTAGATCAGCCTCAAATTCATTTTTGTGTAAAGAGAATTTCAACTTTTCAAACACCTCTTCAGTACTCATCCTTGGCCCATCAGCTATTTTAACTGAAAAAGAGTTGGTTTTGCAAATCTCCAAATTCAAGTTATGAACAAGGTTAGGATGTATAAAAGAGTGTGTACTTCCACTATCCATCAGTACACAAATAGGTATTTTACAGAGTTCACCATGAAACAATAGGGTTCTGTGGTTTGGTGTGTTGGTTGTATTGGAGATGGCACAAATTGTCACCACAGCTTCCTCCTTTTCAGCTTCCTCTACATTTTTTTCCACCTCGTCTTCTTGCTGGTACAATAGTTGATTAATTTGCTCCTGTATCCACCCTTCTTCTTCCTCAACACTCATAGAATGTAACACCTTAGTATTACATCTATGCCCTTGTACCCACTTCTCACTACATCTAAAACATAGACCCAAAGCTCTTTTCTGGTCAAGGGTAAGATTGCCACCTGTAATAGCTGCTGGTTTGAAATTACTACCCTTATCTCTACCCCTTTGCTCTTCCACAACTTGGAAATTTGGATTTTTAATATTCTGGAAATTGGAGGACCTAGGTGTAATTTATGACTTCTTGATAGTACTCTCTAAAAACAGCTCAATCTGCCTAGCATACTGTATTGCCTCATTCACATTAACAGGTTTAAAGAGTTCAATTGTGTTTCTAATCTCCTCTTTGACACCTGAGATAAACCCTTCTAGGTAAAACTCTTCATTGGTGATACCCTTTTTGTAAGTTAACCTTGCCTGTGCTTGGATATACCTCTTGACATAATCATCCACTTTACCCTCCTGATGCACACATTTAAATTCATCGACCGGCTTGCCTGCTTTATCAACAAAGAAATCCTTCACTATCTCCACCAATAGTGGCCACCTTTAAAATGCCAATTGATGTCTGATATCAAATCTTAATGAACCTAACCTATCAGATTGTTGTACAGGCTAACATTCAGAGGATTGATACCAGCATGTAGCATTGGAAGGCACGTGAAGAAATAAAAAAAACATCAAGAGTGCACAAGAATGCATCTAGGTATGGGCCTTCTCTTTGTTTTATTAAGAGTTCAGAGAATTTGTTGAGCGAGCAAAGTGATCTAGAGAATCAAGAAACAACAAATGACTAAAAGCATTAAAACAAAAATCCAGAGAGGTCTGTTGCAAGGGCAGTAAAGTTCAAGGAACTCCTATTTACTAATAAATTAGTTTATTCTAATCAGTTCTCTTATACAAATTAACAAGCATCTAGTCAGTATGATACAATCTTGAACGTTAAGAATCAGATTCTAGTAGCTAAGTGGGACTATTTTTTTTTGCTTTTTGTTCACTTGACAAATCGGTGCATAGTTAAGGCTTTAAGAAATAACTCCTATTACCATACTAAATAAGTGATGACTCTAGAATTGGTAGATCAGGACTTAAACCAGAGTTGATGCCTCTCATATTTTACGAATAAAAATTATAACACCAGCCTGTCTTATGCCTCAACAAACCAATACTCCTAACAAAGAGAATTAAACAGTCTCGACTGAATGTTTAAAATTGATTTTACAAATATTGACCAGCAAAAAAGAAATTGAGGATGCACCATTGATTGGAACTCAAATAAATAGCCATGAATAGTTGGTAATGATTCTGCTTAATAGAAATACTTGATCCAAAAATGAAATGAATCGGTCTGACAGGATTGATTAAGATGTAATTTCATGACTGTGCTTGCGCAGCCTTTGAAGTGTGGAGTAACAAGCACAAATAATCCTAAGAATTTTGAGAAGCCTAATAATCTCATGAAACAAGTTACAATTTGAACAATCAGATGAGTTATGTTTCGTGTGCTCTCATAAAATTGGTCATCATGTGCCTTGTTTGTAGTTGACTAAATTGGTTGATAATATGAAACCCCAGTTCCTTCCTATCCAAATATTACCAGTTAAATGCCACCAAGCACAACCAGCTGCATAATTTAGGGGTCTGGTCCTAATTGGAGTCAATTTATGCCTACCTTGTTTTTCAATTTGATACATATTAGCAAAGGAAATGAATCAAAATTATATTCCATGCTGAAAGTCTCTTTGGGACATTTCATCAAGTACCTTGCGTGCACGATCGGGAGTTCACAAATGCGATCTACCTGAGAGGGAAGGCAGAGCACTTACCGTGGTTATAGAGAACCTAGTTTGTCTTCTTGCATTTCATATCTCTGAGGGGCATTTCAACAAACACTTGTTTGGCAAGAGAAAAGAGAAGCACAGTGGTACTTTAGTCAGTGGGTTTTTTAGAACAGTCCTTGCTCGGAATGGTATGAACAAAGAAGGTAAAGTCAATTTGGGGGTTACGATTCAAGTTTTTATATGGAATATTTTATGATAATTTAGTTGATTTGAGTTGCTATAATATGAGGTCAAGGTAATGCTCAATTTTTGATAAATATTTTAACAGAGTAATTTTGACTTCATGTAGCGCACTAATTATAGAATCAATACAAAGGTGCATATGGTTCGTGCGTGGCAGGAAACTTAAACTGCTTTGTTAAAATGTTTACCTTACTTTTCACAGCAAATTGCCCTTCATTAAATGTCTTAGAGTATCTGCACCCCTGAAACTCTTGGAGTTTCAAAGTTGACTTGACATTTTCTAAACCAGTTTCAGGGATGTAGATGGATTTCATATTTAGCAATTTTGTTCAATAGTTTATAAATATGAAACTGTTTCGAAACTCTGACATGGTAAAATAGATTCCATGCTGAAAGTCTCTTTGGGACATTTCATCAAGTACCTTGCGTGCACGGTCAGGAGTTCACAAATGTGATCTACACGAGAGGGCAGGCAGAGCACTTACCATGGTTAGAGAGAATCTAGTGTGTCTTCTTGCATTTCATATCTCTGAGGGGCATTTCAACAAACACTTGTCTTGCAAGAGAAGAGAGGAGGACAATGGTACATTTGTCGGTGGGATTTTGGAACAGCCCTTGCTCGCAATGGTATGAATGAAGAAGGTAAAGCCAATTTGGGGGTTACATTTCAAAGTTTTTATATGGAATGGAATCAAATCAGAATATTTTATGATAATTTAGTTGATTTTTTTTTTGAGGAAAATAATTTAGTTGATTTGAGTTGCTATAATATGAGGTCAAGGTAATGCTCAATTTTTGGTAAAAATTTTAACAGAACTATTTTTGCTTCATGTAGGGCAGAACTTTTTTTGCTTCATGTAGTGCCCAGATTATAGAATCAAAACAGAGTTGCATATGGTTCGTACGCTGCATGAAGCTAAAACTACTCTGTTAAAATCTTTACCCTTACTTGTCGGAGCAAGTTGCCCTTCATTAAATGTCTTAGAGTATCTGCACCAGTTTCTTTTTTTTGAAAATCTTCACAGAAGCTATGAAGTTGTGAGGGAGAATCAAACTCTCGACCTTTGGGTATAACAGTCCTAGGACTTTTTCTTAGCCAACTGTGCTACCTTCCATTTCTCGAAACTCTTGGAGTTTCAAAGCTAACTTGGCAGTTTCTAAACCAGTTTCAGGGATGTAGATGGATTTCATATTTAGCAATTTTGTTCAATAGTTTCTAAATATGAAACTGTTTCGAAACTCTGACATGGTAAAATAATCAATCTGTATTCGCTCAATTTTTAATACTGTTTTAATTAAACGCTAATGTGGCAATAAGAAACTCTAATTTTAATTTCAGGGATGTAGAGATTTAGAAATTTAGAGAGTCTAAAATTTCTAAAATTCTGCTAACAGTTATTTAGAAACTCCAAAAGTTTCAAGAATACAGATGCTCTTAGTTGCATGCTAATTTGGAAAAGAGTGAGGCTATGGTAATAAAAATATTAATGATCAACCTGTGCAATGAATTCATATTTCTATTTTTAATTTTCTAATAGTCGATCCGAACCATTCAACATAATCTTAATATCAAAATGTACTTGTAGACCAAATTTTTTTATTTTTAAGATTTTTTAATATTTTTTCAAATCAAGTGATTTTCTATCTATCTAAAAATATTCTCAAAAACTTAAAATTTGGTCTACAAGTAAATAACTAATCATAGAATCAAATAGCTAATGTCATTCTAAATCAAATAAATAAAATTTGGTATGCAAGTAAATCAAATAAATTTTGTCTGCAAATAAATCAAATAACTAATCATAGAATCAAAATTTGGTCTGCAAGTAAATAAAATTTGATATGCAAGTAAAAAAATTCTCAAAAACATAAAATTTGGACTTGTCATAGAATCAAATAGCTAATGATATCCGAGAAAACTATAAAAATGTCCATTTTGTACATTTGGAAAATAAAAGAATTATAAGAGAATAGCAAATTAAAATAGTAAATAATATAGAAGCACAAAAGTAAAGGAACAGAGTGATGTTTTGCATTATGTCATTCCAAATCAGAGCTATTCCTTGCTTAGGTACAGAGAGTTGCAAATGACTCAACATACTGGTAATTCATCACTGATATTCCTACTAATATTACATATATCTTTTGTTTTTATAGCAGAGGAATATAAAATTAAGTTCTCTTTTCCTCACTGTCTTATTATATGTTATTAATTAACAATTTAGGGTTTTATTTTAGTTGATATGGCAACTCCATTTTTAATTTAGGTACGTGTCAATTAAAAATGATTTAGTTCCTTCAATTTTTTAATTAGCCCTGATTGTCATATTTTAATGTCTTCAATATTGTAATATTAATTTTTCGTCAATTCTGTCTCCTCTCATTTCAAAAATGTTTGAAGCCAATTACTTGGGTTGGTGCAGTTTGAAATTTTAATGAAACATTAAGATCTATTTAGAATCAAAGATTTGCATCTCTTAAAAAGCATAATTATAATTAAATGAAGAAAGGAAAGATTAAAAGTAATTTATATTGATTGGTCATCTTTTAGGTGGGTGGTGGGCCCCGCAAAGTAGAGTCGAACTGGCTTTTGTTTTGCTAAATACTTAAATAGTAATAGTCACATCGATTATATATATGCTCATTCCTGGTGAGAGATATGGGAATCGATTGGGATTGGGTGTGTAAGTGTGTTTTACTTCATACTGAATCCTGCCACACGAAGTTTGCATTTTGCTGTAGTTGTGGACCAAAATAAGTATCGTTTTGTTAATTTTTGCAATAAAATATCAAATTTTTACTAGTGGGTGTTTCTTATTGTACTAAATTACAACGAATATATTTATTTGGGACTAACGAAACTAGCCGTTGGCAATTTCCTTGGGCCGAATGGTGTTTAGTGGATCATATATACTAGGAAATTAAAAATGAACTTAATACTAACAATTAGTGAGCGCTGCTTAATCATCACACGTGGGACTAATGGGATTTTATCCGGGGCCCAATATCCATTAAAATTTAAAAAGCAGGGTTTTGCATATTGTCTTATTTAAAAATCAGGATAGATCCGGATATCTGCTCCGTTTGGCACTCATGAAAATAATCCAGATCCGAATTCAGTATTAGGATCATATTTGTTTATGGAGCGGATTTGGACCAGATAATCTCGATCCGTTTACAACCCTCTAGTGATAACCAGGTTAATACATGTTTGATCTTTTCATAAATCAACAATTAGTTGCTGCAAGGAGATTTCTATAACGATTCGTAATGAAGTTTACTTTATTAGAAAATAAAATGCGTTTTATAATTGTAATATATATATATATGTATATATATATTTTTTTTTTATGAACTCAAATGTACCATTTCTACACCTCTATTTGGCATATAATATTTGTCATATGGTACCATCTCTGGTATAATTTTTTTTTCCTCCTGTAATTAATACAACCTTGCTTCTCAACTTGATGATATACATGTATCTTTTTAACTTATTAAAAAAACTTCTTGACAAAACTTGTTTAGGACATTTTTGCCGATTGGGATTATTGGTTTTTTTTTTTTTTTTGCAAGTTACAAATCATTAGTTATATTTAAGTTTTATATTAGTCGCAGGTACGAAATATGATTAAAAAATTACTCTTTTGTTGTTGTTAAAAGTGGGATCTAGCCCACCGAAAGGAGTTGGTAAACCCAAGAGAAGTTTGTTATTTCAGCAACCCTAACCCGGTAAAATATATTACAGTTTAGGAAAATTTTGTTACCAGAAGCTTTTAGTATATAGTACAAGATGAAACTTACCTTCTTTCATTCAAAATATAAATAACACACAAAAAATAGAAATATGAACAGATCATCTTGATCTACCCATGAGTGATGTTGGATTGCTGGTTTATCAAAACTAATTAAACTTCAGTACATAGAATTTTGGGCCTTGATTCTTTCGTAAAATGAACACAAGAATTCCTGGATGTGAATAGAAAAAAAGTTCTCTTTATTGATTGTCCTCTTGGGTTAATATAGTGTCTTATAATCTTACTAATAAGTTCATAGACTTTCCTTGAATTCCTATTTACCAATAGGACCCTAAATTAACAAATCTCAACAATGTGCATCCATTGTTTGATGTCGATCAAGATTATATCTAGATTTGTTGTTTGGGGCTGAAAAATATTTATAGTTTAACGCTCTATTATAATAAAAATGGTAAATCCGAAAATAACCTTTTTTTAATTTTCCTAAAGTTGAATTGCTGCATATTTATTTTCCCCTTGGAATGACAAAAATCCTTCCCATAAATTTTTTTTTCTTTTTATTCCCAGCAACAAGAGGCTTCTTATATGTTATAAAGCTTTTTTGAGTTAAAAGCTATGACATATCGTAGAATTCTAGTAACTAATTAAGGATTAAATTTTTTTTTTTATATATATAGGCAAAGACGTATGATCCAGATGGGGAGTACGTATCAATGATACTGGTTGCCTGAGTTGAAGAGTCTTGCAAGATATAAAAGGAATTTCCCAGGAAATAGATACATCACACATATTGTGTCACTTAAATTTGATACTTCTCATCGAATCAATGATATTATTAGAAGAATGGGAGGGCAATCAACATCTATGTCCAACAAAACGTAATTATAAAATTGAGATTGGGTGTGTTTTACACACTAAATTCTCAACTGTTTTGTTTATTTTCGTTCATTTGTTACATTTGCAAGGAAAAAATGAACTCGAAGGGATGGTGATATATATATATATATTTTTTGCATGTTTATTTTTTTACATAATTTAGTATGTACTGATTATCAAATAAATCTTCTCTTATTTTAATGAACTGCATCAGCAAATGGTGGAAGATCGGCCATGATGTACGTAGTCCTTAATGTGGCTAGTTTTTGTTTAGTTCTTTGTTATATTCAGTCAGTTACTTTTGTTATTTCTAAGTTAGATTACGAAGAAAATGATATTTAGTGTTTTGCCGATTGTTAAGTGGTTAGTAAAGTTGCAATCAATAACTGGATGTGTTTGTTTTGAGGCTTCCCTGTTTCCTCTTTTCTTTACTATTTTGCAAATTGATAAAAAAAAACAAAAGTTAACTTTTGATATTGTGTAGAGTGATTTTGAGCTTTTGATATTGTTTTATTTAAAATGGAAACAAGCGTGCAGAATTTGTTTGATTGGTAGTTCGTATGGAATCTGCTTTTAGCTCATAATAATATACCTAACTTGCATCAATTAATGCGAAACAAATATTATCTTTTCTGTTACAAAGTGCAATTGCAAACCACCTATCATCTATTATAATTGAAAATGCAGTTTATTTGTTTATGCAAATTTCGTACAAGTCCATAGCATATTTTGAATTGTGGAAATTAAATATTGTGGTTTGTGGAATTCATAGGTGGAGCCGAGGAGAGGACAACTGGATTGGGTCAAGTCATCCCCTTTTAATTATGTGATAAAATCTTTCAATATGTGGAGGGTTCCACTTCTCGTCAGTTGAGGGTTCCATTTCATTATGTGATAAAATCTTTCAATAGTGCTTGGGCGGCTGCTAGGATTTTTTAAAATCGCTAGAAACCAAATTAAGAATCTTGCTTTAACACTGCAATATCAATTATATATTATAATTAATAAGAAAGAGGCCCTACGATGTAACACATACCTTAATCAATTTCATAGACGGTGGAAAATTACTTTTCCTCTCCACCAAATCTTTTAATTAATAATTAGTCATTTTCTTTCCATATTAGTTAATTCCCCTCTTCCCCAACTTTCGCAGAAGCTACCAATTAAAATATGGAAATGAGAATGATCGATGAAAATGATGTTTTATTGATTGCTTGTGTTCTGATTTTTACATGGTGTATACAAGGATATTTATAGCCTAAGTTATATGAGTATTTCTACTAGCTGTTAGGCTAATTCCTAATTTACTCAATTATATGAGTATTTCAATAGCTGTTAGCCTTTTACGCTGGAGTTGTTGCCTATTTACACCCTAATTACATAATTAAGCTAGGTATCAAATATAGATTGACAGCTACCAGATGGATGCAAACTTATTTGTTGCCTAAACTAGCCTATGATGGATATTCTGAGGCTATTTTTCAACAAAACAAATAGCTAATGATATCCAAGAAAAATATAAATCTTCATTTTCATCATTTGGAAATAAAAGAATTATAAGAGAATAGCAAATTAAAATAGTAAATAATATAGAAGCACAAAAGTAAAGGAACAGAGTGATATTTTGTATTATGTCATTCCAAATCAGAGCTGTTCTTTGCTTAGGTACGTAGATACGAGAACAGAGAGTTGCAAATGACTCAACATACTGGTAATTCTGTGAAAAATAAACTCAAATAAAAACGGACAGATTTTGAGGCAGTTTTGAATGAGGAATTGAAAAGGCAATTCTAGATCATTCTGAGCAAATGAAGAGTCTATTTCGTGTGTTTTTAAGTCTAGTTTGTAATGGTGAAGGTTTTAGGTCATTTGGAGTTACCTACAATAAGTTATGGCAGTTTTAGCAAGGAAATGTCAGAATTTACTGTGCTGTTTTAATGTTGTTTTTTAATACGAATTTTAAGAGTTTTGTTTAGGTCTATAAATAGAGTAATATTCTGTTGTAATAGATGAGAAGAGAGAAATATAAAAGATAGTTTGAATAATATAAGAGATTTTGAGAATTGTATCTCTCTTCCCTCCACCGAAATATTTATCGAATACTAACAAATTGGTATCAGAGCCGATGGAAAATTCCGGGAGAATATCAATAGGGGGTATGCCACTGCCACGACTCACAAAATTGAACTATGACAATTGGAGTATTCAGATGCGTGCATTGCTCGGTGCACAAGACGCATGGGAGGTAGTCCAAGCTGGCTATGAAAAGCCAACGGGCAATCAGACCGCGAATCAGTTGAAGGCGTTGAAAGAAACGCGTATGAAAGACAAGACCGCTCTCTATTTCTTGTTCCAAGCAGTGGATGAGTCGGGTTTCGAGAAGATTGCCGGTGCAGCAACTTCGAAGGAAGCATGGGACACTTTGGAAAAGGTGTTCAAGGGCGCCGACCGAGTAAAGCAAGTAAGACTCCAAACTCTACGCGGCGAGTTGGAGAGCATGAAAATGAAGGAGTCAGAAGGAATATCCGACTATATCACGCGTGTGCAAACAGTGGTGAATCAACTTAAACGAAATGGAGAAATTCTAACTGATGCAAGGGTGGTGGAGAAGATTTTGCGGTCACTAACCGAGAATTTTGAGAATGTCGTTTGTGCAATTGAGGAGTCGAAAAATTTGGAAGAGATGACCATTGATGATCTCGCTGGTTCTCTTGAGGCGCATGAACAACGCAAGAAGAAGAAAAAGAACGAGCCGCTTGAGGAGGTCTTACAAGCTAAGGCAACTATTAAGGAGGACAAAGCGATGTACGCGCATCAAAATCGAGGAAGAGGACGCGGCCGTGGAGGTCGTGGGTTTGGTCGCGGTGGAGGTCACGAACGTGGAAATAATTCTGAAGAAGAGGGTTAGCCGAGCCAACATAATTGGCATGGTCGAGGACGTGGTCGTGGAAGAGGTGGCCGGTCAAATTATTCAAATGTCGAGTGCTACAATTGCGGCAAGTATGGACACTACGCAAAAGAGTGCAAATCAAATATCGAGTGTTATAATTGTGGTAAGTATGGGCACTATGCAAAGGAGTGCTATTCTGAGAAAATGGTAGAAGAAAATGCGAATCTAGTCACGGAAGAAGAGACAAGAGAAGATGGTGTTCTCATGATGGCCTATAAAAATATCGTTCCCGACAGCGACATGGTTTGGTATCTCGATACCGGCGCTAGTAATCACATGTGCGGGCACAGACACCTTTTCGTGGAGATACAAGAGATAGAGGAAGGGCACGTGTCATTTGGAGATGCGTCGAAGGTTCAAGTAAAGGGCCAAGGTAAAATATATTTTTCTCAAAAAGATGGTAAAAAAGGCTTGATTGAGGATGTTTATTATGTTCCTGATTTGAAGAATAATATCCTTAGTATGGGGCAATTATTGGAGAAAGGATATTCGGTTATCATGAAAGACCGGATGTTGCACTTGAAGGACAAAAAAAGCCGGCTGCTTGCACATGTAGAGATGACCAAGAATCGAATGTTCAAACTGAAATTAAGAAATGTGCAAGAAAAGTATTTGCAAGTCAACATGGAGAAGGATGAGCAGTTTTCTAGTTTGGTGGATGAATTGAAGGGAAAAGCAGAGGAACTGGAGATCCGACTTGAGGAGGTGCACAAATCAGAGAAGTGCAAGACAGAATCTCTTGCCTCAGCCATTCAGCAACTACAGGAGAAGGAGACACTGTTGCATAAGAGAGAAATTGAAATTCATGGCTTGAAAGAAAAAATAGAGATGCAAGCTGCAAAGGAGGAGAAGAAGCAGCTGCTGGAGAAGTTGCATCAAGCAGAGTTGCAAGTAAATGTGACAAGTAAGGCAATGGAAGAGGCAAGAACAGAGAGCTTGAAATTGAAGGAGAGGTTGTTGGATAAGGAAAACGAATTGAAGAGTATATCACAAAAGAATGAAGAGCTACGGGTCCGTCAGTCAAAGATTGAAGAAAGGATAGATGAGTTAAGTTCTCAGCTCAAGGAGGTGATGACTGAAGAGAAAGCTAGAGAAATGCCTGAGGAAACAAATCCCGTGTTAGATGTAGAAATTGAGAAACCAAAAGTGGTGGAAGAAGAGTCTCTTTATAGGTGCAAAGAGAAAGAATCAAATGATAATATCGAACAAGAAGGGGAGAATGGAGATGCAAAGGAAGAAATTTGAGTTTAAGGGAGGAATTTGTGAAAAATAAACTCAAATAAAAACGGACAGATTTTGAGGCAGTTTTGAATGAGGAATTGAAAAGGCAATTCTAGATCATTCTGAGCAAATGAAGAGTCTATTTCGTGTGTTTTTAAGTCTAGTTTTTAATGGTGAAGGTTTTAGGTCATTTGGAGTTACCTACAATAAGTTATGGCAGTTTTAGCAAGGAAAGGTCAGAATTTACTGTGCTGTTTTAATGTTGTTTTTTAATACGAATTTTAAGAGTTTTGTTTAGGTCTATAAATAGAGTAATATTCTGTTGTAATAGATGAGAAGAGAGAAATATAAAAGATAGTTTGAATAATACAAGAGATTTTGAGAATTGTATCTCTCTTCCCTCCACCGAAATATTTATCGAATACTAACAAATTCATCACTGATACTTCTACCAATATTATTTATATCTTTTGTTTTAGTAGCAGGGGCATATTAAATTGAGTTGTCTTCTGCTCACTGTCTTATTATATGTTAACATTTTTTTTCCTCTTCCTTAACTCTAGATACCCCTTTTATAGATATCAGGAAAGAGCTATCTACCACTGGATTCATGTCAAATCAGTGCTGGAATTATAGAGCTGAGTGGTTTGAGACATGTCTCGTCGATTATGAGCCTGCTTCAAATTATGGTAACTGGGACTTGTGGAGCTGGTGAGTTACTCATCTAAT
Source organism: Carex scoparia (assembly GCA_024447655.1). NCBI lineage: Eukaryota > Viridiplantae > Streptophyta > Magnoliopsida > Poales > Cyperaceae > Carex > Carex scoparia. The sequence continues at coordinate 6,461,452 of JAJHPE010000016.1, read as the reverse complement.
TATCAAACAAGTTCTTCCCTTTCGTTGAAAGAACAATTTAACTAAAAACTGTTCTTTTTTTTTACCCCTAATAGGAGTTGGTAATAACCCAAGAGAAGATCGTTATTTCAGTATCCCTAAGCAGGTAAAATATATTACAAGATCAAAGTTACCTTCCTCATTTAAAATATAAATCCCAAACAAAGAATCAAAATTTTGAATGGATCATCTTGACCTACCCATGAGCGATGCTATTTTGCATGTGCTATGGCTGTAAGATATAATGGACAGTGGCTGTGTGTAGGTGGCCAACTTCAGGTACCTTCATATTGTTTATTTTGATTTCTATGAAATCGGTGAATAACTCCACTTTTATTCAAGAAAAAACTATGAGTTGCTTCCATTAATTTAATCACCTTAATTGGTTATGTACATTAAATATCTTTTGTGCATATTAACGTCCAATCTTGAAAGTTTCAAAATTATAAAATAATACAATATATCAGGATTCTATAAAAGCAAGCTATAGCTATGCTATAGCGCTATCAACCATTTTTGGCGCAAGCGCTAGCTATAGCTATTTTTTTAGTCTTTCTGCAATGACACGATAATCGCTATTTAGAACCTTGCAATATGTAACTATACTGGATGATTTGAAAGTTTTGACCCATGCTAAAAATTAATTATCCCTTCCCATTATTTATTATCTAACAATGAAGACATGGTAAGCATGATTTGATCCAACCTTCTAAATAGTGATTATTGTGTCATCGTTGAAAGACTAAAAAATAAAAAAATAAAAACTATCACGAATAGGGTAGATATAGGAAAATCTATCCTATATGGTGTTTTTTTTAAAATTATATTCTATATTTCTATTCATTATGAACATTATCTAAAGTCTCATAGAGAAATAAGTAACACCAAATTGATTAAGGAATTATAATATTTATATTCAACTAGTACAAAGTCCAAATTGCTAATCTTTAGCAATATCATAAAATATGCATCATGTCATAAACTATCTTCATTTTTCTATTCAAAATAATATAAACATCATGTCATAAACTAACTATCTTTTTCCTATTTAAAAGAAAAAATAATACGTGTCTTGAAAAATTTTGGTCCTTAAATAAATTTTTAGTTTGGACCATCAAACAAAAACCTATGCAGCATAGTGTTCGCTATTTGCGCTACGTGCTATATATAGTGTTCTTAGCTGAATTAGGGCACTTTCGTCCCATACCTTAACGTTTAAAATCCGAAAACGTTATAACACACTATCTAGAACACTATTTGAATCAGATTCGTATCTTTAGATGTGCTCTGAGAAAAACATTTTTAATATGGTGCACATTAAAGATCTGATCTAAATACATTATTACTGTAGGATCCGAATTCATATATACCTGCACTGGATTATTTCAATGTTTTTTTTCCATGCCAAAATTAATTATTCCTTTCACATGGTAGCTAGGCATGATGTAGATTGGAATTATTTGTATATGATGTATAGGTGAGCAACATTACCATGTGAAAACCAAATTAAGATTCTTACTTTCACACCACAATATCTTTATTTTTTTATTTTCTGAAAGGTTGGTAGTGGGTTCACACCGCAATATCAATTAAATTAAGAAAAAAAAGAGGCCCTACGATGTAAGACGTACCTTAATCAATTTCGTAGACGGAGGAAAATTACTTCTAATCTTTCCTTTCTTCCTTTAATTATGCTTTTTAAGAGATGCACATCTTTGATTCTAAATAGATCTTACTGTTTCATTAAAATTTCAAATTGCCCCAACCCAAGTAATTGGCTTCAAACATTTTTGGAATGAGAGGAGATGAAATTGATGAAAAATATTACAATATTGAAAAATTAAAGATGACAATCAGGGCTGAATTAAAAATTGAAGGAACTAAATTATTTTTGATCGATACCTAAATGAACTGAAGTAAACCCGCCATATATATCAACTCCAATATAACACTAAATTGTTAATCCAAAAGATATAATAAGACAGTGAGCAGATGAAAACTTAATTTAATATGCCTCTGCTACAAAAACAAAAGAAATATGTAATATTGGTAGGAATATCAGTGATGAATTACCAGTATGTTGAGTCATTTGCATCTCTCTGTTTCTCTTATCTACGTACCTAAGGAAGGAACCAACTCATATTTAGAATGACATGATGCAAAACATCATTCTGTTCGTTTCCTTTTGTGCTTCTATATTATTTACTATTTTAATTTGCTATTCTCTTATAATTCTTTTATCTTCCGAATGATGAAAATGGAGATTTTATATTTTCTTGGATATCATTAGCTATTTGATTCAATTACTAGTCCAGAAGATTTAATTGTTATTAGTGAATAAATTTAATTCATATTTTTTGATGTATTCTTTAATACCATGAAGACCAGAATAAATTTACTTCATATCTTTAAAAATACCATGCTTCTAAAAAAAAACAAAGAATAAATAAAATTGGACCTCTTCATAGATGTACCGTGGAGATATATAGTGCCAAAAGACAACCAAGGGGAGAATTTTGTCGAATAATGGGGACCTATCTTAATATTCCTTGTTTCTTTCTACACCTTCAATTAATTTATCCTGCACCAAAAACATGTAGAATTAATCAATGCTTAAAATCTAGGGCAAGCTTAAAAAAAAGTGGGCAAAAAGAGGATTAAGAAACTGGTTTTAAACTTTGTAAATCTGTGCATATTAACTATGATTTGGTTCCATTAATTTAATCACCTTAATTTGTTATATACAATAAATATCTTCTATATAATTCTATTATAGAATCACGTCTAATCTTGAAAGTTTCAAAATTGAAAATAATCCAATATATACCTACACTGGATGATTTGAATGTTTTAATCCATGATAAAAATTAATTATCCCTTCCCATTATTGATTGCCTAACAATGAAGAAATGGTAGGCAAGATGTAGATTGAAATTATTTGTATATGGTGTATAGATGAGCGACAATATCATGTGAAAGACAAATTAAGATTCTTGCTTTCACACCACAATATCAATTAAATTATGAAAAAAGAGATCCTCTGATGTAAGATGTACCTTAATCAATTTCGTAGACGGTGGAAAATTAATTTCCCTCTCCACCAAATCTTTTAATTAATAATTGGTCATTTTCTTTTCATATTACTTAAATTCCCTCTCCCCCACTTTAGTACAAGCTGCCAATTAATATATGTGTGCAGATAAGATCGACATGACTGACAAAATTAAATAATGAATGAATGCATGCACCTCGAGATTTGCTTTTTTCTGTAGACTAATAAAAGAATAAATTCACCTCAATAATTTTTCTTAAACAGTAAAAAATAAACACCTCGAGATTTTAATTAAGAATGCATCAAGTAGTGCGCCAATTGAGACCTTAATTTATATAAGTTCCGGCAAGCTTCGTTCTGGTATAGTACTGCACAACAAATCTAAATACTGTGCTATATACATTCACAAAACAGTTCGTCAAGATACCATCCAAAACATATATCCACTCTCAAATTTCTTTAGTACAACTGAGAAGCTAAATGGCTGAGACTATTGTGAATTGGGTGGTCAGCAAGCTAGGTGATGCTGTAGTTAAGGAGGTTTTACTCCTATACGGCGTCGATGAGCAAGTGGAGATGGTGAACCGTGAACTCAAACGGATACAGGCTTTTCTCAAGGATGCTGATAGAAAGAAAATAAAAGATGAGAAACAAAAGCATTGGATAAAAGAGGTCCGAGATGTGGCTCACTCTATAGAAGATGTCATAGACACTTTTCTCATGGAGATCCCTCAAAATCCACAAAAATCGGGCAAGAGGGAAGCCATAAAAAAGATGTTTAGAAAAACCAAAAAACTCCCAGCTATACACAACCTTATAGCTGAGATAACCCAGATTCAAACAAAGATGAAAGAGATCGAGCATAGCAGAGCCACATATGGAATAAATAATTTGGGTGAGGGCAGTACTGGAGATATCAAACTACCAGTCAGGCCACTGATACTACCAGATATTGATCCCGAAATTGTTGGCTTCAAGGCAGACCAGGACCGCATCGTCAAGGAGTTGCTTGATGAGACCACTAAGAGACGTTGGCTGGTCTCAATTTGCGGGATTGGTGGTCTTGGAAAAACTACTCTTGCACAAAAAGTGTACAATTGGTATGCGCTTTTTTTTTCTTCTAAATTGTGTCATTTACTATCAATTTGATTCAAATTCATCTTTCTCCCAGTTTTAAAATTTTCACTAATTTTGTTTATAAAAATTACACACTTTAGTTAAGTTAATTAAATTAGAAAACTATGTTTAATATATTTTTCTTATTGTAAAACTTATATTTTATGATAAAAAGGTTAGATTTGGTCAATATATTTCTCGAGGCCTTAATGTATGATGATCCGGGATTTGCCTTAATTGTAAGATTTGGAATCATCACCATGATAATCCGGGATTGTCACTCTTTAATTAGGGCACGACCATGAGAACGACCGACAATAACTCCGCAATATCTAGCACTTGATCAGAATTAATTTATATAGATTTTGTTAAACTAGATAAGAATTGCTAGGAAGCAAATTCATGAAAGAAAATCTTAGAAACAAACATAGAGAGAATAGAGTGGGAGATTAGTACGAAAAAATGATCAATCATTCCATTTGGATGTTCCATATTCTATTTATTCCATTTGGATAATTAAGGAAAGAAGAGTTGAGTTTTCTTCTTAATTAAAAATTAAATTTTGAGTTTTCAAAATATAGTTCCAACAGTTTTACCATGACACCAAGAAATATTAACATGGTCCCAGAGGCAACCCTAGAGCCACCAGCCCCACCCCTCCTCCACCCGTCCCTACTTTGAAGCACCACCACTTCACATGTGTCTCATCTCCAAAATATCATCCTCCCCTCTCTCTCGCTAGGCTCTAATTGTTTGAGCTGAGAGGAGAATGAGAGAGAGGGAGGAAACAGAGCTGAGTAGTTCGGAGCATAGAGTTTTCATCTCGATCGAAGTATGATGGTGAGTAGATCTGATTGTTGAAGCTCGACGTCGGTCGGAAGAGCGGATCCGGTCGTGGAATAAAATGGAGATTAAGGTATTATAGTGATTATGAGTGTACATCCTAAATTCTAGACCCTAAACCCTAAGAATTTAGAGGGTGACTAGGAGTGAATTTAGATTAATTTTGAGTAATTTAGAGGATTTTGTAAGAATAAAGGAATATATTTCGGAATTAGAGTCATTTAACTCATTGTAAATACATTTTTTATTAATCGAATTGTTAGTAGGAATTAAAGCCACTAACCTTCAAAAAGCTGTGTACAATGTGCTGTGTAGGATGACCATTTCGGTAGTAGTGTAAGCTGATATATTGCTACTATCATGCTTATAAAAAAAAAAAATTAATTTGACAATCACCTTCCAAACTATGCAATCAGTGTCAAACACTCCGGTCATTAATTTGGGACTTCTTAATTTTCAATATTAAAATGAACATTATATCCATGATAATTTTATCCCTGTTGAAATACTTATGAGGTTTGCGTAAAAAAAAAAACGGATGTAAAATTAATATAATTTTGAGGTTTGCGTAAAAAAAGGTCTAAAATCCACTTTAGTATATTATATTAAGTTTGTTAAATTGATTTTAATTGGGTACATATATGCTTACGTGCATATCTGCATTCGCATTTTTACATGGGTTTTATTGACATTGCGCAGAATTAAGATCAACATCTAGACTAATTGGGAAAATAGAAGAATAGAAGAATAGACTTCTGACCCTGTTGTATAGAAAATTGCAAACGGACGGTCTAGATTAATTCCAGCAGAGCTAAACTTAATCTGATGCCTAAGAAAACAATAGGGGGTCTGTTTTGAGATTCGTACCAAGTTAAAAAAAAAAAAAAAAAAAAAAAAAAACAAATCAATCTCTGGACCGTTCATTTGGAATTTGCCTCAATCAAATGTATACTTGGGGTGATCCAATACCATGCATCTTCCAAAAAAAAATAAACCATTTAAATAAAAGATTTATTTCTATCAGGTCCGCAAGTATAAATTCTGGAATTCGATCTGCAATTTAAACTTGCACGACCAAATTGGTTCTGCAGTTTAAACCTTCGGAACCAATTAATCTGATTCTTCAAGATTAAACTGCAGAATCAGTTTTACAGATTCAATTCAATCCATGTATTGGGTTGTGTTGTTTGACCTTGGATGATTTATGCATGATTAATTCTCTGCTAGTGTCTACAATTCAGATTAATTGGTTACGTAAATTTAAACTGGGGAACCAATTAATTTGATTTCACAAGTTTAAAATGCGAAACTATCCATCTGGTTTCACAGTTTAAATTTGCGAACTTAGTAAAAATGAAATTAAAAAAAATGTTAAATGGTTTTTTTTTTTTCAAAGATGGTAAAAATAAAAAATTTCGGCATTGCAAATCAATAGTTTCAATTTACCCACTTTTCCATATTCACTTATATATTTTTATCGAGTCAATTCATCTTCGTATGTTGGTTATATTCATGTCTAATATGAATAATCTTTTATTTTGTAGTAATGATGTCAAAGGACAATTTGGAATTCGCATATGGTTAGCTATTTCTCAAAAGTTCGAAATAATCGATGTTTCGAGAAAGATATTGTTGAAGATAAAGCAACAATTTGATCCTTCTGTCAAATTGAGTGATTTGCCAAATGAAACAGAAATGATACTTACAGAGATTCACAAATCTCTTGGTGGCAAAAAGTACCTTATAGTCCTAGACGATGTCTGGACGACCGATCTATGGACTCAAATTGGTGCAGCATTTCCAGATGAATCCAATGGGAGTAGAGTCCTTGTGACCACTAGACTCGCTGATGTTCCTAAGAGCATGAATCCTAGCAGTGAACCATACTTGCTCAAGTACTTAACAGAGAAGTTAAGTCGAGAGCTTTTCTTAAAAACAGTTTTTCCTAATCATGATCTAAATGAAAGTTCTTTTGATGATATTTCTGATATGATAGGTCAATTTGTTCACAAGTGTGGTGGGCTTCCTCTCGCATTGGTGGTTTTAGGTGGTTTCTTATCAAAGAAGCCCCGCAACTATGCTGCTTGGAGTAGCGTGTTCCGGACAATGAGTTGGCATGTCGAAGGAACAAATTGTAGCGAGATCATTGGCACTAGCTATGAGGACCTGCCATTTGCTATCAAGTTGTGTTATATGTACTTTGCCGCATTTCCGGAAGACTATACTATCGTTGCCCAAACCTTAATTCAAATGTGGGTTGCCGAGGGCTTTATACCACCAGAAGATAACAGATCATTGGAAGAAACTGCGGAGAGTTTCTTAGAAGAACTTGTACAAAGGTATTACATCTTCATTTAATGATATACACATGTTGATGTAACGAGCTGGTTTTAATTGAATATTCTTTAAACTAATTCTTTTAATTGAAAAATAATAATAGAAAGGAAAATTGTAGACTCAAGCACCGACATTTTTATTATGATAAATGTTAAATCTCATAATTATATTTTGGGAAATATAATATATAATAACAAACATTAATATTTTATTAATATTTTAGAAGCATGGGGCTGCATGCAAATTCTATGATGACACTCTGTTTGAGCTGATCATTCGCCAAAAAATAAAGAAAATATAAATAGGTAGCAGCGGATTAGGAGAATTTTTTCTGTAGAAAATATTGGAAAAAAAATTAGTATCTTAATTTTTTCATGCATAGAAGAATAAGTGCTAAAAATTATACAGATCCGGCTATGCATGCAAAAATAAAAATAAAAATTTGTTTTATTCTTTCTTTATTAATTTCAATAAAACCAGCTTATTTCTACAACATTAAATTAGCGCGTTACATCAACATTTAATGATATACACAGCTTATCAATACAACATTAAACCATCGTTTTGAAAATTAAAATTGGAATTAGAATCGGTCACTTAACTGTAGAATTGGAATCGAAAAATCAGAATGAATTGAGTCGGAAACTCGGATATTTTGGCATAAACTTGTTTTGTACTTAAAAAAATTATTTGCTGAAAAATGATGTTAAAACAAAAGTAACACTAAAATAATTCACTATTATAACAATTCTCCAAATTTTTTCAATTATAGTAATTAATATTTAAATATTAATAACACTCATAATAATTAAATTCGGACGGATAACAATCAAATTTGTATGTAATCACTTAGAAATTAAAATATATCTAATTTTAAAATAAAATAGACTATTCCATAAGATAATAAAAAATTATATTCACAAAAGAGAAAAAAAAATATAATTTATATTATATATTTTTATAACAGTCAAACTTCTAGCATTATATTAGGACTCTTGATAATAAAAAATACACCGACAAAATTCATAATTGAAAAATGTACAATAAAATTTGGTATTTTGCACAAATTTTTAATTGACGAGGATTACTCTAGCACCGTTCTGTAAATTGTTTTAATACAAACTATTTTCTTTATGATATCTGTAATCATTATACTTAATGTTTCTTTTTCTAATTTTATGTTAGGAGCATGGTTCAAGTAGATCGTAGATCGATACGTAATGGTTCCATTGAAACTCTACGCATACATGATCTACTACGAGATCTTGCTCTCCAAAAAGCCAAGGAGGAAAACTTTCTCCTGGTGTATTCAAATCCAAATGATAAAATGGATTTGAGCTGGGCACGTCGTGTGGCAATTCACAATCCTAATTGTGATCAACTTATAATGAACCCAAACCTCCACACTCTTTTGTGCTTCTATGAAGGGAGCATGCCGAATTGTTCTAGGCAAAGACTGCTCAAAGTAGTAAGCAATGGAGACAAAAGGGAGAACAAAATAGAGTTGGGGATGTTTGAGGGATTGACTCAGTTAAGATATCTGAGTCTTTGGGGGAACCTAAGTGACAACCGTGATCAAGAATTCTTTGAGAAAGTGATAGGCAGAATGAAATTTCTGCAGACCGTTGAAATCCCACGTCTGAAAACAATTAATGGAGACTACTTTGAAGAGTTTTCTAAGAATGCATTGAATATCAAGACACTGAGGCATGTCAAACTGGGGATGGGTATAGAACTCCCAGCATCAGCACAATTAATAAATTTGCAAAGTATTTTTTCGGCGAGGGCCACACAATCATGGGAGATAGAGGTACCTCATATACCCAATTTACGTTCATTAGAATTATTTGCCGAATCATCTACATCGAAGGCAGTTGTGATTTTTCTGTCCACATTAGAACACCTAACTCATCTCAATTTAAGACATATTCTGGGGACACTGGACATATTCGACATGAGAGGTTTCCCATTTTATAACCGTTTACAATCCCTCCTACTTTATTACATTGGCCCCACTAAATGGACCCAGCTGCTTCATGAGGATATGCTCCCCCGTCACCTCATTTATCTTTTTATTGGGGGTTACAAGTTCCTGCAGGATATCATGCCAGTATTGGAGAAGTTACGCTGCCTTAAAGTTCTCATACTTCATCGAGCATCCCAAAGTCCAAAATTGAGATGTTCCTCTGTAGGCTTTAGCAAGTTAGAAGTTTTGGAGCTTCGTTACTTATCAATGGAGGAATGGGAGATAGAGGAGGGTGCAATGCCCATTCTTAAAAAACTCCTGATTTCGGGATGTGGTCAGTTGGATGTGCCTCAAGGGCTACAATACCTTACCAACCTTCAACAATTGTGGTGGAGTGATGTGGGTGATTCAAAAGCTGAATTGGTCCGCAATTTATGCGAACATGTCCCTTCAATTGTTTTAGACAGGAATTAGAGCCACGGAGTCCTCACAGTGCCTAGTTTACTCTTCCTATTTAGTTAGTATTTGTCATTGTCTTCTCTTAGTTTTCTTGTATGTGTGCTTTGCATCATCAATTTACTAGTCATGAATATATATGTTGAAATTGAATGTGAAATCTCGACTGCATATTTTTATTCCTTTTTTCTCAGTCCTTTCTCGTTCTTAAGAATTATTTCCTTAATTATAGATCATTGTATAGTCGTGGTCAAACAAGTATTTCTTTAAAAAGTTGATAACTGAGCTAGTTGATACTTCGAATTACGCCTATTATATTATGAAATTTTGTCTTCAAAATCAAATTATGTATCGGGCGAAAGAATTTATTTTTTATATCGAATGAATGCAACATAAGAAATATATCAAATTTTTTTATAGATAATAACTTAACATAATAATATTTGGACATTAAATTTGGTATATTATTAAGAATTATAAATATTTTTCGGTCATATTGTTAAATTTGACAATAATAAATGATTGATTAAATTATTGAAAATATTTGATTTCATGGCGCATATATTAGAGGCTTTGAAAGTCAATTACTTTATTGGAGTATCAATTTTGATGCATATAAAATAAAAATGAACTTAAATTTGTCACAAATGGATAGAAAAAAAGAGAGTTCGAACCTCTGCGAAAATTTAAATAAAAAAAGAAGAAAATTGAGTGTCATGTGCCTTCTATTTTTTGAAAAAAAAAAAAGGTACTATTTTAAAAAAGAAGAAAATTGAGTGTCATGTGCCTTCTATTTTTTGAAAAAAAAAAAAGGTACTATTTTATTTCTTGACCAGTATATCATGAGACTACGAGAGTAATACAAACTTTAATTTTGTTGGAACCCAAATGAGTTATTGTTTGGAAACTTGCAAAGTATTTTGCAAGATGGATTATCAGTTATATCAAATTTATATATTTTTTTTTAATTCATTTTTTTAGAAAGGTAAAATATCGTTTGATCTAAAAATTCGGACCATTTCAAAATAGTGATTATTTACTTATCTAAAATTATAAAAAAAAAAATCAAAAAAATAGTCTTATAAAATTATAAAACAATTCAAAAAAAAAAATATAGTCTTCTAGTAATTTTTTTTACATAGTAATTCAAATTGAATATTTAAATTTTAAAAAATGGAGATATTAATTCATAGTGCAGACCAATTTGCTCTGTACATTGCATCATGAGAGCACTTTGGGTCCGATGCCCATCAGACTCAAGTTTGGGTCCGATGGGTTCCATAACCGTCCAATTCGCTTTAAGATCTGTGCGCACGTATATTAAAGCAAACACACACGGATATTAAAGAGACGTGTGCAGATCTTAAAGCGGATTAGACGGTTGTGGAACCATCGGACCCAAACTGCTCTCGTAGCATCATATAGTCTGACTCTCGGAATCCATATCCTACGAGCTAGGTAACAAAATATATTTGTTTAGATACTGACCGTCCGATCATAATCCGGATTCTGATCTAACGGCGGTGCAGATATAAACAGAAATATTATGTTACCTTAGATGATATGAATTCGCCTCACACACTCATTGAATCGTCCAAAATTTAAAGGAGTCAGAGTTAAAAAAATTGTTAAGATTAGCGTACGTACAACAATGCCACGTGTGCTCCCCGTCCCTTCTCTATCGATCCCTTCCACAATCTCTGTTTCTAAAGACCAAATTCCAGTTCCAATTCAATTCCTACAATCCCTGTCTAAGTCTAACCATGAGTAGTTGACCCAGCTCCAATTCAATTGCATCAGAGGAGGCGTTTAAGAGCTACCAGAACCCCAATTTGAAGAAGAGAAATAGTAATGGGAATGGGGTGGTGATAGTATTGTTCAGAAATGATCACAGGTTGGGCTGCATCGCAATTCGTGCTTCCGGTGTATTGTGTATTTGTGTGGACCCACGCTTGTTCAGAGCTGATGCCTCTCATATATTACAAATAAAAATTATAACACCAGCCTGTTTTATGTACCAACAAACCAATACTCCTAATAAAGAGAATTAAACAGTCTCGTCTGAAAGTTCAAAATTGATTTTACAAATATTGACCAGAAAAAATGAAATTGAGGTTACACCATTGATTGGAACTCGAAGAACTAGCAATGAAAAGTTGGTAATGATTCTGCTTAATAGAAATACTAGATCCAAAAATGAAATGAATCGGTCTGACAGTGCTGGCTTGCAACCTTTGAACTGTGGAGTAACAGGCACAAATAATCGTAAGAATTTTGAGAAGCCTAATAATCTCATCAAACAAGTAATAATTTGAACAATCAGATGAGATAGTTTTAGTGTGCTCTCATAAAATTGGTCATCAAGTGCCTTGTTTGTAGTTGACTAAATTGGTTGATAATATGAAACCCCAGTTCCCTCCTATCCAGACAAGGAGCATGGTTATCAACCATGTGAATCTGGATAGGAGGGAACTGGGGTTTCATATTATCAACCAATTAAATGCCAAAACATAACAATTAAATGCCACCCAAGCACAACAATAAAAATGAAAGTCTCTTTGGGACATTTTATCAAGCACCTTCCGTGCACGGTCAGCAGTTCAAAAATGCAATCTACACGAGAGGGCAGGCAGAGCACTTAGTCTAAAGAATCAAGAGGCAACAAATGACTAAAAGTTGTGCGGTATGTTGCAAGGGCATTAAACAAAAATCCAGAGAGGTCAGTTGCAAGGGCAGTAAAGTTCAAGGAACTCCTATTTACTAAATTAGTTTAGTCTAATATGATACAAATTAACAAGCACCTAGTCTGTTTGCTTTTGTTCACTTGACAAATCGGTGCAGGTAGAGCACTTACCGTGGTTAGAGAGAACCGAGTTTGTCTTCTTGCATTTCATATATCTCAGGGGCATTTCAACAAACACTTGCCTTGCGACTTTGCGAGAGAAGGGAGCACAGTAGTTCTTTCGTCGGTGGGATTTTAGAACAGCCCTTGCTCAGAATGTTATGAACGAAGAAGGTAAAGCCAATTTGGGGGTTTCATTTCAAGTTTTTATATGGAATGGAATCAAATCAGAATAATTTATGATAATTTAGTTTTTTTTTTTTTTTAATATGGAATGGGGAGTATGTATCTTATTTGTTGCCTAAGTTGAACACTCTTCCAAGAGATATAAGCAATTTTCCAGAAAATAGATACATTACACAATTGTGTCACTTAAATTTGATACTTCTACCTCGAACAAAACACAAAATAAGTATCGGTTGGTTTTTGCAATTAAAAATAATAAACGATGCTTCAGGGCATATACGAATTAAATTATTTGGTACTAAACGAAATTGTCCGTTGGCAATTTGCTTGGACCGAATGGTGTTAATTTAATGGATCATACTAGCAAATTAATAATGAACTTTGTTACTAAAAATTTGCGAGCACTACTTAATTATCACACGGTTTCATTAATAAAATTTGTGTGGGCCTAACGGGCTTTAGTTTGGGGCCCAATATTCATTAAAATTAAAGAACCAGGGTTTTTGCATATGGTCTTATTTATTCATAATGGGCACATTACCAAATAATAATTTAAAAACAAAAATACTGATTCGAGATATATTTTGATGTGTGCATGATCAAGAGCATGCATGTGTTATATTGCTATGGGGTAAATCAACAATTAGTTGTTGCAAGGAGATATCTATAAAATGTAATATTTCTTTTTCTTTCCGAACCCAAATGTACCATTTCTAAACCTCTAATTGGTATATAATATTTGTTATATTTTACCATCTCTAGTATAAGAAATATATATATTTTTTCTACTGTAATACAACCCACAGCTTGGTTCTCAACTTGATCACATGTATATATCTTTTGAATTTTTTAATATAACTTCTTGACAAAACTTGTTTTAGACATTTTTGGCAAAATATATTTCCGGCCTTTGGTGTGTGTGCAACTTACGGCTGCTATCCGCCGTCAATTCATAAATGCTAATAATTGTGACTAAGTTGCAATATATCAAGTTAGAGACATCATTATTACTTACATTTAAGTTTTATATTAGTCGCAAGTTAGAGAAATCATTATTACTTAAATTTAAGTTTTAGTACTGCTTACTCGAATAAGACTAGCGTACTATCTGTAGCATAGTGACATGTCGTGCTACCTCTTCAAAAACTTATTGGATATGTTTCAATGACTAATCCAAATCGTTGAAACCAATCTACTACATAAGTGATGCATTTACATGCCAAAATTATAATGTTTTGAATTCATTTGGTATAAAGTCAAGCTGTCAAAAAAATAAGAATTATAAGATAATTTTAATACATTTATTTTTCATTATTTTTTTACCGTTTGATCTTATACTAAATGAATGTAAAAATTTGTAAATTTTATATGTAAATACATCACTCGTGAAGTAGATCGGTTTCAACCGTTTGAATTTGTCGTTTGAAGTTTATTCAATAGGTTTTTGAAGAGGTAGCACGACATGTCACTATGCTACAGATAGCACGCCAGCCTTATTCTGCTTAATCATCACATGGTTTCAAATAAAAAAAATTCTTGGGCCTAATGGGCTTTGTTCCAGGGCCTAATATTCATTAAAATTAAAAACCAGAGTTCTTGCATATTGTTGTCTTTTTTCTTTTTCTTTTTCTGAATCAAAATTTATCTTTTCTAAAGCTATATTTGGTATACAATTTTGCATATTGTAACATCTCTAGTATAAGATAATTTCTTTCCACTGCATGCAATGCAACACAATATTAACTCTCAACTTGATCACATACATGTAATAGAGCATAAACCTCAACAGCTCCAATAGAACCAACAGAAGAGGCATTAACCGAATTAGTTAGAGCTAAACAGAAATTAGTTAGAACTGATTAGTGCTTGTAATCATGCCTATGTAAGAGGCTGTCATCATAATGTAAATTCAATTCAATCAATAAAGAATTCAATTCTCTATCTCTCTACTCTTTACAATTCGTATTATGGTATCAGAGCTTTGGTAAAGCTGGAATTAGGCTAACGCCTATTCCAGGAATTATGTTCCTATGCCCCATCCTATTCTGCCTTGTAAAAAAACAAAAAAAAAATTCCTCTATTCCAAAAATAAACCTTCTCTATTCTACTGATATTCCCTCCCTATTTTCCCTATTTTCCCTATTCTATCCTATGTAATAGAGCATAAACCTCAACAGCTCCAATACAACCAACAGAAGAGGCATTAACCGAATTAGTTAGAAAGATTGTTAAGGAAGTTAGTTAGGCAAGTTTGTTAGGCTTAACAGCAATTGTAATAATGATTAGGAGGTTAGAACTATGGTTAAGAAGAATCTAACCATGATTAGCTATTGTATCATTCTTCCTATAAATAGAGGTATCATGTACTGTACAAAGATATACAAGAAAATACAATTTCATTTCTCTTTCTCTCTTCTATTAACATGTATAACTTTAGAATTTGTTTAGAACCTCTTAAAAACTTGTTTATGGAACTTTATTTTGGAGATATATATTTCTTCTTTTGTAATTCATGCTTGCTTTCTGCTCTCAATTCATAAATACTCATAATGTCTAGTCAGAAAGATATTACCGATGATCCTTACCTAAATTTAAGGTTTATGAAGATCGCCTAAAAAAATGTATACATGCCTTTGTGTCCATGAAAAAGCCGAGCATGAGAAGCAGAGAGCCATATGGAGCCAAGGGCAACCTGCCGGCAATTTCGCAAAAACACCAACTCTCTTTGCAATTGGTTTATTCGGTTTCCGGCAAGTCATCCTTGGCTGCATTCGACTCGCTACCTCTTCACACATGGCTATCTATGGCTAAATCTTTATATCATTACTACTCTTTCTCTCAATTTTGCTCTCTTCATTGCATAATTAAGTTCATCACTTGTCTTTATGGGAAGGCTATACATAGTTCGTGGAAGGAATAATATTTGGAGATATATGCTCTAATATATGGTTCTTGCGTGTTAATGTCTTTATAGGTTTGTTAGGTCTTATGGAATTTCTCACTGTTTTTCTTCTTCTTTTTCTTTCATGTAATACCATTTCATATTTAACCTTTTAAGCGCAATTATTAATTAATATTAGCCTATTCATTGCTTGATTTATTTATGTGCCACAGAGAGAGATTTCTTTACCCAACTTTTGTATCATGCAAAATGAAACATCAATTTAGTTGAGTTAGGCGCCAACTGCATGTACACTAATTGTTATCTCTCATCCTAATTTATCGATGACCAAACTCTAAGAAATGGAGGGTAAGGCATGAAGTCAACAATAGCAGATGTTAAAGTTAAATGCATTTAGATTTAGGCCGCATTATTCGCTAATTAATAAATCCAAAGGAAATAGCGGCGTAACCAACTGAGATGTGGAATTAGGGGTGTTTATTGAGTCCGGTTTAATTAGTTTTAAGCCAAAATGAGTAAGTTTGAATTAAACAATTCGGTTTTTCGGTTTAAATAGATCGGTTCGGTTCATTTATTTTTATTTAATTTGGTTTATTTTGTTTGATTCGGTTTAATAACATTTAAAACCAGTCTTTTTTAAATGAATAGATGTGGAATCAGACAGAACTCCATTCTTTTTTAAATGAATATAACTAGTGGCCTAATGGGCTTTTGTCCAGGGCCCAATATTCATTGAAAATAATGCAGGTTCGTGCATATTTTATTGGAGTAAAGTTGACATGATTTTTGTATCTTTATCTCAAATGTCAAAATAAAACTGTTAGACATAATCGATATCATTTTATTTATACACATATAAATAATTATGACATTTTACTTAATTTTAATTGTTATCAAAATTTGCAAAAATACATTGATGTGAATAACTTTTGCCCATTAATTTTTACCTTATTTATTCATATAAAAATATAATTAAAAAGTGATATATTTTTATGTGCATGTAGAGAAAATAATATAAATCACATCTAACAGTTTATTTTGACATATAAATTTTAAAAAAAAATTGTTAATAGAAAATTTGTAAAATAGAGACACAATGAATACACAAAAAATAAAGATATTTGAACTCTTTTCTCTTTATTTGTCATAATAAAACAATGAGTGAAACATACGAGCACATTACCAAATAAAAAATATATATTGAGTCGAGATTTATTGTGGAGTGTGCTTGATCAAGAGCATATTCTATGGGGAGATTAACAATTAGTTGCTGATCGAGATATCTATAACAATGCATAATTAATTAATCATATTTACTTTACTGGAAAAAAAATGTCATTTATAATTGTAATATATGTTTTCTTTCCCAACCCCCCGGATGTACTATTTGGTCTATTGCAATGCAACACTTTCTTCACAACTTGATCACATACATGTACCTTTTGAACTTTCAATAACCTCTTACAAAACTTTTTATAATTCGTTTTACAACAATTGCAGCTGTTACAAATCCAAAGGAAATATATAGCGGCGGTGCGGCACTAACTTTGCTACCTGGCTAATTTACAACCCTAAAATCTAAATATGCTCTTGCTGCAAATTTGCTTAGGGATCAAAGAGACAGTGAGACACGATTGAGACATGAGCTATTTGAACTCTAATTAATTAATTGAGTCTCTTTTAATTATAAAAACAAAAAAATTATATCGCCATCTCACTAATTACCTCAGAAGACTCATTTAGTTCATACAATATTTTCCATCTTCTAATTAAGTAAATTGACAAAAATATCTTTCAATAAAAATGATTATTACAATTATCAACTTTAAATTTTAGCTGTTACATGTACTAGCTACCTCTAAGAGGTATTCTAATGCGCATTAATTGGTGCATATTTTAGATATTTTCCAACAAAAAAAAGTCAAGTTTCAAGCATTCTCCATCATTTAGATAAAGTATATATGAAATTTGAGAAAATTTGAAATTTAACTTATCATAAAAATTAAGTCACTAAAACTCAACCATTAAAAATTATTGTAAGTGTTAATTGTTTAAATAATGTTTTTTTGGATTATCAAATAAACAGACCCATAAACGTTGTTGTAAGCTAGAAATAAGGAAAATCATATCAAAAGTTTTGTAATTTTACGTTACAATGAAATTATTTACTGTATCATAAATTGTATTCATAGAAATTTACAAGAATCGTAAATAGTTTTCGGTCCAAAAAAAAGCAATGAGAATTAGAGGGTTTCTCTACTTCTAATTTCTAAATATAGTTTTGCGGTTCACTAATTAAATATATTTTGATCACAAAGAATGTATGAAGAAAAAGGTTAAAAATAAAAGATGTATCAAACACAAGTATAAAAAAACTGAATATTGTGAAAAATATACTGAAAAGTCTTAAAATATATTCTCTCGCCTTTACTTGAAGATCGTATTTGGTATTTGCCAAAAGAAAGATGTTTTTTTTTTGTTGGAAAATTTTTTTAAATCAAATTTTTCTTAATATTCGATACAATTACGGAGCGGATAATCGATGAATACAAATTCGAATACGGATATTACCGGATACGTTTGCACCTGTCACGTCGCTGGGCCGGAGCGTATTAACAGATAAAATGTATTAAATAAGGAACAATAAATGGATTTCAAGAAGGGCATATTAGTTAATTAAAAATTAAAAATAATTAAATAAAATGTTAAATAGTTAAAGGATATAGAAGAAAGAATGCTAAATTTGTATGTGAATATTGGATATTGTTATGTTTCGATTGGGAAATGGGCTATTTCAAAAATTTAGATGGACACACTACAAATTTTTTTCATTTTTTAAAGAGTTACCGTGTGTGAAGTCATAGAATCTAATTCCCTAATTTGGGATTGTAAATTGTAGCATAGTAATAATAAGGGAAAATTGGTTATTTGCCACTCCAAAGCTTTCAAATCTAAAAAATGTCATCACAAAACTATAAATCTGAAAAATACTACTCTAAACTCAGTTAATTAATATTTTTCCACTAATACACAATTTTTATACTTTTTTTTATTAAAAATTAACTGAAAAATACAGTTTGAGATACGTATTTATGTATTTTTCTATATTCCCTTCATACCCCTCGTTATAATCCTCCTCTACGTATCTCAAAACTGTATTTTTCTGTTAATTTTTAATAAAAAAAAGTATAAACATTGTGTATTAGTGGCAAAATTAAGAATTAACTAAGTTTAGAGTAGCATTTTTCTGTTAATTTATAGTTTCGTGATGACATTTTTCAAATTTGAAAGTTTTGGAGTGGCAAATAACCAATTTTCCCTAATAATAATATTCTTAATGCACTCAACGAGCCACCAAAACGATAATTCTTAATTTGTGACATTTTTATGTTTAATATGGGCTGCAACTGGAAGGAATAACTTGTGCTTTTGAAAACAGAACAATATAATCGAGTACATCTTAAAGGGAGGATCATAGAGGAACACTTGGAAATGCATATAGAGTTATAGACAAAATGCATATAGAGTTATAGACAAACATTGAATTTGCTTATTGTACTAAACTACAACGAATAAATTTATTTGGGACTAACGAAATTAGGTGTTTGCAATTTGCTTGGGCCAAATGGTGTTTAATGGATCATACTAGCAAAATAAAAATGAAGTTTGTTATAAAATTGCGTGGTCTTAATGGACTTTGGTCCGGAGCCCAATATTCATTAAAATTAAAAACCAGGGTTCTTGCATGTTGTCCAATTTATTTATAGCCGGCAATAGATATAGTGAAGGAATAAAGAATTTGAGGAATTGATAATTGATCACCTTTTTTCTTATTTCAATTAAAAAATGTGCTCGGTAAACTCAATAAATGAAATAGTAAAGTGACTATACATTAAATATAAGAATATTAGAAATTTTGATTTTAAAGATTTGTGTACTTGTTCGGTAGTCTTTCTTAGGGCTCCTTAATGGCCTAATCTATTTAAATCTTACCGACCGTAGTCTTTCTTGGGGATGCTGCTTAATCTCAAGAAAAATGCCTCCTTAAGTCGAACTCGTTTTCTCTGCATTAACTCAAAAAGATTTCTTGTGTTAATGTATGTGGATCATCCAATCCACTTTAAGATCCGTGTGAACTAAATCTACACTAATATTAAAGAGTTCTTATGTTCAAATCAGACAGTCTGATTGGCTCTGTCTAAAATCAGAGATCAGATAAATTAATTGACGCAAAAAATTCCCGAGTTAATGCATATGATACGTGTTATCTTAGATCTCCTTAGAGCAATTTTAAAGTATTTTTTTGTTTTCAGGAGCTGCTCCTTTTTTTCTGTTGCCTACACGGAGCCCGAGGTGAGAACTAAAACATTTTCTTGATAACCAGTTATCAAGTGATAATTAAACTCACGAATCTAACACCATACGAGGCTTGCTGTCGAATTGCTCTTTTATTTGACATCTGTTTTGATGGGTTGTTTCTCCGTTCCTTTTCTCTCTGATTTCTTCATATTTTTTTCCCTTAAAAAAAAGCAAGATAAGAGTTTTGCATTAGAATAAAAAACAGAAAAACATAAGAGGCAACCAAAAAAGCAGAACTGAAATGAATTTGGGTTGAATTTTCAAGATATAATGAACTGTACAGTGTGCACCATATCCTTATTTTGTACTCAGATACTGTTTGATTTTTGTGGGCATACTGATTGTTGGGAATAAATTGAGATAACAGAAAAAACTCACAATAATTTCTTATTACTCAACTTAGACTAATTACACATACAAGAGACATGATATAAATACTAGAAACTAATCCTAATTTAGCATCCACTACCATAAAATTATGGTGCTATAATTAGCTTATAGCTACACCCACTAACTCTATTACAGGGACTTACCAAAAATAGAAAAAACGTGTTTACACAGACAGTTATAACAGAAGACAAATTTAGCGCCAGTGACACGGGCCGTGTCCCTAGCCATGCGGGCCGTGTCCCTAGCCATGCGGGCCGTGTCCCTAGCCATGCGGGCCGTGTCCCTAGCCATGCGGGCCGTGTCCCTAGCCATGCGGGCCGTGTCCCTAGCCATGCGGGCCGTGTGGGGACACCTGATGATTTGGATTACTTTCAACACTCCCCCTTAATCCAAAGTCATCTACATCCATCATTCTTCGACACCAAACAAACTTTTCTCTTGCAAGAGCCTTGGTCATGATATCAGTAACTTGTTCATTCGTATTCACATACTCCAATTCGATTTCGTTTTGCTCAACCAACTCTCTAATGAAGTGATGCTTTGTTTCAATATGCTTAGTACGACTATGAAACACCGGATTTTTGCTCATTGCTATTGTTGACTGGTTGTCGCATAGTATCTTTGTTGCTCCTGTTTGCTTGTAGTTTAACTCTTCTAAAATGCGTCTGAGCCAAACACCTTGACATGCCGCTGATGTCACAAGCATTGTACTCCGCTTCGCTGTGGAAAGTGCAACAGTTGATTGCTTCTTCGAATTCCAGCAAATTGCATTGTCACCATAGAAGAACACTTGCCCGGATGTGCTCCTTCTATCGTCAAGAACACTTGCCCGAATTTCTTCTTTCATAGTTGTGACCCATTCTTTCTTGCCTGCAGCTTCTTCAAAGCACTCGGGATCTTCCACCATTAGCACTTGTGTTGATGAGTATAATTCTTGCAAGGTTTTGGTCTTTTGCTGTGACTGTGGATTGATTCTTCTTGTATAAACTCGTAGTGGTGTTGGTATGTCTTCATTTTGCTGAGGCTGCTCACTGTTTGTTTCGAATTGAGGCTGCTCGGTGTTACTGCTGTCTGAATTGAATGGTACACGGGCCGTATCGGAGTCCACACGGACCGTGTCACCTTCATGCGGGCCGTATCGGATGATGATCCGGGTCGTATCAGGTTCTACAACTTCTCTGTCAGCTACTGGTATGTTGTTTTCTGCCATAAACCAACTCCAGTTAGCATCTTCATATTGATAGTCATCTTCTTCAAGATCCTTCTCTGTGTCAACTGTGTTATGACCTCCATCATTACCGATTATCGGCATCAGGTCAGTTTCAACATGTGACGGATTTGTATGGTTTTTCTCCTCAGCAAGTTGATCACAGTCGCTTTGCCGGGCACTATGCTCCAATTTGTCATCTCTAGTCATGGAATCACGTTCCACTATATTGCCCCCCATCATGGCATCAATTCCTGCCTGATCATTACCCATCACATGCTTTGTTGATGAATCCTCGACTTTGCAAGTGCAGCCTTCGAATTTGATCGCATACCCGCTCTCCATCATTTGGCCGATGCTCAGGAGGTTTTGTGCAAGTTGTGGGATGAAGTATACATTGTGTAGATACCTTGTGTTGCTTGCGGTTTTGATAGCCACCTTGCCGATTCCTTCAACTTGATTTTGTTTGTCGTCGCCAAGTCTCACAGGCTTCTTGTATGACTCGTCCAATTCTTCGAAGAGATACTTGTAACCGGTCATGTGATTAGAACACCCACTGTCTAGGAACCAAACTTGGCTTGATTCTGTATCCTGTACGGTCCGTGTGCTTTGGACACGGGCCGTGTCAGGCATGGTACGGGCCGTGTCAGGAATGGTACGGGCCGTGTCAGAAGTTTTCGTCATGAAGAGCCTGGTTTCAGTGTCTTCTTTGTTGCCTTTCTCCTCTGCAACGTTGGCTTGCTCTTCCTCACATTTCTTCTTGTAACAATCAGCCTGCACATGGCCGAATTTGTGACAATAATAGCATTCAACACCTTGTTTGCCTTGTCCGTCTTCCCTCTTTTTCTTGTAGCAATCTGCCTTGACATGACCCAACTTGTGGCAATAGTAGCACTCGATATCCTTCTTTGTTGCTTGTTGTTGACGGTTGTCTCCACTGCTCGTGCCTCTTCCACGACCTCTACCGTTGCGACCTCCTCCTCTACTTGAGTTACCTTTGGTGAGGAATGCCTTAGAGTCATCCTTCTCTTCAGATCTGAGAAGACGAACTTCATGGGCTTGCAGCGAACCCATCAACTCGTCGAAAGAGTATGTGGACAGATCCTTGGACTCTTCAATTGCTGCCACGACATGGTCGAATTTTGCTGTAAGGCTGCGGAGCACCTTCATAACTACAATCTTTTCTGCAAGATCCTCGCCACAACTCTTGATTTGGTTGACGGTGGATGTGACTCTTGTGAGAAACGCTTGAACAGATTCGCCTTGATTCATGTTCAACGTCTCGAACTCTCTTCTCAATCCTTGTAGCCTTATTTCGAGAACTTTCGTATTTCCTCGGAAGGCGGTTTGCAAGGTTGTCCACGCCTCCTTTGCCGATGTCGCTGCTGCGATCTTTGTGAACACCGTGTCAGCAACGGCTTGTTGAATGAAAAACAGCGCCTTCGCATCGCGCTTTGCTGTTTCTGCTGGTGTGGGATCAGGGGCCGGTGCTCCCTTCTCTACCAATTCCCATAGGCCTTGCGACTTGAGCAAAGTTCGAATCTTGATGCTCCAGAACTCATAGTTGTCTCCCTTGAACAGCGGAATCGAGGGATTCGATATATTCATGTTCTCTGACATGGTCGGATCTGCCTTGATCTCTCACCTTTGGTCGGATCTGCCTTGATCTCTCACCTTCGGTCGGATCTGCCTTGATCTCTCACCTTTGGCTCTTGATACCAAATTTGTTGGGAATAAATTGAGATAACAGAAAAAACTCACAATAATTTCTTATTACTCAACTTAGACTAATTACACATACAAGAGACATGGTATAATTACTAGAAACTAATCCTAATTTAGCATCCACTACCCTAAAATTATGGTGCTATAATTAGCTTATAGCTACACCCACTAACTCTATTACAGGGACTTACCAAAAATAGAAAAAACGTGTTTACACAGACAGTTATAACAGAAGACAAATTTAGCGCCAGTGACACGGGCCGTGTCCCTAGCTATGCGGGCCGTGTCCCTAGCCATGCGGGCCGTGTCCCTAGCCATGCGGGCCGTGTGGGGACACGTGATGATTTGGATTACTTTCAACACTGATAACTGTACATATGCCTATGCGGTTTCCACTAGTTCAGACCTGAAGCACTTAGAAGGGACCCTCATGATTACATAAAACAATTACCAGTACAGGTACACATAATAAAATAAACAATAGGCATACTGGTACAAGAATAGGCATTCAAATGCATGATAAAAATGATACCTTCCAGAAAATCAGAGATGTTATTTGCAAGGACCTGTTGAGCATCATAAGACTTCCTATCGGAAAAATTCAAGCTAGAATTATGATAATGATCCGAACCGGACCATTAGAACTGATTATTTCCTTTACTTGAAATTATTTGTGAGATTACTTTAAAACTTAATACTCATTTCAGAAATGTTGTCATTCAATTATGAAATAGGAGACAACCAAAATTCTAATTAGAACATATCATTCCTAATGATGTGTACCAATATGGTATGGTGCTGGTATATCTAAGTTACAAACAGTAGCTATGCATCTCCATGTACCAGTCCCTAGGCATGTGCAGGCATATTCATTTATGAGTTGGTAACAATGTTGGTACATCCAGTCTAGTTTTATGAGAAAATGTCAATAGTTGGTACCAGTGCAAATAAGGTGCAAGCTGTGCTCAACACTATGTTACAGGAATACTAGTACAAGTGATGCGATTCTTTGACAATTTTGAAAAAAGAGTACAGTCTAATTTACTAGTGGGGCATAGCCTAATTTACCGTTAAGCCTTGTACATAATTATTCCCTCGAATCTAGATTTATCAAAATATATAAAGAGTATAAAAAGCACTTTTCCTTGATGAGAAAATACTGATGAAGAACTTGTGGATTTGCAATCAACAACAACCAATACTTTAGTCCCAAACAAGTTGGGGTGGGCTAGAAATGAAACCAAATCACAATAAGCACACGGATGAGATTTTTAACAAAGATGAATAAACGAAAGGTACTGATACAAGCTTCCAAACATTGTCCCCAAATCTGTCAGCAAGATTGACAGAAAGCATAGGAAAAAAAAGAAGTGCATGTAAACCATAGTCAATTTTTATATATGATACTAATTGTTCATAGAAGCATGCACACATAATAGTTCATCCCCCAACAAAACTAATTCATGCCTTAAAAATGTGTAGATCAGACTGGCACCAAAGTAATGATCTAGATCAATATAAATTTTATCTAGGATGTTAAGTACAGATCTTGTTCAGGAATGACATAAAATTACCAAGTAATGATGGCAATACACAAAAATCTGCTACTTCATCTACAAATGCTTAAAATACAAGGCAACGACAAGTACATGGATTCAAGACTAGTACCAAAGGACATGCACTTGTCTGGTAACAGGAAATCAAGAATAAGCTAAAATGGGAAAAACATTCGTGGTGATTCAAACTGTTGTAAAAATGAATATAAACTAAAGAAATCCTACAGAGTAAAATCGGTACTGACCTAGAGTAAAAAAAATATTTTCTTTACCCACGGTTCCCCCAATCCCAGCAGTGGATAAGTGGTATCCGGCACCCACCGCTCCTTCAATCTCTGCCGTCAGTAATAATACCCTTCATCTACGGCACTAAATTTACTACGGCATGACTAATCACGTCATATATGTCGATTACGTGACGTAACCGCATTCGAGCGAAAATTACACGTCGTGCGAACCAGTCACGTCACGGTATGAAACATAGAGTATCTAACTTTTTTTTGTAAGTATATATAGAGTATTCATATTTTATTTTAGTGTAGATTCAGTGATACTGGTACTCATGTAATACTGATTTTTATTTTCTCTAGTTTAGTGTAATGAATGTTTGTAATTTGAATTTTTAAAGTAATGTCAGATGTCTAATAGCTATTTCTAAAAAAAAAAATCTTTGCAACATTATTTACTTATTTTAGAATTTGTCAAATTTTTCATATTTTTTTTTCTAAATTTTCAACAATTTAAATTAAAATATAAAAAAAATTAACATGACTAATTTATGTCATTACACATCACGTCACATGTGGTCATGGTGTGACTACGCGTGACATGACCATTCACATGATGTGACCATCCACCACCATTTTGGTCATGTTACGTCACATCAAGTGAAAAAAAAATTAATCACGTTACGTGACTAAATCACGGCGTGTCACGTATTTCCTTCCGCTCTACTATATGAAATGTGTATATATGTCCACTGCATGCCTATCACAATTTTTCATTGACACACAGTTCATTATAAAAGAATTTGGAACAGTGAATAATAAGCTAAGATCAGATATATGAAATTGTGCCTATTATATTATGAAACTTTTTTTTTTAACTTTTTTGTTAATAAATATTTCTTTTTCAGAACGAAATTGAGAAAACAAATAAGATTTATAAAATCTCAAGAAATAATAAGAATTAACACAAAATCCTCATCTCATTTATTTGTCTTTCGTAATATACTTTGAACTAGATTACTTTTTTAGTTTTGTCTTCACATCAAACCATGTATTGGAGAAAAAATTTATTGTTTATATCGAATGAAATACATCACATAGAATGCAACATAAAAAAATATCGTTAATTTTATAGATGATTACTTAATAAAATAATATTATTTTTGGAAATAAAATTTGGTATACCCCTACACATTGTGAATAATTATTATTAAAATTGTATAATATTTTTCAGTCATATTGTTAAATTTGATAATGATAAATGATTCATTCAATAAATTGAAATTTTGTATTCCAAACAATAAAAACAATAAAAACTTGGGCGCGTCATGTACCTTCTATATTCTTTTACGGGCAAGAAGGTACTATTTTATTTATTGCCCAGTATAACATGAGATTATGAGAGTATTACAAACTTTAATTTGTTGGGACCCAAATAATTTATTGTTTGCAAACTTGCAAAGTGTTTTGCAAGATTTTTTTTTTTTATAATTGAATCGGAGTGAGACTAAGATACGCTGTACCAGTACCATACATATTGCAGATCGGTCTAGCTATTTTAATTATAAATTAATATTTTTATTTTGAAAGTTTCAAATATATATATTTTAAATATTTTTACTATTTTTTAAATAGGTAACATATCACATGATCTAAAGATTACGGAACATATATTGAAAAGTACTAATTGTGCCGATTTTGCCTTCTATGCTTGTGATGCAGATACTGTTAAGTCTCTGTTAAACAAGAGAGACTAGTGGAACCCGAAGATATATATTACAACTTAGAACCAGTCTTCGTTAATTAGGTATATGCACATAAAGAGACATGCTCAGAGGAGATTCTAGTGGAACGGCTGGTACAAAAGAGCTTGAAAGAATTAGGGGTTCCTCATAGGAGTTTGCCTGAGCAGAACAAAACCAGAAACCCAATATTACAACTTATATGGGGAAGCACAATGTACCATATATAGGAATGCAGTTATTGTATTGTCAGATACCAATCCAAAAGATACTTCAGCTGCTCTATATTAATTGTTACTTAAATTGTCTTGGACATGAATTGCATCTTAGAAACATTTGGTGATTAAATTAAATGAATTAGTTAAGTAATAAGTTATTTTGAACATTTACTTTAATTTATATACAAAAGTTCATAAAAAACACTGCAATATAATATTAAAATCATACTGAAGTAGTAGAAAAATTTATAAAATGAAGTTTCAGAAATCTAATAAATAACTTCTTGCTACAGGAATGTATCACAACATTCTTAAAATATGGTATCAGTGCATCAAATTTGAGCACGACATTGATCCTTTTTTATAATTATTGTTAATTAATGATAAGGCGTTGAATCCAAGAGTTCAATTAGGAGCCGTTTTAAGTGGGGCTCTTGCCAGAGTAAAAGAATACTACTGGATCAATGTACAATTTTCATAAACCTTTTACCTGACAATTTACCTTTGAAATATAGCCAGTAGGGTTTTTCTTCTTCATGTATATGATTTAGTCATAAAATTGATATGCTTTACTGTTTTGAAATTAGTTTTATCCTTGTCGTACCAGTACACTAGCAACTCCCTTTTGAGCAATACTAATCAATGGTAGCCTTACTTAAATGTTGTTTGTAGCTAAATTGTTTTGTAATTGCAGTTTATGGATTTAATTATGATAATTCAGTTGATTTGAGTAAAGGTCAGTAAAGTTCAAGTTGGACTCTGCCAGAAGGGCTTTTTGGTCATCTTTTCTTGCTAGGGATCTGTTGAGCGAGGAAAATGATCTAAAGAATCAAGAAACAACAAATGACTAAAGGCTTGAAAACAAAAACCCAGAGAGCTCAGTTGCAAGGGCAGTAAAGTTCAAGGAACTCCTATTTACTAAATTAGTTTATTCTCATCAGTCCTCTTATACAAATTAACAAACACCTAGTCTGTATGATACGAACTTCAACAGTAAGAATCAGATTCTAGTAGCTATTTGGGACTATTTTTGTTTGCTTTTTGCTCAGTTGACAAATCGGTGCATAGTTAAGGCTTTAAGAAATAACTCCTATTACCATACTAAAAATGTGATGCCTCTAGAATTGGTAGATCAGGACTTATACCAGAGTCAATGCCTCTCATATATTATGAATAAAATTATAACACCGGCCAGTCTTATGCCCCAACCAAACCAATACTCCTAACAAAGAGAATTAAACATTCTCGACTGAATGTTAAAATTGATTTTACAAATATTAACCAGAAAAAAAGCAATTGAGTTTGCACCATTGATTGGAACTCAAATAACTAGCCATGAAAAGTTGGTAATGATTCTGCTTAATAGAAATAATTGATCCAAAAATGAAATGAATCGGTCTGACCGGATTGATTAAGATGTAATTTCATGACTGTGCTAGCTTGCAACCTTTGAACTGTGGAGTAACAAGCACAAATAATGGTAAGAATTTTGAGAAGCCTAATAATCTCATAAAACAAATAACAATTTGAACAATCAGATGAGTTATTTTTAGTGTGCTCTCATAAAATTGGTCATCAAGTGCCTTATTTGTAGTTGACTAAATTGGATAATATGAAACCCCAGTTCCTTCCTATCCAGATTCACATGTAACTTTGTAGTTGACAAGCCAAAAAACAACAATTAAATGTCACCCAAGCACAACCAGATGCATAATTTAAGGGGGTCTGGTCCTAATTGGAGTCAAATTATGCCTTATTTGTCAATTTTATACATATTAGCAAAGAAAATGAATCAAAATTAGATTCCATGCTGAAAGTTTTTTTGGGACATTTCATCAAGTACCTAGAGTGCACGGTCAGGAGTTCACAAATGCGATTTAGTTTGTCTTCCGTGGTTAGAGAGAACCTAGTTTGTCTTCTTGCATTTCACATCTCTGAGGGGCATTTCAACAAACACTTGTTTTGCAAGAGAAGAGAGGAGCACAGTGTACTTCCGTCAGTGGGATTGTAGTACAGCCCTTGCTCGGAATGGTATGAAAGAAGAAGGTAAAGCCAATTTGGGGGTTACATTTCAAGTTTTTATATGGAGTCGAATCAAACCAGAATATTTTTTGATAATTTAGTTGATTTGAGTTCCAATAATATGATGCCAAGGTAATGGTCAATTTTTGGTAAATATTTTAACAGAGCAATTTTGGCTTCATGTAGCGCACGGTCTATAGAATCAAAACAGAGGTGCATATGGTTCGTGCGCTGCATGAAACTAAAACTGCTCTGTTAAAATATTTACCCTTACTTTTCACAGCAAGTTTCCCTTCGTTAAATGTCTTAGTTGCATGCTAATTTGGAAAAGAGTGAGGCTATGGTAATATATACATTACTGATCGACCTGTGCAATGGATGCATATCGCTATTTTTAATTATTTCAACAATTGATCCGAACCATTCAACATAATCTTCATATCTAAATGTATTTGTAAACCAAATTTTATATTTTTAAGATTTTTATACTATTTTTTTCAAATCAAGTTGTTTTTTACCTATGTAAAATAGTATTAAAAAAATTCTCAAAAAACATAAAATTTGGTCTGTAAGTATATTTTCGTATGAAGATCATGTTGAACAATTTAGATCGGCTGCTTGAACTTTACAAATGGACAAACTGAAAGTTTATTCATGATATTTATAAATTTTATATTCTATCTAATTGATTAAATTAATTTCCTTGTTTGAAATTTGTGCAGCATTGAGATCCAAGTTTTTGATAGAATGTCTCAGAACCTGTTGAGTAAAGTTCTCCATTTGCATCATTTGGAAAATAAAAGAATTATATCTAAGAGAATAGCAAACCAAAATAGTAAATAATATAGAAGCACAGAAGTAAAGGAACAGAGTGATGTTTTGCATTATATTGCTTAGGTACGTAGATACGAGAAACAGAGAGTTGCAAATGACTCAACATACTGGTACGTTAAATTAATTAAGTTGTCTTCTGCTCACTGTCTTATTATATATATGTTATTGATTAACAATTAAGGGTTTTATTTGAGTTGATATGGCGGGATTACTTCAGGTTTCTTTCAATGAAGTATGGCAACTCCATATTTCATTTAGGTATCAATTAAAAATAATTTAGTTCCATCAATTTTTTAATTAGCCCTGATTGTCATCTTTAATGTCTTCAATATTGTAATATTTTTCGTCAATTCCATCTCCTCTCATTTCAAAAATGTTTGAAGCCAATTACTTGGGTTTGGCCAGTTTGAAATTTTAATGAAATAGTAAGATCTATTTAGAATCAAAGATTTACATCTCTTAAAAAGCATAATTAAAGATAATTAAAGGAAGAAAGGAAAGATTAAAAGTAATTTATATTGATTGGTCATCTTTTTGAAATTACTTTTTGAAGCTTGGAGAGATGGTCGAATTGGGTACCAAGCTTTTGTTTTCATTAAATAGCATTTTGTTCAAGTTCTGGGTCCAAAACGCAAAATAAGTATCATTTTGTTTTTGCAATACAAAACAAACGATGCTTGAGCCAAATTTGGGTGAAATTTTTGACGAGCGGGTAGTTCGATCTTATTGTACTAAATTACAAGCAATAAATTTATTTGTGACTAACGAAATTAGCTTGGGCCAAATGGTGTTTAATGGATCATACTTGGAAATTAAAATGTAAGTTTTTACTACTAATTTTGTTAGTGATGCTTAATCATCACATGGTTTCAATAATAAAATTGAGTGGGCCTAATGGGCTTTGGTCCGGGGCCCAGTAATCATTCAAATTAGAAACCAGGGTCCTTGCATATTTGTCTTATTAATTCATAACCTGTTCCTCAATAGGTAGAATATTTGAGTGTTTTCTGATCACAAATGTCAAACGAATTCGTTTTCTGTTGCTGGGTACGTGCTATCCAAGATGGAATTAGAAAATTTGAACAATATATATAGAAGATGTCTAAATTATATCCAGATCAAACTAGTTGTCATGATCAATATATATAGAATTTGGACCCAATGGACTTTGTTCAGAGCCCATGATCAATATATATAGTCACATCGATTATATGCTTGGGCCAAATGGTCTTTAGTGGATGATATATATTTACTAGGAAATTAAAAACGAACTTAATATTAACAATTAGTGAGCGCTGCTTAATCATCACACGTGGCACTAATGGGATTTGGTCCGGGGGCCCAATATCCATTAAAATTTAAAAAGCAGGGTTTTGCATATTGTCTTATTTAAAAATCAGGATAGATCCGGATATCTGCTCCGTTTAGCACTCGTAAAATAATCCAGATCCGAATTCAGTATTAGGATCATATCTGCTTATGGAGTGGATTTGGACCAGATAATCCGGATCCGTTTACAACCCTCTAGTGATAACCAGGTTAATACATGTTTGATCTTTTCATAAATCAACAATTAGTTGCTGCAAGGAGATTTCTATAACGATTCGTAATGAAGTTTACTTTATTAGAAAATAAAATGCGTTTTATAATTGTAATATATATATATATGTATATATATATTTTTTATGAACTCAAATGTACCATTTCTACACCTCTATTTGGCATATAATATTTGTCATATGGTACCATCTCTGGTATAATTTTGTTTTCCTCCTGTAATTAATACAACCTTGCTTCTCAACTTGATGATATACATGTATCTTTTTAACTTATTAAAAAAACTTCTTGACAAAACTTGTTTAGGACATTTTTGCCGATTGGGATTGGTTTTATTTTTTTTTTTTTTGCAAGTTACAAATCATTAGTTATATTTAAGTTTTATATTAGTCGCAGGTACGAAATATGATTAAAAAATTACCCTTTTGTTGTTATTAAAAGTGGGATCTAGCCCACCGAAAAATAGTACAAGATGAAACTTACCTTCTTTCATTCAAAATATAAATAACACACAAAAAATAGAAATATGAACAGATCATCTTGATCTACCCATGAGTGATGTTGGATTGCTGGTTTATCAAAACTAATTAAACTTCAGTACATAGAATTTTGGGCCTTGATTCTTTCGTAAAATGAACACAAGAATTTTGGGCCTTATAATTAATCTTACTAATAAGTTCATAGACTTTCCTTGAATTCCTATTTACCAATAGGACCCTAAATTAACAAATCTCAACAATGTGCATCCATTGTTTGATGTCGATCAAGATTATATCTAGATTTGTTGTTTGGGGCTGAAAAATATTTATAGTTTAACGCTCTATTATAATAAAAATGGTAAATCCGAAAATAACCTTTTTTTAATTTTCCTAAAGTTGAATTGCTGCATATTTATTTTCCCCTTGGAATGACAAAAATCCTTCCCATAATTTTTTTTTCTTTTTATTCCCAGCAACAAGAGGCTTCTTATATGTTATAAAGCTTTTTTGAGTTAAAAGCTATGACATATCGTAGAATTCTAGTAACTAAATTAAGGATTTTTAGTTATGTACTGATTATCAAATAAATCTTTTTTTACATAATTTAGTATGTACTGATTATCAAATAAATCTTCTCTTATTTTAATGAACTGCATCAGCAAATGGTGGAAGATCGGCCATGGCTAGTTTTTGTTTAGTTCTTTGTTATATTCAGTCAGTTACTTTTGTTATTTCTATGTTGGATTACGAAGAAAATGATATTTAGTGTTTTGCCGATTGTTAAGTGGTTAGTAAAGTTGCAATCAATAACTGGATGTGTTTGTTTTGAGGCTTCCCTGTTTCCTCTTTTCTTTACTATTTTGCAAATTGGAAAAAAAAAACAAAAGTTGCACAATTAGTGTAGAGTGATTTTGAGCTTTTGATATTGTTTTATTTAAAATTGAAACAAGCGTGCAGAATTTGTTTGATTGGTAGTTCGTATGGAATCTGCTTTTAGCTCATAATAATATACCTAACTTGCATCAATTAATGCGAAACAAATATTATCTTTTCTGTTACAAAGTGCAATTGCAAATGCGAAACAAATATCATCCATTATAATTGAAAATGCAGTTTATTTGTTTATGCAAATTTCGTACAAGTCCATAGCATATTTTGAATTGTGGAAATTAAATATTGTGATTTGTGGAATTCATAGGTGGAGCCGAGGAGAGGACAACTGGATTGGGTCAAGTCATCCCCTTTTAATTATGTGATAAAATCTTTCAATATATGGAGGGTTCCACTTCTCGTCTCTAGTGCTTGGGCGGCTGCTAGGATTTTTTAAAATCGCTAAAAACCAAATTAACAAGAAAGAGGCCCTACAATGCTCATATATATCTTAATTATATATATTATAATTAATAAGAAAGAGGCCCTACAATGTAACACATTCCTTAATCAATTTCATAGACGGTGGAAAATTACTTTTCCTCTCCACCAAATCTTTTAATTAATAATTAGTCATTTTCTTTCCATATTAGTTAATTCCTCTCTTCCCCAACTTTCGCAGAAGCTACCAATTAAAATATGGAAATGAGAATGATGAAAATGATGTTTTATTGATTGCTTGCGTTCTGATTTTTACATGGTGTATACAAGGATATTTATAGCCTAAATTATATGAGTATTTCTACTAGCTGTTAGGCTAATTCCTAATTTACTCAATTATATGAGTATTTCAATAGCTGTTAGCCTTTTACGCTGGAGTTGTTGCCTATTTAAACCCTAATTACATAATTAAGCTAGGTATCAAATATAGATTGACAGCTACCAGATGGATGCAAACTTATTTGTTGCCTAAACTAGCCTATGATGGATATTCTGAGGCTATTTTTCAACAAATTAAACAAATAGCTAATGATATCCAAGAAAAATATAAATCTTCATTTTCATCATTTGGAAAATAAAAGAATTATAAGAGAATAGCAAATTAAAATAGTAAATAATATAGAAGCACAAAAGTAAAGGAACAGAGTGATGTTTTGCATTATGTCATTCCAAATCAAAGGTGTTCCTTGCTTAGGAAGGTAGATATGAGAACAGAGAGTTGCAAATGACTCAACATACTGGTAATTCATCACTGATACTTCTACCAATATTATTTATATCTTTTGTTTTAGTAGCAGGGGCAAATTAAATTGAGTTGTCTTCTGCTCAGTGTCTTATTATATGTTAACATTTTTTTCCTCTTCCTTAACTCTAGATACCCCTTTTATAGATATCAGGAAAGAGCTATCTACCACTGGATTCATGTCAAATCAGTGCTGGAATTATAGAGCTGTGTGGTTTGAGACATGTCTCATCGATTATGAGCCTGCTTCAAATTATGGTAACTGGACTTGTGGAGCTGGTGAGTTACTCATCTAATTATCAAACAAGTTCTTCCCTTTCGTTGAAAGAACAATTTAACTAAAAACTGTTCTTTTTTTTTACCCCTAATAGGAGTTGGTAATAACCCAAGAGAAGATCATTATTTCAGTATCCCTAAGCAGGTAAAATATATTACAAGATCAAAGTTACCTTCCTCATTTAAAATATAAATCCCAAACAAAGAATCAAAATTTTGAATGGATCATCTTGACCTACCCATGAGCGATGCTATTTTGCATGTGCTATGGCTGTAAGATATAATGGACAGTGGCTGTGTGTAGGTGGCCAACTTCAGGTACCTTCATATTGTTTATTTTGATTTCTATGAAATCGGTGAATAACTCCACTTTTATTCAAGAAAAAACTGTGAGTTGGTTCCATTAATTTAATCACCTTAATTGGTTATGTACATTAAATATCTTTTGTGCATATTAACGTCCAATCTTGAAAGTTTCAAAATTATAAAATAATACAATATATCAGGATTCTATAAAAGCTAGCTATAGCTATGCTATCGCTATATCAACTATTTTTGGCGCAAGCGCTAGCTATAGCTATTTTTTTAGTTTTTCTGGATAATCGCTATTTAGAACCTTGCAATATGTAACTAATCTGGATGATTTCAAAGTTTTGACCCATGCTAAAAATTAATTATCCCTTCCCATTATTTATTATGTAACAATGAAGACATGGTAAGCATGATTTGATCCAACCTTCTAAATAGTGATTATTGTGTCATCGCTTAAAGACTAAAAAATAAAAAATAAAAACTATCACGAATAGGGTAGATATAGGAAAATCTATCCTATATGGTGTTTTTTTTAAAATTATATTCTATATTTCTATTCATTATCAACATTATCTAAAGTCTCATAGAGAAATAAGTAACACCAAATTGATTAAGGAATTATAATATTTATATTCAACCAGTACAAAGTCCAAATTGCTAATCTCTAGTAATATCATAAAATATGCATAAACTATCTTCACTTTTCTATTCAAAATAATATAAACATCATGTCATAAACTAACTATATTTTTCCTATTTAAAAGAAAAAATAATACATGTCTTGAAATATTTTGGTCCTTAAATAAATTTTTATTTTGGACCATCAAACAACACTACTACAAAAAACGTCTTCCTACACTGTACCTTATACACGGATTTTCTAAATTTTATAAAAAAAACGTGTATAAAATCGGATTTTTCCAGTGCTCAAGGAATTATACACAGATAATAACACTCCAATCAGTGTCCGTGTGGAAATTAAAGAATCCTACACGGATATTTCAGTAAATATCCGTGTATAAAACGTGAGAGAGCTACACGGTTTTTTACTGAAATATCCGTGTAGGATTATATTATGTACACGGTTATTTATAGAATAAGCCGTGTGTAAATATAGAGAGAGCTACACGGATTAATATTTTAAAATCCGTGTAGGAAGGGTCATTTAGGGTTATAATGAACACTTGCAGCGCCGTTTTGGTCAATTAATATCACTCTCTCTCCTCTGGATTGGCTTGGATCTGATTATTGCGCAGCTGGTCCGAGATTGCCGATTTTTTTCTTCGATTTTCTCCTCTTTGTTGCTCAAGTAAGTAATTGATCTATTTATTTCTTTAATTTTCTATTAATTTCTTGTTATTGCATATTTAGGGTTTAGGGTTTCATTGATCCATAATTAGTGTTAATAATTAGTGTATTGTTGTCCAATAACCGACCTATTAATATAATTTTAGGTCCATGCCCGTTCAAAATTAATCCAATAGGGATTAATTTTGAATAGTCCCCGGTTTGGGACTGCTCTTTGAATATTGTGTCTCATTTAGGATGTGAACACATGTTAGCGGGGTTTAATTAGTATTTGAGGAAATATTCGACAGTATTTCTCCTTATTACTCCTACGAGTATGTGGTCTTTACGCATACTTGGGGAGTTAAGGGGAAATGCTGCCGAATTTTTCTCAAATACTAATTAAATTCCGCTAACATGTGTTCACATATGAGGCACAATATTCAAAGGATGGGTTAGGATTGTAAACCGGCCCTTTGCATAAATTTTGTAAAATTTATACAGCGTGCGCTGCTGCGTGCAGCATATATAAATTTTGAAAAGGTTATCTTTAAAGTAATCAAATTCTCGCTACTATATCCATGAGGCTCCAGTTGATCATTATTTATTATATAGTACTTTGTTCACACTTCACGGCGCACTGCCAGCTGCATGCTTATTTGTATTTAATGGCACGTACATCTCGAGGTCTACTAACTTCATTTGTTTAATTAAGTTGATTCGTTCGAGTTCAAATAACTTCTCGAATTCAAACCTATTAATTAAAATAAAAAAAATAAACATAATAAAAAATAATAAAAATAACATATTCTTACGTAATAAAAACAACAAATGATATCATTTTACATATTAAAAAATAACAAAGTTAGTTCAAATCCATAATTTCTCACTGTCTTATTATATGTTAACATTTTTTTCCTCTTCCTTAACTCTAGATACCCCTTTTATGAGTCCGAATCTGCTGCGATTCTTCGCTCATGAACAGTAGCCTACGATCCCTGCTTTTCCAAATCGAACTGTTGAATTGTTTCGAGATTCGTGCAAGAAAAAATCAGCTGTTTTGAGATACGTGCACGAAATTATTGGACGGCTAGATTTGGAAAAGCAGAGATTTTAGAGTTACTGTTCATGCTTTTAGGATCGCAGCAGATGTCAATTCCCCTTTTATAGATATCAGGAAAGAGCTATCTACCACTGGATTCATGTCAAATCAGTGCTGGAATTATAGAGCTGTGTGGTTTGAGACATGTCTCATCGATTATGAGCCTGCTTCAAATTATGGTAACTGGACTTGTGGAGCTGGTGAGTTACTCATCTAATTATCAAACAAGTTCTTCCCTTTCGTTGAAAGAACAATTTAACTAAAAACTGTTCTTTTTTTTTACTCCTAATAGGAGTTGGTAATAACCCAAGAGAAGATCATTATTTCAGTATCCCTAAGCAGGTAAAATATATTACAAGATCAAAGTTACCTTCCTCATTTAAAATATAAATCCCAAACAAAGAATCAAAATTTTGAATGGATCATCTTGACCTACCCATGAGCGATGCTATTTTGCATGTGCTATGGCTGTAAGATATAATGGACAGTGGCTGTGTGTAGGTGGCCAACTTCAGGTACCTTCATATTGTTTATTTTGATTTCTATGAAATCGGTGAATAACTCCACTTTTATTCAAGAAAAAACTGTGAGTTGGTTCCATTAATTTAATCACCTTAATTGGTTATGTACATTAAATATCTTTTGTGCATATTAACGTCCAATCTTGAAAGTTTCAAAATTATAAAATAATACAATATATCAGGATTCTATAAAAGCTAGCTATAGCTATGCTATCGCTATATCAACTATTTTTGGCGCAAGCGCTAGCTATAGCTATTTTTTTAGTTTTTCTGGATAATCGCTATTTAGAACCTTGCAATATGTAACTAATCTGGATGATTTCAAAGTTTTGACCCATGCTAAAAATTAATTATCCCTTCCCATTATTTATTATGTAACAATGAAGACATGGTAAGCATGATTTGATCCAACCTTCTAAATAGTGATTATTGTGTCATCGCTTAAAGACTAAAAAATAAAAAATAAAAACTATCACGAATAGGGTAGATATAGGAAAATCTATCCTATATGGTGTTTTTTTTAAAATTATATTCTATATTTCTATTCATTATCAACATTATCTAAAGTCTCATAGAGAAATAAGTAACACCAAATTGATTAAGGAATTATAATATTTATATTCAACCAGTACAAAGTCCAAATTGCTAATCTCTAGTAATATCATAAAATATGCATAAACTATCTTCACTTTTCTATTCAAAATAATATAAACATCATGTCATAAACTAACTATATTTTTCCTATTTAAAAGAAAAAATAATACATGTCTTGAAATATTTTGGTCCTTAAATAAATTTTTATTTTGGACCATCAAACAATACTACTACAAAAAACGTCTTCCTACACTGTACCTTATACACGGATTTTCTAAATTTTATAAAAAAACGTGTATAAAATCGGATTTTTCCAGTGCTCAAGGAATTATACACAGATAATAACACTCCAATCAGTGTCCGTGTGGAAATTAAAGAATCCTACACGGATATTTCAGTAAATATCCGTGTATAAAACGTGAGAGAGCTACACGGTTTTTTACTGAAATATCCGTGTAGGATTATATTATGTACACGGTTATTTATAGAATAAGCCGTGTGTAAATATAGAGAGAGCTACACGGATTAATATTTTAAAATCCGTGTAGGAAGGGTCATTTAGGGTTATAATGAACACTTGCAGCGCCGTTTTGGTCAATTAATATCACTCTCTCTCCTCTGGATTGGCTTGGATCTGATTATTGCGCAGCTGGTCCGAGATTGCTGATTTTCTTCTGATTTTCTCCTCTTTGTTGCTCAAGTAATTGATCTATTTATTTCTTTAATTTTCTATTAATTTCTTGTTATTGCATATTTAGGGTTTAGGGTTTCATTGATCCATAATTAGTGTTAATAATTAGTGTATTGTTGTCCAATAACCGACCTATTAATATGATTTTAGGTCCATGCCCGTTCAAAATTAATCCAATAGGGATTAATTTTGAATAGTCCCCGGTTTGGGACTGCTCTTTGAATATTGTGTCTCATTTAGGATGTGAACACATGTTAGCGGGGTTTAATTAGTATTTGAGGAAATGTTCGACAGTATTTCTCCTTATTACTCCTACGAGTATGTGGTCTTTACGCATACTTGAGGAGTTAAGGGGAAATGCTGCCGAATTTTTCTCAAATACTAATTAAATTCCGCTAACATGTGTTCACATATGAGGCACAATATTCAAAGGGTGGGTTAGGATTGTAAACCGGCCCTTTGCATAAATTTTGTAAAATTTATACAGCGTGCACTGCTGCGTGCAGCATATATAAATTTTGAAAAGGTTATCTTTAAAGTAATCAAATTCTCGCTACATGGTGTTTTTTTTAAAATTATATTATATATTTCTATTCATTATCAACATTATCTAAAGTCTCATAGAGAAATAAGTAACACCAAATTGATTAAGGAATTATAATATTTATATTCAACCAGTACAAAGTCCAAATTGCTAATCTCTAGTAATATCATAAAATATGCATAAACTATCTTCATTTTTCTATTCAAAATAATATAAACATCATGTCATAAACTAACTATATTTTTCCTATTTAAAAGAAAAAATAATACATGTCTTGAAAAATTTTGGTCCTTAAATAAATTTTTATTTTGGACCATCAAACAAAAACCTATGCAGCATAGTGTTCGCTATTTGCGCTACGTGCTATATATAGAGGCCTTAGCTGAATTAGGACACTTTTGTCCCATACCTTAACGTTTAAAATCCGAAAACGTTATAACACACTATCTAGAACACTATTTGAATCAGATTCGTATCTTCAGATGTGCTCTGAGAAAAACATTTTTAATATGGTGCACACTAAAGATCTGATCTAAATACATTATTACTGTAGGATCCGAATTCATATATACCTGCACTGGATTATTTCAATGTTTTGATCCATGCCAAAATTAATTATTCCTTTCACATGGTAGCTAGGCATGATGTAGATTGGAATTATTTGTATATGATGTATAGGTGAGCAACATTACCATGTGAAAACCAAATTAAGATTCTTACTTTCACACCGCAATATCACATGGTATCTTTATTTTTTTATTTTCTGAAAGGTTGGTAGTGGGTTCACACCGCAATATCAATTAAATTAAGAAAAAAAAAGAGGCCCTACGATGTGAGACGTACCTTAATCAATTTCGTAGACGGAGGAAAATTACTTCTAATCTTTCCTTTCTTCCTTTAATTATGCTTTTTAAGAGATGCAAATCTTTGATTCTAAATAGATCTTACTGTTTCATTAAAATTTCAAACTGCCCCAACCCAAGTAATTGGCTTCAAACATTTTTGGAATGAGAGGAGATGAAATTGATGAAAAATATTACAATATTGAAAAATTAAAGATGACAATCAGGGCTGAATTAAAAATTGAAGGAACTAAATTATTTTTGATCGATACCTAAATGAACTGAAGTAAACCCGCCATATATATCAACTCCAATATAACACTAAATTGTTAATCCAAAAGATATAATAAGACAGTGAGCAGATGAAAACTTAATTTAATATGCCTCTGCTACAAAAACAAAAGAAATATGTAATATTGGTAGTAATATCAGTGATGAATTACCAGTATGTTGAGTCATTTGCATCTCTCTGTTTCTCTTATCTACGTACCTAAGGAAGGAACAACTCATATATTAGAATGACATGATGCAAAACGTACATCATTCTGTTCGTTTCCTTTTGTGCTTCTATATTATTTACTATTTTAATTTGCTATTCTCTTATAATTCTTTTATTTTCCGAATGATGAAAATGGAGATTTTATATTTTCTTGGATATCATTAGCTATTTGATTCAATTACTAGTCCAGAATATTTAATTGTTATTAGTGAATAAATTTAATTCATATTTTTTGATGTATTCTTTAATACCATGAAGACCAGAATAAATTTACTTCATATCTTTAAAAATACCATGCTTCTAAAAAAAACAAAGAATAAATAAAATTGGACCTCTTCATAGATGTACCGTGGAGATATATAGTGCCAAAAGACAACCAAGGGGAGAATTTTGTCGAATAATGGGGACCTATCTTAATATTCCTTGTTTCTTTATACACCTTCAATTAATTTATCCTGCACCAAAAACATGTAGAATTAATCAATGCTTAAAATTAAATAATGAATGAATGTAGTGTTCCAAAATTGCCCCCGGGAGCGTGCCCTGCCCGTGCCCGGCCCGTCCTGCCCGTGCCCGTGCCACGGGCACCCACGGACACACGGGCACACGGGCACGGGCGTTAAACGGGCCGGACCTGAAATTCTTTTTCCCTGCCCGTGACTGCCCGGCCCGTGCGCCCGTGTGCCCGTGCCCGTGCCTCGTGTTTTTTTTTTTTTTTTTTTTCCGAAATTTATTTGAAATTTGAATTTGAAACCCTTTCCCTCCACCCGGCCCCCTGCCCGCCCCCACCCGGACCCCCCGGCCCCGAACCCCCCTGCCCGGACCCCTCCTCCCCCTCCCCTGGGCCGTGGCTAGCCTCCACGTAGCACCCAGCCACAGCCACCCAGGCCCCATTGCCCCAAAGAGCGAAGCAAAGCAGGAAATTTTTTTTTTTTTTTTTTTAAATTTAAATTTTAATCCCTCCAATTCTCCAAACAAACATCTATAAATATACATCCATTCCTCTCAATATTTTCATCTCTCATTCTCTCAATCTCAATCTCAATCTCAATCTCATTATTTTTATTATTCTCCGATTTT
The DNA here is from genome assembly GCA_024447655.1 of Carex scoparia. NCBI lineage: Eukaryota > Viridiplantae > Streptophyta > Magnoliopsida > Poales > Cyperaceae > Carex > Carex scoparia. The sequence goes on along the minus strand of JAJHPE010000016.1, from coordinate 6,419,557 downwards.
AATTTTATTGTTAAAAAAAAATGTAGTTGTTTAACAAATACGCAAACGGAATTACGAAGGTATTCTCGAAGATTTTCCCGCGAAATTAAAAAGGTAACATTAATTTTTGTTAGATTACATTTTGTTAGATTAAATTTTGCTAGATTAAATTTTGTTAGATTGAAATATTGAATGTTAGATTTATTTTTGTAGAGAAATTTAGAATTTAAATTAAATGTTAGATTTATTGAATGTTAAGTAATTAGATTTGTTAAATTTGTTAAGTAGTTAGATTTGTAGTTAGATTTATTAAATTTGTAGTTAGATTTGTAGTTAGATTTATTTTTTGGAAATGTGAAGTAATTATATTTGTTTTAGAATATGTTATAATTAATTTTGAAATTCTGATTTATTTTTAATAGGTTAGATTTATTTTTTGGAGTACTCTACCCTGCCCGGCCCGTCTGTAGTACTCTACCCTGCAGAAAAGGACAGCACACGTGGTATAAAGCTCAATATAATTAATGGAATCTTGCACAAAATCCTGAAGCGTGCTTTCATTATTGGGACAAAATCCTGTATCAATAATTACCAGTCAATTATTGGTGCATTTCTTTATCTCATATTTGCAGCGAATATTTTTTTAAAACTTTAAACGACCATAACTTTTGCTAGGAAAGTCGGATTGACGCGTATGACGTCAATTTGGAAAGGGGAGGAGGAGACGGTGGCGACCGTCACCCGGGGTCAACCCGGGGTAGCCGGAAAATCAGAATCGCCAAAAAACATCGTTTAGTGCCTCAAAAAATTAAGTTTAAGGTTTTTAGTGCCAAAAAACGTCGTTTAGTGCCAAAAAACGTCGTTTATTTTTTAATCTATTGTTTTAAAATAAGAGTTTAATTATTTAAAGTAATTGATTTAAGAAATTTTTAATTTATATTTTATTATAACAAAAATTATCGAGTTACAACCATGTCAAATGAATTTAAATTTGTATGAATTTGAATTTATAATTTATTGGTATGAATTTGGATTTATAATTATTTATAATTTGAATTTATAAAAAAAAAAAGAAAAAAAAAACAATAAAAAAAACAGAAAAAAAATAAACAGTAAAAAAAAAAAATTACACACTTTAGTTAAGTTAATTAAATTAAAGTGTACAAAACAAACAAGGGCCAATGAGGTTCCTAAGCACAAGAACAAGTACAAATGAAGTTCATGAGCACAAGACCAAGCGCAAAAGATGTTGTTATGCACATGAACAACGCAAATTGGGGTTGTTAAGCACATGAACAAGGGCAAACGAGGTTGCTAAGCACAAGAACAAGTGCAAACTAGGTTCCTAAACACAAGAACAAGGTCAAACGAGGTTCCTGAGCACAAGAACTGATGCAAATGATGTTCATAAGCACAAGATCAAGGTCAAAAGAGGTTGTTAAGCATACGAACAACACCAATTGTGGTTGTTAAGCACACAAACAAGGACAAAAGAGATTTCTTAGGACAAGAACAAGTGCAAATGTGGTTCATAAGCACGATCAAGCGCAAAATGTGTTGTTCAGCACATGAACAACGGAAATTGAGGTTGTTAAGCACACGAACAAGGGCAAACGAGGTTCCTAAGCACAAGAACAAGTCAAAATGAAGTTCATAAGCACAAGATCAAGCCAAAAGAGGTTGTTAAGCACACGTAGAACGCTAATTGAGGTTGTTAAGCGCACAAAAAAGGGCCAATGAGGTTCCTAAGCACAAGAACAAGTGCAAATGAGGTTCATAAGCAGAAGATCTAGCACAAAAGTGGTTGTTAAGCACACGAACAACGCCAATTAAAGTTGTTAAGCACACAAACAGGGGGAAATGAGGTTCCTTAGTACAAGAACATATGTAAATGAGGTTCATAAGCACAAGATCTAGCGTAAAATAGGTTGTTAAGCACACGAACAACGATAATTGAGGTCGTTAAGCACACAAATAAGGGCCAATGAGGTTCCCAAGCACAAGAACAAGTGCAAATGAGGTTCATAAGCACAAGATCAAGCGCAAAAGAGGTTGTTAAGCAGACGAACAACGCCAATGGAGGTTGTTAAGCGCACAAACAAGGGCAAATGAGGTTCCTAACCACAAGAACAAGTGCAAATGAGGTTCAAAAGCACAAGATCAAGCGCAAAAGATGTTGTTATGCACATCAACAACGCAAATTGAGGTTGTTAAGCGCACGAACAAGGGAAAAAGAGGTTCCTAAGCACAAGAACAAGTGCAAATTGAGGTTGATTAGCATAAGATCAAGTGCAAAAGAGGTGGTTAAGCACACGAACAATGCTAATTGAGCTTGTTAAGCGCACAAACAAGGGTAAATGAGGTTCCTAAGCACAAGAACAAGTGCAAATGTGGTTCATAAGCACAAGATCAAGCGCAAAAGATGTTGTTCAGCACATGAACAACGGAAATTGAGGTTGTTAAGCACAGGAACAAGGGCAAAGGAGGGTCCTAAGCACAAGAACAAGTCAAAATGAAGTTCATAAGCACAAGATCAAGCCAAAAGAGGTTGCTAAGCACACGTACAACGCTAGTTGAGGTTGTTAGGCACACAACCAAGGGCCAGTAAGGTTCCTAAGCTTAAGAACAAGTGCAAATGAGGTTCATAAGCACAAGATCTAGCGCAAAAGCACATGAACAGCGCAAATTGAGGTTGTTAAGCACACGAAAAAGGGAAAACTTGGTTCCTAAGCACAAGAACAAGTGCAAATGGGGGTCATCAGCACAAGATCAAGCGGAAAAGGGTTGTTCAGCACACGAACAACGGTAATTGAGGTTGTTAAGCACACAAACAAGGGCCAATGAATTTCCTAAGCACAAGCACAAGTGCATATGAAGTTCATAAGAACAAGACCAAGCGCAAAAGATGTTGTTATGCACATGAACAATGCAAATTGAGGTTGTGAAACACATCAACAAGGGCAAACGAGGTTGCTAAGCACAAGAACAAGTGCAAACGAGGTTCCTAAGCACAAGAACAAGGTCAAACGAGGTTCCTAAGCACAAGAACATATGCAAATGATGTTCATAAGCACAAGATCAAGGTCAAAAGGGATTGTTAAGCATACGAACAACACCAATTCAGGTTGTTAAGCACACAAACAAGGGCAAAAGAGGTTCCTTAGTACAAGAACAAGTGCAAATGAGATTCATAAGCACAAGAACAACAACAATTGAGGTTGTTAAGCACACAAACAAGGGCAAATGAGGTTCCTAAGCACAAGAACAAGTGCAAATGAGGTTCATAAGCACAAGATCAAGCTCAAAAGATGTTGTTATGCACATCAACAATGCAAATTGAGGTTGTTAAGCACACGAACAAGGGAAAAAGATGTTCCTAAGCACAATAACAAGTGCAAATTGAGGTTGATTAGCATAAGATGTAGCACAAAAGAGGTTGTTAAGCACACGAACAACGTTAATTGAGGTCGTTAAGCACACAAACAAGGGCCAATGAGGTTTCCAAGCACAAGAACAAGTGCAAATGAGGTTCATAAGCACAAGATCAAGCGCAAAAGATGTTGTTATGCACATCAACAACGCAAATTGAGGTTGTTAAGCACACGAACAAGGGAAAAAGAGGTTCCTAAGCACAAGAACAAGTGCAAATTGAGGTTGATTAGCAAAATATCAAGCGCAAAAGAGGTTGTTAAGCACACGAACAACGCTAATTGAGGTTGTTAAGCGCACCAACAAGGGTAAATGAGGTTCCTAAGCATGACAACACGTGCAAATGTGGTTCATAAGCACAAGATCAAGAGCAAAAGATGTTGTTCAGCATATGAACAACGGAAATTGAGGTTGTTAAGCTCACGAACAAGGGCAAACGAGGTTCCTAAGCACAAGAACAAGTGAAAATGAAGTTCATAAGCACTAGGTCAAGCCAAAAGAGGTTGTTAAGCACACGTACAACACTAATTGAGGTTGTTAAGCTCACAACCATGGGCCAATGAGGTTCCTAAGCACAACAACAAGTGCAAATGAGGTTCATAAGCACAAGATCAAACACAAAAGAGGTGCTAAGCACATGAACATCGCAAATTGAGGTTGTTAAGCCCACGAACAAGGGCAAATGAGGTTCCTAAGCACAAGAACAAGTGCAACTGAGGTTCATCAGCACAAGTGCGGAAAAGAGGTTGTTAAGCACACGAACAACATTAATTGAGGTTGTTAATCACACAAACAAGGGCCAATGAGGTTTCTAAGCACAAGAACAAGTGCAAATGAAGTTCATAAGCACAAGACCAAGCGTAAAATATGTTGTTATGCACATGAACAACGCAAATTGAGGTTGTTAAGCACATGAATAACGGCAAACGAGATTGCTAAGCATAAGAACAAGTGCAAAAAAGATTCATAAGCACAAGATCAAGTGCAAAAGATGTTGTGAAGCACATTAACATCGCCAATTGTGGTTATTAAGCACACAAACAAAGGCAAATGAGGTTCCTAAGAATAAGAACAAGTGCAAATGAGGTTCATAAGCACAAGATCAAGCGCAAAAGTGGTTGTTAAGCACACGAACTACGGCAATTAAGGTTGTTAAGCACACAAACAGGGGGAAATGAGGTTCCTCAGTACAAGAACATGTGCAAATGAGGTTCATAAGCACAAGATCTAGCGTAGAAGAGGTTGTTAACCACACGAAAAACGTTAATTCAGGTCGTTAAGCACACAAACAAGGGCCAATGAGGTTCCCAAGCACAAGAACAAGTGCAAATGTGGTTCATAAGCACACGATCTAGCATAAAAAAGGGAGTTAGGCACATGAACAGCGCAAATTGAGGTTCCTAAGCACAAGAACAAGTGCAAATGAGGTTCATCAGCACAAGATGAAGCGCAAAAGAGGTTGTTATGCACACGAACAACGCTAATTGAGGTTGTTAAGCACACAAACAAGGGCAAAAGAGGCTTCTAAGCACAAGCACAAGTGCAAATGACGTTCAGAAGCACAAGATCAAGAGCAAAAGGGGTCGTTAAGTAGACGAACAATGCCAATTGAGGTTGTTAAGCACGCAAACAAGGGCAAATGATGTTCCTAAGCACAAGAACAAGTTTAAATGAGGTTCATAAGAACAATATCAAGCGCAAAAAAGGTTGTTAAGCACACGAACAACGCCAATTGAGGTTGTTAAGCACACAAACAAGGGCAATGAGGTTTCTTAGTACAAGAACAAGTGCAAATGAGGTTCATAAGCACAAGATCGAGCGCAAAAGATGTTGTTAAGCACATGAACAACGCCAATTGAGGTTGTTCAGCACACAAACAAGGGAAAAAGAGGTTCCTAAGCACAAGAGCAAGTGCAAATGAAGTTCATAAGCAGAGGATCTAGCGCAAAAGAGGTTGTTAAGCACTTGAACAGTGCAAATTGAGGTCGTTAAACACACGGAAAAGGGCAAACGGGGTTCCTAAGCACAAGAACAAGTGCAAATGAGGTTCATCAGCACAAGATCAACCGCAAAAGAGGTTGTTCAGCACACCAACAATGCAAATTGAGGTTGTTAAGCACACAAAAAGGGCAAATGAGGTTCCCAACCACAATAACAAGTGCAAATGAAGTCCATAAGCAAAAGACCAAGTGCAAAAAGATGTTGTTATGCACATGAACAACGCAAATTGAGGTTGTTAAGCACATGAACAAGGGCAAACAAGGTTGGTAAGCACAGGAACAGATGCCAATAATATTCATAACACAAGATCAAGGTGAAAAGAGGTTGTTAAGCACACGAACAACACCAATTCAGGTTGTGAAGCACACAAACAAGGGCAAAAGAGGTTCCTTAGTACAAGAACAAGTACAAATGAGGTTCATAAGCACAAGATCAAGCGCAAAAGGTGTTGTTAAGCACACGAACAACGCCAATTAAGGTTGTTAAGCACACAAACAAGGGCAAATGAGGTTCCTTAGTACAAGAACAAGTGCAAATGAGGTTCATAAGCACCAGATCAAGCGCAAAAGATGTTGTTAAGCACACGAACAACGCCAATTGAGGTTGTTAGGCACACAAACAAGGGCAAAAGAAGTTCCTAAGCACAAGAACAAGTGCAAATGTGGTTCATAAGCACAAGATCTAGCGCAAAAAAGGTTGTTAAGCACACGAACAGCGCAAATTGAGGTTGTTAAGCACACGAACAAGGGCAAACGAGGCACCTAAGCACAAGAACAAGTGCAAATGTGGTTCATCAACATAAGATCAAGCGGATAAGACGTTGTTAAGCAGACGAATAACGTTAACTGAGGTTGTTAAGCACACAAACAAGGGCCAATGAGGTTCCTCAGCACAAGAACAACTGCAAATGAACTTCATAAGCACAAGACCAAGCACAAAAGAAGTTGTTATGCACAAGAACAACGCAAATTGAGGTTGTTAAGCATATGAACAAGGGCAAACGAGGTTCGTAAGAACAAGAACAAGTGCAACAAAAATTCATAAGCACAAGATCAAGTGCAAAAGAGGTTGTTAAGCACACGAACAACGCCAATTGCGGTTGTTAAGCACACAAACAAGAGCAAATGAGGTTCCTTAGTACAAGAACATGTGCAAATGAGGTTCACAAGATCTAGTGCAAAAGATGTTGTTAAGCACACGAACAACACCAATTGAGGTTGTTAAGCACACAAACAAGGGCAAAAGAGGTTCCTAAGCACAACAACAAGTGCAAATGAAGTTCATAAGCATAAGATCTAGCGCAAAAGAGGTTGTTAAGCACATGAACAGTGCAAATTGAGGTTGTTAAACACACGAAAAAGGGCAAACGGGGTTCCTAAGCACAAGAACAAGTGCAAATGAGGTTCATCAGCACAAGATCAAGCGCAAAAGAGGTTGTTAAGCACACGAACAACGCCAATTGCGGTTGTTAAGCACACAGACAAGAGCAAATGAGGTTCCTTAGTACAAAAACATGTGTAAATGAGGTTCATAAGCAGAAGATCAAGCACAAAAGATGTTGTTAAGCACACGAACAACGCCAATTGTGGTTGTGAAGCACACAAACAAGAGCAAAAGAGGTTCCTAAGCACAAGAACAAAAGCAAATGAGGTTCATAAGCACAAGATCAAGCGCAAAAGAGGTTGTTAAGTACACGAACAACGCCAATTGAGGTTATTAAGCACGCAAAAATGGCAAATGAGGTTCCTAAGCACGAGAACAAGTGCAAATGACGCTCATAAGCACAAGATCAAGCGCAAAAGATGTTGTTAAGCACATGAACAGCGCAAATTGAGGTTGGTAAGCACACGAACAAGGGCAAACGAGGTACCTAAGCACAAGAACAAGTGCAAATGTGGTTCATCAACAGAAGATCAAGCGGAAAAGACGTTGTTAAGCACATGAATAACGTTAACTGAGGTTGTTAAGCACACAAAGAAGGGCCAATGAGGTTCCTCAGCACAAGAACAACTGCAAATGAACTTCATAAGCACAAGACCAAGCGCAAATTCAGGTTGTTAAGCACACAAACAAGGGCAAAAGAGCACAAGAACAAGAGGAAATGAGGTTCATAAGCATAAGATCAAGCGCAAAAGATGTTGCTGAGCACACAAACAACGCTAATTGAGGTTGTTAAGCACACAAACAAGGGCAAACGAGGTTCCTAAGCACAAAAACAAGTGCAAATGAGGTTCATTTGCACAAGATCAAGTGGAAAAGAGGTTACTAATGCAAATAAGGTTCATAAACACAAGATCAAGGGCAAAAGAGGTTAAGAAGCATATGAACAACGACAATTGAGGTTGTTAAGCACTCAAACAAGGGCAAATGAGGTTCCTAAGCACAACAACTGATGCAAATGAAGTTCATAAACACTAGATCAAGTGAAAAAGAGGTTTAGAAGCATGTGAACAACGACAATTGAGGTTGCTAAAGTCACAAACAAGGGAAAATGAGGTTGTTAAGCACAAGAACAAGTGTAAATGATGTTGCTAAGCACAATAACAAGTGCGAAAGAGGTTAAGAAGCACAGGTACAACGATAATTGAGGTTGTTAAGTACAAGAACAAGGGCAAATGAGGCTCCTATGCACAAGAACCAATGCGAGTATGGTTCATAAGCACAAGATCAAGGGCAAAAGAGGTTGTTAAGCACACGAACAACGGCAATTGAGGTCGTTAAGAACACAAACAAGAGCAAATGAGGTTGTTGAGCCCAAGAACAAGTGTAAATGATGTTGCTAAGCACAAGAACAAGGGAAAAAGAGGTTAAGAAGCATATGAATAATGACAATTGAGGTTGTTAAGTACACAAACAATGGGAAATGGGGTTCCTAAGCACAATAACCAATGCAAATGAGGTTCATAAGCACAAGATCAACGGCAAAAGAGGTTGTTAGGCACACGAACAACGCCAATTGAGGTTGTTAAGCACACAATCAAGAGCAAATAAGGTTCTTAAGCATAAGAACAAGTGTGAATGATGTTGCTAAACACAAGAACAAGGGCAAAAGAGGTTAAGAAACATATGAACAACGACAACTGAGGTTGTTAAGCACACGAACAAGGGCAAAATGAGGTTCCTAAGCACAAGAACCAATGCAAATGAGGTTCATAAGCACAAGATCAACGGCAAAAGAGGTTGTTAAGCACACGTACAACGCCAATTGAGGTTGTTAAGCAGTGATTCGATCGACCTCAAGCTGGCTGCCTCCAGTTGTTCTAGAACTTTCGCGATCGGACCACTGTTGGTTCTGAGCCATGTTGTCAATCAGGTTCATCGCTTCATGAGGTTCTCTTTCCATCAGAGCCCCACTTGCAACAGCATCAACTGATGTACGAGTAGATTCTGTTAGACCATCATAAAAAGTTTGAATTAACAACCAGTCAAGAATACCATGGTGTGGACATGAGTACTACAATTCCCTAAATCTTTCTCATGCCTTATTTAGGGGTGCATCAAACCTTTGCTTAAAATTGGTCAATTGGGTTCTTACCTTAGCAGTTTGTTTGTGAGGGAAAAATATAGTCAGGAAACTGTTAGACAATTCCCTCCAAGTGGTAATGGACTCTCTCGGTAATGACCTTAACTATTTTTTTGCTTTGTCCCTAAGTGTGAAAGGAAACAGTGCAAGCCTAATGTATTCAGTTGTCGCCTCAGTTGTTTTGATTGTGGTACAACATTCGAGAAAGGTCTGGAGATCTTCATGTGGATCTTCATGATCAAAGCCGTGAAAAGTGTTTTGCTGAACAATGTTAATGACGGCTAGAGCAAGGTTCGACATTTGTCCCACGACTCTCGGGAGTCTTGGTACATTGTTCTCATAGAGAGTTCTTGGCACGAAATATGTCATCTCATCTTCCTGGTCTGAAAGGATGTCCTCTTCGTGGTTGCTTATTGTTGATTTGCCTGCAATTCTTACTGGGCGATCAGTTTGCATGGATTGTCTTCTACACGGTCCGGATCGACAATTGGTAATGTAGGCTCGGAGTGCACGGACGGTGTAGGGGTTACAAGGCCCGTGTCACTGGTTGGTGCAGTAAGCTGAAGGATTGGAGGAGGTTCTAGACCTAGTCTTTTACTCCTCAGGTTGTAGTCACCCGTCTGTGGTGGTACAAAGGCCAGCTTTTCTGCAATGGAGAAAAACAAAATAAAAGATACAAGTTAAAATCTAGAATTTAAATAAAATAAGCAGAAATCTAGATGATGCTGTCCCCGGCAACGGCGCCAAAAACTTGTTCGCACAAAAGTGTACTTCTAAGTTTCAGTACAGCAAGCTGTACCTTTTAAACCTCGATTCTACTTTTGATTCGGACTGCAGTGCACAATCCTATCGTTGGTATTGTCGGGTATCGATCCACAGAACAGTTCAACTACTTAACTAGATTTTTACTCAGATTATCTTAAGACTAGAAGTGTTTGAAAGGTTGAGTTGGTTGTTCCAGGTTCAATAACAATGAATAAAACTGAAAGTAAATTAAACTGGACTTTAAAAATCAATTAAAACAAGCATTTCCTGGGTTTCTAATTTTGTCTGCAACTCTAACTCTCGCCTTACACGGCCCGTGTACTCTCTTACACGACTCGTGTCACACGGTCCGTGTGCTCTCATACACGGTCCGTGTCAGACTCGAGTGAAACTGCAGTTGTCTGTTTTCTGTGCTGATTGGATTTATGTAGGATGAAATGACCATACCTGATGTCTCTAAACCTCAACTCTCGTTTGTTGGCTTAATAAAATCAATAATGGAAATACGATTCAATCCTCTTAGGGTTCTAACCTAACATTTATTAGTTTGAATGACCTAAGTTACTTGTTTAGTTTACTAAAGGTATTCATAATCTCTCGATTTCTGAAAAGTTCACCTCTCGGTTACTAATTAGTCTTTCCTCTCGGTTCATCGACTTACCTCAAATACTTTGGTCTGGTTGAAAGATCAAATTGGACGCAGTACCTTGTTAGACGCAGCCAATCCTAATGGTAAGAACCAAATAACAATCGAACAACACAGATAAGCAATAATAATCATACGCGAACAAGCAAACACAAGATATTGCACATAATCTAACAACTAGCAAGTAAACAAAGTATTCGACTACATCAAGACCCAAGAAACTAAAAATTATACTCAAACATAGTTCTGAAAATAATAAAACAAAGGTAGAATAAGCAATTCTTGACAAGACCCAAAAATACGAAGAAGAATCGTCGGAATTCTCTAGATTTCCTCCTCTCTACTTCGTCTCCAAGTCCGTTGTTGTAAAACTCTCCTAGGATTCGTGTTATGTCTAAATTGATACCTCTCTGGTCTAAGGAGTCGTCCTTTTATTGCCCTATAACCGTCCTCCTTTAATTTGTCTGACACGGTCCTTGTTAGATGTTGTACGGACCGTGTGCCTGTGTCTCCTGTCCGGATCGTGCAGCGCTCATGTGAGGGGTCGAGTAGGGTCTTGAATGGTCCGTGTGGCATGTTCAGATTGCCTGATTTCGCCCTTCCTTCGCCCGTTTCCTACAATAAATGAACAAAAGCGCAGCAGTACCACATTCTATAGATAATCAATGTAATAAGCATGATTTTACCGTTTTGGACATAGGTTTTGGTACAGAATTTGGTCGGAAATATAGCTAAAATAACGTGATATCACTTCGGCAACTCATTTGCCCTTATTTGTGTGCATAACAACCTCAATTGGTGTTGTTCTTGAGCTTTGCAACATAATTAGCCCTTAATCTAGTGCTCATGAACTTCATTTGCATTTGTTCTTGTGCTTAATAACCTCATTTGCCCTTGTTCGTGTGCTTAACAACCTCAATTGTCGTTGTTCATATGCTTCTTAACCTTTTTGGCCCTTGTTCTTGTGCTTAGCAACATCATTTATACTTGTTCTTGTGCTTAACAACCTCATTTGTCGTTGTTTTTGTGCTTTGCAACATCATTTGCCCTTGATCTTGTGCTTATGAACCTCATTTTCATTTGTTCTTGTACTTAGGAACCTCATTTGCCCTTGTTTGTGTGCATAACAACCTCATTTGTTGTTGGTCTTGTGCTTTGCAACATAATTTTCCCATGATCTTGTGCTTAGGAACCTCATTTGCCCTTGTTTATTTGGTTAACAACCTCAATTGTCGTTGTTCATAAGCTTCTTAACATCTTTTGCCCTTGTTCTTGTATTTAGCAACATCATTTACTCTTGTTCTTGTAGTTAACAACCTCATTTGTTGTTGTTCTTGCACTTTGCAAAATAATTTGCCCTTGATCTTGTGCTTATGAATCTCATTTGCATTTGTTCTTGTGCTTACGAACCTCATTTACCCTTGTTCGTGTGCTTAACAATCTTAATTGTCGTTGTGCATATGCTTCTGAACCTCTTTTACCCTTGTTCTTGTGCTTTGCAACATCATTTACACTTGTTCCCGAGATTAACACACCCTTATTTGTCGTTGTTCATGCGCTTGATCTTGTGCTTATGAACCTCATTTGTGTTTGTTCTGGTGCTTAGGAATCTCATTTGCCCTTGTTTGTGTGCTTAACAACCTTAATTGGCGTTGTTCGTGTGCTTAACAACACTTTTGTCCTTGATCTTGTACTTATGAACCTCATTTGCATTTGTTCTTGTGCTTAGGAACCTCATTTCCCTGGTTCGTTTCCTTAACAACCTCAATTGTCGTTGTTCATATGTTTCTTAATCTCTTTTGCCCTTGTTCTTGAGCTTATGAACGTCATTTGCATTTGTTCTTCTTGCATAGGAGCCTCATTTGCCTTTGTTTGTGTACTTAACAACCTCAATTAGCGTTGTTCGTGTGCTTAACAACCTCATTTGCCTTTGATCTTGTGCTGATGAACTTCATTTGCATTTGTTTTTGTGCTTAGGAACCTCATTTGCCCTTCTTCGTGTGTTTAACAAGCTCAATTGTCATTGTTCATATGTTTCTTAACCTCTTTTGCCCTTGTTCTTGTGCTTTGCAATATCATTTACACTTGTTCTTGTGCTTAACAACCTCATTTGTCGTTGTTCATGCGCTTTGCAACATCATTTGCCCTTGATCTTGTACTTATGAACCTCATTTGCATATGTTCTTGTGCCTAGGAACGTCATTCGTCCTTGTTAATTTGTGTGCTTAACAACCTCAATTGGCATTATTCGTGTGCTTAACAGCCTCTTTTGCCCTTGATCTTGTGTTGATGAACCTCATTTGCATTTGTTCTTGTGCTTAGGAACCTCATTTGCCCTTGTTCGTGTGCTTAACAACCTTAATTGTCGTTGTGCATATGTTTATTAACCTCTTTTGCCATTGTTCTAGTGCTTAGCAACATTATTTACACTTGTTCTTGTTCTTAACAATCTCATTTGTCATTGTTCTTGCGCTTTGCAACATCATTTGCCATTGATTTTGTATTATGAACCTCATTTACATTTGTTCTTGTGCTTAGGAATCTCATAAATTTTGTATTGGTTGCAAACGGAATAAAGACAAAAAATAAATGGCGTAGGTGAAATTAATCTATGTAATAAATAATTTAAAAAATATTTTATATTTTGAATTCATTTGGTATAAAAATAAATGATGCAATTACATGCCAAAATTATAATATTTTGAATTTATTTGGTATAAAGCCAAGCGGTCAAAAAATAAGAATTATAAGTTAATTTTAATGCATTCCTTTTTCATTATTTTTGGACTGCTTGACTTCATACCAAATGAATGTAAAAATTTGTAAATTTTATATGTAAATACATCACTCGTGATGTAGATTGGTTTCAACGGTTTGGATTTATCGTTTGAAGTCTACTCAATAGATTTTTGAAGAGGTAGCACGTCATGTCACTATGCTACAGGTAGCACGCCAGCCTTATTCTTATAAATATTTCTCATAAATTTAATTTCGGTAAATAAATTAACACAAGAATTAAATTGTAATGTAATATTTTCTTTTAAAAACGTTATATTTTATGCCGGGAAACCGGGGTTAAGATTTGTGATGGATTTATTGAAAATGGACAATATCTTTTGAACTCCAAATTAAATTTTTGTGCTTCAGCAAAAGTCGTTAATTCTGATATTTGGCATAAGAGATTGGGCATTTTTCCTAGAAGATTTTAAATAGTATTTTAGGTTTTAAAAATTTTAATTGTACTAATTGTGAAATTTGCAAGTTAGCAAAACAAACAAGCATTCCTTTTTCTCTTTCAACTAGCAAAAGTAAAGATTCTTTTGATTTAGTGCATTTCGATGTATGAGGACCGGCTCAAAAAGATTCATATAATAGATTCAAATATTTTCTTTTCTTTATTGATGATTTTACAAAAGCAACTTCGTTATATTTACTTAAATTTAAAGATGAAATATTTGATTGTTTTTATGAACTTTTATGTCTCAGAGAAACACAATTTAATGCAAAATTAAAAATCTTTACAACGGATAATGGAATCGAATTTATAAATAGGAAGTTTTCAAGTCTCTTTAGAGAAAAATGTGTTATACATCAAACAACTTGTATAAATACTTCCGAACAAAATGGTGTATCAAAAAAGGAAAAATAGATATTTATTATGTCAAAATAATGTTCCTAAAATTTATTAGTCGGATGCCGTACTTTGTGCCACTCATTTAATTAATAGATTAACTAGCATTAGCTTAGAAAACAAAAGTTCATTAGAAATTCTTTATCAACAAAAGATCACTGTTGACCATATGAGAGTATTTAGTTGTACAAGTTTCGTACATATAAAAAAAAATAACAAGCTTGATTTTGTATTACAAAAAATTATTTTCTTAGGATATTCATTTTATAAAAAAGGATACAAATATTATGATCCAATTAATAAAAAATTATACCTTTCTAGAAACGTTTCCAATTTTTAAAATGAACCATATTTCAAAGAAAAAGAAGTATTTCATCAAATATATTTAAATAATCAAAATGACAATATAGTTTTTCCTTACTTAGATGATTTGAGTTTTATTTAAAAAAATAATCATCAAGTTGAAAATAATCAAGAAAATGAAACTAATGATGACATGAATGAAAATGAAACGAAAAAAAATTTACCGATTAGAAAAATATCATCTAGAGAATGACAACCATCAACTAGACTTAGAGATTATGTGACTTATTCGGTGCAATACCCAATTGAAGATTTTGTTTCATATGACAACATCTCAACCGAATACCATACATTCCTCACTAGTATTGAAAAAGTATTAGAGCTAAAGAATTACTAAGAGGCAATTAAAAGTCCAATATGGTCTAAGGCTATGGATGAGGAATTAAAAGGCTTAGAACATAGAAAAAATATTTCTCTACTAAAAAATAAAAAACCGGTTAGTTGTAAATGGGTATATAAAACCAAATATAATAGTGATGGAACCATAGAAATGTATAAAGCAAGACTTGTAGCTAAAGAATTTATCCAAACCTATGACATAGACTATAATAAAACTTTTGCACCGGTTGTAAAAATGAATACCGTAAGGATTTTATTTTCTATTACTGTAAATAAAGGTTGGGACCTCCACCAAACGGATGTTAAAAATGTATTTCTTCAAGGAACACTTGAAGAAGAGATGTATATGACCATACCACCCTATCATAAATTAGAAACAAATTATAACTTGGCTTGTATGCTTAATAAATCAATTTATCGATTGAAGCCATTTCCACGAGCATGGTATGACAAGCTTAGCTCTTATTTAATTTCTTGCAATTTTGAAATCAGTAATGTCGATCATTATTTATTTACAAAATGTGACGGTATCAATACTACTCTCATTTTAGTATATGTAGATGACATCATAATTACCAAAAATAATTTCGAGCAAATTAAAAACATTAAGAAACAACTCAAAGAAAAATTTGACATAAAGATTTAGGATACCTTAAATATTTTTTAGGAATAGAGGTAGCTACTTTGGATAAATGATTTTTTATTTTTCAAAGAAAATATACACTTGATTTGCTAAAAGAAAC
The DNA here is from genome assembly GCA_024447655.1 of Carex scoparia. Lineage (NCBI taxonomy): Eukaryota > Viridiplantae > Streptophyta > Magnoliopsida > Poales > Cyperaceae > Carex > Carex scoparia. The sequence continues at coordinate 6,404,138 of JAJHPE010000016.1, read as the reverse complement.
CGATAAATTAGGATGTAAACTGGCATCTACCCCAATTGACAACAAATTCAAATTAAATAGTAAAGATGGTGAACATTTAAAAGACAAATAAATTTCAAAAATTGTAGGAAAATTGATATATCTAACAGTTACACATTCGGATATTTCTTTTTCCGTAAGTTAAATTAGTAAATTCATGTACTCACCAAGAACACCACATTTAGAAGCCGTAAATAGAATTTTGAGATTTAATTTTAAAAAATAATCCTGGCAAAGGTATTTGGATAAAAAATAGTAATTCTAATGATATATGTGGCTATTTCGATGTAGATTGGGCCGGAAGTTTCGATAGAAAATCGACAACCGGTTTTTGCACATTTGTAGGCAGAAATCTAGTCACATGAAAAAGCAAAAAATAAAATGTTGTAGCACGATCAAGCGCCGAAGTCGAATATCATGCCATGACATCAACCGCAAGCAAATTAACTTGGATCAAACAACTCCTATTAGATATGGAATTTAGAACTCAAGCTTTAATGAAAATGTATTGCGACAACAATTCGTCACGACACATTGCTTCTATTCCCGTGTTTCATGAACGCACAAAGCATATAGAAGTAGATTGCTACTTTATTAGAGAAAATGTTCAAGCAAAAGAAATTAAAACATCATACGTAAAAAGTGAAGATCAACTCGCGGATGTCTTTGGATCCGAGTCCATTTGAAAAAATTACAAGCAAGCTAGGATTGTACGATATTTATATTTCTAGCTTGAGGGAGAGTGTTGAAAATAGTGACTAGCTAACGGCTAGTTTAGGGACTTGTAAAAAATAAATTAGGAGATATAAGGTAATAGTTGTAATTAAAATGTAGTTGGTAGTTGTAACGACTAGTTTTTAAATTCTTCTATAAATAGAGATACATGTAAAGCTCAATGTAATATTTCAATAATAAAATTGTTTCATTACATTTATTCTCTCTTACAAATTTAATAGTTGGTGACTTTTCGCGAGCACCTCCTCCTATTACACACAATTAATGTGCAATTTTTCTCATCTGTGTATGGCATATCGTGTATGGTAATATTTTATGTACTAGTGATGATCAATCAAGATTGAGTGTGAAACCCTATGTAAATCAATCATAATTTAAGTGTGATCAAACACATTAACATATCCGGGTATTGATCCCATGCTTTACACAATGATTCGTCCTTTTTAATTTTGTTCAAAACTAGTAATAGCATTTCTGAATTTCAAAGTTTTGGAAGGTGGAACAATTGGTCCCAAATTTGAATGGAATTGGCCGGTAATAAAAATAACCATATTCTAGCCATATCTCTTAATGAGAATTTAAAATGCCCTAGCCTGATTGCATCATCGGTAACTCCATTAATTTTGATCGTCTCGCATATGCCAAGAAAAATTGATAAATAAAGATGTGGGTCCATTCTTGGCAATCCACCAAATTGATGTTGCGAAACCATATTGATGAGAGGTTTGATCTCGAAATTTCTGTTTGCAACTGTTGGTGGATTTATGCTCGAGTTGGGATCATTTTTGTGTGGTATGCAATAGTCTCGTAAGAGTTTAGGTCTCGTTGCATCATGATCTATGTTATTATTAACATTTTATTCATGTCTATCTTGATTGTTGTTGATCGGTTGATCTCCATGATTTGAATCATTCTGTTGGTTCTCGATTGAATCTGAGTCTCACTACTACAAAAAACGTCTTCCTACACTGCACCTTATACATGGATTTTCTCAATTTTATAAAAAAACGTGTATAAAATAAGATTTTTCCAGTGTTCTAGGAATCCTACACGAATATTAACTTAAAAATCAGTGTCCGTGTGGAAATTAATCTTTTATACACGGATATTTCATTAAATATCCGTGTAGGAATAGTGAGAGAGCTACATGGATTTTCAGTTACAAATCCGTGTAGGAAGGGTGATTCTTCATCTTCCTACACGGATATTCAATTAAATATCCGTGTAGGATAGCCCACGGATGTGAAATTTTATTAAATGTTACCCAAATTATTTATTATATTATGTCATATTCCTACACGGATATGTAGTTAAATATCCGTGTAGGATTCCCTATTTTTATTTTTTTAAATATAATATACTTTCAATTTCATATTTTGTTATTATTTAAATATAAAAATTAACATGTTTTCATTGCTGTGAAGCTCTTTAAATATTCATTCTTATAAATTAAGAAATTTATTCATTTAGATATGAACTTTGTAAATATTAATTTCTTTATAATTTATGTATTCATTCTTGTACACTATTTTACAAATAAAAATATTCATCATTGTGTTAGAAATATTAAATATTAACAAATTTAAAATTGTACAATTAATACAGAAAATAAATACAGAGGAACAAAAATGGAAACAAGTAAACTTTCATATATTACTACTAGGGGACTACAGGCGGGCCGGGCAGGGCCCCGCGGGCGCCGCGGGCAAAAATTTCAAAATTCACGCCCTGCCCGCGTAACGCCCGCGCCCGCATGCCCGTGCGCCCGCGACGCCCGCGCCCGCATCCGCCCGCGCCCGCGGGCATTATTTATTTATTTTTTTCTGTTTTTTTTCTGTTTTTTTTTTTTTTTTTTTTTTTTTTTTCTGTTTTTTTTTTTTCGGTTTTTTTTCCTGTTTTTTTTTCGGTTTTTTTTTTTTTTTCTTTGAAAACCAATAAATTATAAATTCAAATTCATGCCAATTTAAATTCATTTGACATGATTGTAACTCGATAATTTTTGTTATAATAAAATATAAATTAAAAATTTCTTGAATCAATTACTTTAAAAATAATTAAGCTCTTATTTTAAAACAATAGATTAAAAAATAAAAGTTACCCTCCTCTTTTATTCCGGGCTTGGGACCGGCTATGTAAAATAACACAGGCAGAGTTCTAACTTTTTTTTTGTTAGTAATTTTTCGTTAAAATGAATAATTTAAAAACTAATTGAAATGTTTAGAAATTTATAATTTAAAAAATAACCATAAAGATAAAAGATGTTAGAAATATATACCGACACTATTTATGTAGAAGACTAGAAGTTCGCATTCCTATACCATTGTTCGCTCTCTTCCGCACCATCTGAATCTGAATTAGCCTCGCCAGTACCGCTCTCTTCAGTGTTGGGTTCGGGTGATGATTGTTGTTGAGGCAGATGTTGCGTGCGCTCTTCAGCATCAATCCAGTCTTTTAAGCACACAAGTCTCTCAAAGACATGTGGACCCAACTTACTGCGTTTATCGGAGAGGATCCTGTTTGCCGAACTAAAACAACTTTCAGAAGGGACGGTTGACACCGGCACGGCAAATATATCACGGGCCATCATCGCCAGGATTGGATAGATCCTTGCATGCCTCCTCCACCACTCAACGACATCAACATTTTCAGGTTCATTGAGCATCGCCATATAGCTCAATATCTCATTTGTGGATGTGTGCGGTTGGCTCTCCGACTGAAAATCTGCTAACAATCCACCACTGCTAGTGCTCCTAGAAGTAGAACTATTAAAAAATAAAAATAAAAATTAGCGGACAAATAATGTAGATATTATAAATAATAAATATTAAAAATACATGTATATTTTTATTTATACCTTGGGCCCGCATGGGACGAAGACACGTTCTGATTGCCACTCATTCTTGAGCTGTATATGTGAAACATCTCATCGAACTTCGAATCCACGTATGCCTCCACCCCGGTGCTGTCTAAATGTAGATATTCTTTGTACCTTTCAATAAATTTGATCGTGTAATACTTCTTGTATGCCGGGTTGAGGCAGTTTGCGATAACGGCCAGGAGGGGTACATCTTCCCAATATTTTAGGAATTTTTGTTTCATGGCATCTACGATCGGTGTGAGAGATTTATCCTTGATTTCAGCTCGTTCCAAATCATTATATACCTTGGAGATGTAATAGAGATGTTCGAGCAACTTAAACGACGTTGGTGAGTACGAGCAGGATAGTTGAACGGTTGCTGTAAAGAAGGTTTTTAGGAACTCTTTAAGCCTTTCTAGTTGCTCCCATTCTCCCTTGGTGGGTTCCAATGCCAATCCCTCGGGGATTGAGCCTCTCAAAGCCTCCCCTATGACAGCTTTGTAAGGAAGACATCGGTGTAACATCCTATAGGTAGAGTTCCAACGGGTATCTATATCCCAAGGTACTCTCAACTTGCTCATATTATAGTGGACACATAATCTTGCAAACTGTTGTTTTCTTTCTTGGTTCGAAACAATGTGGTTGAGAGCATCTTTAAATTTAATTATCAATACCTTTACGGCTTCTGTTTTAAGACCCGCCTTCACGACGAGGTTAAGTATGTGGCAAGCACACTTTTGGTGAAACATTTCACCGTTCATAATCGGGTTTAGTGACCGTTTAAAAATCTCAATGGAAGCTATGTTGTTGCTAGCATTATCGAATGAGATAGAAAAAAATCTTATTATGCAGATTCCTCTTAAGGTTATACTCTTCTAAAACCTCAATAATTGATTTAAAAATTACATTTGCAGTGTGCGGGGATTCCAACACTCGAAAACTTAATATCCTCTTTTGTAATACCCAATTATCATCCATCCAATGCCCGGTAATACAAGAGTACCCGAGTCCATGTTTACCCGGCAAGTCCATATATCGGAGGTAATTGAGACGTTATTATTTTGGTATGCAAATGTAGCTTTCATATCAGCTTTTCTGTTGGTAAACTGGTTTTTTATTTCACTAGACAATTTTTTATGATGAATCCTCTTGTACATTGGTTGAGCACACCCCCGAATGACCAACCGGGCAAAACTCATGCAACCACCTATACTTATTGGCTGTTCTTTATGGGTAATGTACCGAGCCAATTCACTAAGCATTTTTGATTCATCGAATTTTAGGTTGGTTCTGGTACCATCCGCGTTCAATATGGTTTGGATTTGTCTCGATCCAACATTTTCACTTGGTTGTTCACCCTTTTTTTCGTGCATTTCGGCGTGTCTCTTAAAGCTATTCATACCGTCCTTTCTTTTATACACATAACTCTTGTTACATTTGTTTACCTTACATTGTAGATATTGCATAGTGCCCTTCTCATCTCTTGTCCAATCATAGTATCTCAACTACGGTTTATTGTATTCGGTCCATCTTTTCGCCTTCTTTCCTGCTGGTTCTTGCGGGGGCACTTCTTCTGTCGAGGGAGGGACATCTTCTTCTTGAATTTCAAGGAGACCTGTCGAAGGAGTATCTCCTGTAGGGGCAGTGTCCGTGAATTGACTCGATGCTACAGAAGAAGTGCCTCCATGTGCATACGGTGGTATCGGTTGATGTGCTTGTTGTGGAATAAACATGTTTGGATCATTTGAAGTATAATACAGTGTGGTCATTTGATGGGGTTGTTGACAATTTAAATCTAGCATTTGATCCCTTCTTTGATAATTTTGTGGATAATTAAGTGGATAATTAGATGGTGGCATTTGGGAGGAACTTGGTTGATAATTGGGTTGATAATTGGGTTCATAATTTTGTGGCATATCGGGGCGGACAGGGACCGCAGTGCCAAAAAGCTCGGTCGAATATCTTTCGATTTGTTCTTCCACCGATTCACGATGAGGGGTTGTCATTTTTTTTAACCTATTAAAAATAAATCCGAATTTCAAAATTAATTATAACATATTCTAAAATAAATCTAATTACTTCACATTTCCAAAAAATAAATTCTAACCTATTTTTTTTAACCTATTAAAAATAAATCCGAATTTCAAAATAAATTCTAACATATTCTAAAATAAATCTAATTACTTCACATTTCCAAAAAACAAATCTAACCTATTTTTTTTAACCTATTAAAAATAAATCCGAATTTCAAAATAAATTCTAACCTATTTTTTTTAACCTATTAAAAATAAATCCGAATTTCAAAATAAATTCTAACATATTCTAAAATAAATCTAATTACTTCACATTTCCAAAAAATAAATTCTAACCTATTTTTTTTAACCTATTAAAAATAAATCCGAATTTCAAAATAAATTCTAACCTATTTTTTTTAACCTATTAAAAATAAATCCGAATTTCAAAATAAATTCTAACATATTCTAAAATAAATTTAATTACTTCACATTTCCAAAAAATAAATTCTAACCTATTTTTTTTAACCTATTAAAAATAAATCCGAATTTCAAACTAAATTCTAACATATTCTAAAATAAATCTAATTACTTCACATTTCCAAAAAACAAATCTAACCTATTTTTTTTAACCTATTAAAAATAAATCCGAATTTCAAAATAAATTCTAACCTATTTTTTTTAACCTATTAAAAATAAATCCGAATTTCAAAATAAATTCTAACATATTCTAAAATAAATCTAATTACTTCACATTTCCAAAAAATAAATTCTAACCTATTTTTTTTAACCTATTAAAAATAAATCCGAATTTCAAAATAAATTCTAACCTATTTTTTTTAACCTATTAAAAATAAATCCGAATTTCAAAATAAATTCTAACATATTCTAAAATAAATTTAATTACTTCACATTTCCAAAAAATAAATTCTAACCTATTTTTTTTAACCTATTAAAAATAAATCCGAATTTCAAACTAAATTCTAACATATTCTAAAATAAATCTAATTACTTCACATTTCCAAAAAATAAATTCTAACCTATTTTTTTTAACCTATTAAAAATAAATCCGAATTTCAAAATAAATTCTAACCTATTTTTTTTAACCTATTAAAAATAAATCCGAATTTCAAACTAAATTCTAACATATTCTAAAATAAATCTAATTACTTCACATTTCCAAAAAATAAATTCTAACCTATTTTTTTTAACCTATTAAAAATAAATCCGAATTTCAAAATAAATTCTAACATATTCTAAAATAAATCCAATTATTTCACATTTCCAAAAAACAAATCTAACCTATTTTTTTTAACTTATTAAAAATAAATCCGAATTTCAAAATAAATTCTAACATATTCTAAAATAAATCTAATTACTTCACATTTCCAAAAAATAAATTCTAACCTATTTTTTTTAACCTATTAAAAATAAATCCGAATTTCAAACTAAATTCTAACATATTCTAAAATAAATCTAATTACTTCACATTTCCAAAAAACAAATCTAACCTATTTTTTTTAACCTATTAACAATAAATCCGAATTTCAAAATAAATTCTAACATATTCTAAAATAAATCTAATTACTTCACATTTCCAAAAAAACAAATCTAACCTATTTTTTTTAACCTATTAAAAATAAATCCGAATTTCAAAATAAATTCTAACATATACTAAAATAAATCTAATTACTTCACATTTCCAAAAAATAAATTCTAACCTATTTTTTTTAACCTATTAAAAATAAATCCGAATTACAAAATAAATTCTAACATATTCTAAAATAAATCTAATTACTTCACATTTCCAAAAAACAAATCTAACCTATTTTTTTTAACCTATTAACAATAAATCCGAATTTCAAAATAAATTCTAACATATTCTAAAATAAATCTAATTACTTCACATTTCCAAAAAATAAATTCTAACCTATTTTTTTTAACCTATTAAAAATAAATCCGAATTTCAAACTAAATTCTAACATATTCTAAAATAAATCTAATTACTTCACATTTCCAAAAAATAAATCTAACTACAAATCTAAGTATCTAACTACTTAACAAATTTAACAAATCTAATTACTTAACATTCAATAAATCTAACATTCAATTTAAATTCTAAATTTCTCTACAAAAATAAATCTAACATCCAATATTTCAATCTAACAAAATTTAATCTAGCAAAATTTAATCTAACAAAAATTAATGTTACCTTTTTAATTTCGCGGAAAAATCTTCGAGAATACCTTCGTAATTCCGTTTGCGTATTTGTTAAACAACTATATTTCTTTTAACAACAAAATTAAAATTGGAGAATAATAAAAATATTGAGATTGAGATTGAGAATTTGAGAGAATGAGAGATGAAAATATTGAGAGAGATGTGAAAATATTGAGAGAAATGGGTGTATATTTATAGAATTTTGTTTGGAGGGATTAAAATTTGAATTTAAAAAAAAAAAAAAAAAAATTAAAAATGGAGATGTTCCGGTGGGGGTCCGTCGCTGCTTTGCTTCTTGGGGGGGCCGGGAGGGGGTGCTGCCATGTGGATTGTGGGGGCCGGGTGGGGGACTGGGGTGGGGGGCTCTTTGGGGGGGAAAAATTTGATTTCAAATTCAAACTTTCGGTAAAAAAAAAAAAAAAAAAAAAAAAAAAAAAGGGGGCGCGCGGGCGCTGCGGGTGCGGGCGCTGCGGGCAGAAAAAAAATTATTGTGCCCGGCCCGTTTAACGCCCGCGCCCGCGTGCCGCGTGCCCGTGGCCCGGCGCGCGGCGCGGCGCGGGCAGGGCGGGTGCGGCGCGGCGGGCGGGCGCGGGCGGGGGCACGCCCGTGCGGGCATTTTTAGAACTCTAATTACTACTGATATATATATTACAAAAGTTACCCAAAAATTGATATAATAAAACAAAAAAAAGAAACTCCTACAATAACAAAAAAAAAGAAACTCTAAACAACAGATTTTTTCTTTGTGCAACGAATGTAGGGCTTCGGTGGCGGATGGCCCCTGGGGCTGCGACGTGGGCGAGTTGGCCATGGTGGCCATGGCCAACTTCTGGGATAACCTGGTGGTGGTCGTTCATAACCGGGTGGGATCCAAGGCACTGGCATGAAGTCCTCTGGAATTGGTGGTAGTGCCTCAACAGGATGTTCTTCATCGACATGTGACATTTTTTCACTTAGAGAAATTAAGATAGGTTTAAGAGGAACCGATTCCGAATATATATAGGGATAAGGTGACTCTTCGTTTTTCTGTGTTTATTTTCGGTATATTCAATATTAAATTTGTAATTAATTACATAGGGCGCGCATGTTTTGAAAAAATATGCCTGTCCCTCCTAAGAAGTTGTACCGATCTTTTCCTACACGGATAGTTACGTAAATATCCGTGTTGAAAGACTATTCCTACACGGATATTTAATAAAAACCGTGTAGGAAAAGAGGAGAGCTACACGGATATGTACTTAAATATCCGTGTAGGATACCTATTGCACATGGATTTGTAATAAAAATCCGTGTAGGAATCCTTGCACACGAATCCTTGCACACTAGATTATGTCTTCCAAAATTTTCTAAGTCCCCAGTTCACTTCTTCTTCCTCTGATTTTGAAATTCTTCCAAGTCCGAGTTCAAAACCCTCACCTCTGTTCCGCCGCACTTTCTCTTCTCTCTTCTCTTTGTCTCTCTCTCTCTTTCTTTTGTCAGGGTTTAGGTGGTGTGTGCGCCTCCATTGCTGCCTCTCTCTCTTTCTTTTGTCAGTTCACTTCTTCCTCTAATTTTGTTTGTAGACTTTTGGTAATTTACATAGAATCCAACTGCCTCTAAGGTACCTCTCTCTTGTTACTAACTCAAATTATAATTGTAGTATAACCAGAGACAAGCTGCTTACTTACCCGAGCAAGTCGACGAAGTGAGAGGGATGTGGGCAAGGTGGTTCATTTCCCAATTTTGTACTCCACAATATGGATTCGTATAAATTAATTTGTATAATTATTAAATTTGAATTGTTATGTTGTTTTGGCAATTTCTATTGTTTTGGGTTAAAAAAACATTCTAATATTATATATAATGACTAGCAAAAGTGGAGGCTAGCCAAAAATACAAAAAAATACAAAAAAAAAAGAAAATCGTACACGGATATTTGAAAAAATCCGTGTAGGATGTGTTAAAAATAAAAATTGATTTAGGATCTTCCTACACGGATTTGTACTAAAAATCCGTGTAGCTAGGGTATGGAGCTACATAGTTTTTTGTTAAAAAACGGTGTAGCTCCATACCCTAGCTACACGGATCTTGAGTAAAAAATCCGTGTAGGATTAGTGTAATCGTACACGTATAAATTATCCATGTGTAAATGGTGGACTTTCCTACACTTCAGTATCGCACACGATTCCAAATCCGTGTAGCTCTCCAGTTAAAGTCCGTGTACAAACTGTTTTTTTGTAGTAGTGGATCTCCTCCACTTTGAGTATCACGAAAAGAAGGAATATGATTAGTCCTTATCAATGAAGTTGAAGTGAATTGTATTCTCCTACATGTAATCCTTTCAGATTTCGTATGGATGATTTGGCCAACTGAAAAATCATGAAAAAAAGAAAAGAAAATTTAAGTAGATCTAAGAAATAAAGATAAAAGAAAGAAAAAAATATATAGAAAATTAAAAGTTTAGGCGTTCCTAATTAATTGGATTAAATGGTCAAAGCAGGGATGTCTTGCGAGGCATTGCACAATAAACCATTATTCTCCAGAAACGACGCATAAAGCTTGATGAATGCTTGCGCATACTTAGCCTAATAAAATTTATAACTTATTTCGCACAAGTCAGATTACAAGTGCATAATCACATTGGGTAGTATATCGAGTGTCGATCAGTAGGGAATAAAATTTATAGTCCTGAACAATTAAATAATAATCTTTCAAAAGGATAGAAAAATCCTAAATTCAAGATACTTGTTTTTGATCATTTAATTTGCAAAAATCAAAAGTAACTGAAATAAGATAGTAGTATGAACTTCTAGAATTTTGGCACACCGTTATTACTTCAATCCACTTTGATTCTTATATCTCATTTGATGTTAGTTTAAAGTTGCTGTATGAGGGTTTCTAATTCTATCTTAGTGACTATGTGATTGCTGCACAATCACACTATCAATCGAGACTTCCCATGTAGGGCTTGACTCGATTGATGCAAGGAGTTCTTTAGTTAGCCCAACGTTATAACCTTCATTTGATTAGGTCAATTGATTGATTCTATAGATTTTTAAAAATTTATACAAACAGATTTGAACGATTATTATTTATATAAAATTGTATACACATACATATACTGTTATTTAACACACAACATACTGTAATAAAAAAAAGGCGCGTGTATGGTCCCATTTTTTGTACTGTCGATGACACATTTCAGTACTACATGTATGAGATTGTCCCACAAATTGGATTCTTCTTAAGATTCAATTAATTCATGCATTCCTTAAAGTAACTGTTTTCCAAACTTCGTCTCCAAAACAGAAATTAGTGGGGAACAGAAATTTAAACCAGTCTTTATTAACTACATAAATTTGTAATATTCTTCTATATTTTATAAACTCAATCTAAAATAAATATCAAATTAAGATTATTGACATAGTCGTGAAATTTATTTAAAATTATACTTGTTTTACTCGTAAAGACTTGATGAACATTTTAAAAACACACCTAACTTGATTTAATACTTAAAGCTGAGCATATATACATTCAAATAATTAGAATGATCAATATTGAGATTTGTGACAATTAATAAATTTTACAGTAATCCGTGCAAAATTATTGAATAATTAACCCCAACTCGAAATTTGTCCTGCATAGTTTACACAAAATGAATTACAATTATTCCATTGAAGATTGATGATTTCGATTGCAAAAAAAAAATGACATAATTTGAAAAATCTAAAAGAGTCCAAACCCTCTCATGATATTAAAAGTCCGCACAGCGGATACCATCAGTTGATGGAGAAATTCATACAATAATTTTCTCTTACAAGTTACAGCAGAGTACTACTGGTTATTAGTACAACATTTATTTCTATATTATGGTTAGTTGCATAAAAAGCTATAGAATTTTTTGTTGATATTATCGGACTAAAATGTAGGACAAATCTTACAAGTTCGAGTGATATTCAGTGCCGCTTTTGATGCAGAATAAACGTTAACGGCAGTAAATAATAGTAAGGAATGAATGTTAAAAGTTTTGTTTCTTAATTATTTTTAAGGATTAAAATGAATTTATTTCACGAGTCAAATTTGTCGACAAAGCTTAAAAAAATACTAACATTAATTTCGCTTTAAAATATTCTTTATTTACCATCAGTATGAGATTGTAGTCAATAGTCGACCATGAAAAATACATCACACTAATTAACTAAACAAATTGATTGACAAATGCATACAAAATTTTGGCTAATGAAGAAATACATAAAGAAAAGTCATATACAGTACAGTTCGAAAATATAAAATATATAGCAAGTAAGATAAGCTTCATGAATATTCAAACTAATTAACTAAACATATTGATTGACAAATGCATACAAATTTTTTGACTAATGAAGAGATACATAAAGAAAAGTCATATATACAGTACAGTCCGAAAATATAAAATATATAGCAAGTCAGATAAGCTTCATGAATATTCAAACTAATTAACTAAACATATTGATTGACAAATGCATACAAATTTTGACTAATGAAGAGATACATAAAGAAAAATCATATACAGTACAGTTCGAAATAATAAAATATATAGCAAGTAAGATAGCTTCGTGAATATTCAACCTAATTAACTTAACATATTGATTGATATATGCATACAAAATTTTGACTAATGAAGAGATACATAAAGAAAAATCATGTATAGTACACTTCAAGAATATAAAATATATAGCAAGTAAGATGGCTTCATGAAAATTCAAACTAAAATAATAAGATATTGCACAAAAGACAATTTTTCTTCAAAATCATGACATCGGTATAAGTATACAGCAATATTTTTGTACATGTTTTCGCAGCAGACATATTTTTCCAACATCGATCGTGATACATCCGTTATATAAGGACATCATTATCAACACTGATCAGTATATATGTACGTCAGAATACGTTGAAACTTCAAACACAAGAATACATCCGTTATATAAGGACATCATTAGCACAAGCTCTTGGCACCAACCGTATATCATTTTAATATACTCTATTTTAGACAAAAGGACCAAAAAATAGCAAAAGAGAAATGGAGCTTTCAAGATTCTTACACCTAACCCAAACTATTATCACACCATTAACACTCAGGTGTGCTGCCGAGTTGAAAATTTCAGATTGTATACACGCATATGAACGGCAAGCCATGCCTCTAAAGGAGCTCGCTCATGCTATTCCCATCGCACCTGAGAAGGAACCAATGCTGGGCCAAGTAATGCGACTACTTGTCCAACAAGGCGTGTTTGCTCAGTCTGAGGAGGGTTACATGCTCACGCCAGTCTCTGAGCTAATGTTGTCTAAGGGCTCTGACATGGGAGCTTCTATCTGCCTCCTGACAGAACCCGAAAATGTTAATGTACTTGCCCAAATGGGTAAATGGTTCAAGTCCAGTGTTGCAGGAAGTACTTATCAAATGGTACATGAAGGGAAATCTCTATATGAGCCAACAAAGGACAACATAGAATCTGGTAACAACACACACACACACACACACACACACACACACACACACACACACACACACAAATTAACTTCTTTAAGTTCTTTAAGGTGGCCAACATGTTTGATCTGAAAAACTGTATGTTACATTCTTTTTCAATTATGATTGTTGGAATTTGTTGTTTCAGTGTCACAGACGAGGCCCAAGAGATTTTGAAAAAAAAAAAAATAACCTATGTATTTTTAGGTTATTGTCTACCTCTCATGACAAGTCTGTTTACCAATGAATTAGTTGTCTACCACTAGGATAAATTCATTATTCTTAACAACTCATTTTCTTCTGTGGACAATTTCTGGGCCCGTCCGTCTTCGGTGTTGACTTCACTAACTTGATTGTCCATACTAAACTAGGTAACTTATTCAATGAGGCTATGGCAAGCCATAGTAGAAAGTTAATGAAAGATGTGGTCGCCTCATGTCCTCAACTATTCGATGGGCTGAAGAGTCTTGTGGATGTAGGAGGCGGCACTGGAACTGCTGTAAAAGTTATTGCCGAAACATATCCTGAATTGAGGTGCACGGTGTTCGATCTCCCGCACGTCATATCCAACACATTGAAAAGCAAGTTATTTGATGCTGTGGGGGGAAGCATGTTCGAGAAAATACCAGCAGCTGATGCAATAATGCTCAAGGTTAAATTAGATCATAATATTATATATACTGGTACAGCTGATACCGTGGGCCCTGGGTACATTTGGATGGGCTCGGGTTAGCGCTAACCCAAGAATATTAACCCAGAGTGCTACTTCATGTTTGAGCACGCTACACAAAGTGCTCCTTCTCTTGAGTTAGTGGCTATTCCACTAACTCGGAAAATATTGGGTTAACGATTGAGAAGTTAGCTCGTGCTAGTGGCAATTCTCACTAATTCCGTATTTCATCAAAATGCACCCCCGAACATACTAAATAATGTGCTTGTTTTACAAATACTGTATAATTTGTTTTTTAATATTATCAATATCTTATTTAAACAGCTTATGAACATACTAAATAATGTGCTTGTTTTACAAATACTGTATAATTTGTTTTTTAATATTATCAATATCTTATTTAAACAGCTTATTCTCCATAATTGGTCCGATGATGATTGCATTAAAATACTTCAGAGATGCCGAGAGGCAATTTCACCAGTAGAAGTTGGTGCCAAGGTTATCATTGTCGATCTCACTATAGACTTGGAAACACATGACCGGATGGCGATCGAGACAAACCTTTGTTATGATGTAACCATGATGATATTGTTTGGATCAAAGGAACGCACCAGGCAGGAGTGGCACAATATTTTCCAAGGAGCAGGTTTTGTTAATTACAAAGTACACGCAGTGGGGATTTACTCAATCTATGAGCTCTCTCCATGAACAATAATATATATATATATATATATATATATATATATATAGTCTTTATTTCAGCAGAGAGCCAACAATAATATACGTGTCATAAAATGCAGCTTGGTTGGACTTTTCAGTTTAATTTTTTTTTTACTTTTCTTTTCTATTTTATTTCATCTTCCTTTTTTCCTTTCTTTTATTTACTACTTTTGTAATTCCATAAGAAGGGTCATGGCTTCTATTTAGTATTTACTGAAGCATTTTTCTCGCACATCCAATTATATATTGCATTGTCAAGAATTATGTCACAACGTACAATAAAAATCATGCTGAAACGGAAATGCGAAATTAACGCCAAAGAATTGTATATGAAAAATATAGTTTACTAGGAGGTTTAGAGTGAGAAATGAAATATTAACTATATAAATTGAATATTTCTAATTTTATTATAGCATTCTCTTTTGAAAACTTGTATTGGATGGATTGGTATATGTACCCTAAACATATTGACTGGGGTGTGTGCTCTAATTTGTTTGGTACCAGTTTCCATCGTGATGAATGAAATCGGTGGATTAGACCCCATTACTTAAAAAAATAAAATAAAAATTGGTCAACTTAAAATTATTTAGTCTCCTATCCCATAATATGCAATTTTTAACAATTAAGTTTTTAAGATTATTCTATAGATGATCGATGAATATTAATTTTATATTGATTTAAAATTAGCATTGGTCCTTTCTGAACAATGAAGAGTATATATATATGTGTGTGATCTTAATTTTGTAGTTTTATATTTCACATTAAGAAATAAAATGCATCTTGCTATATGATGATTTAAGAATCTGCAACCAGATCAATGTGGTCAAATATGTGACATTTCGGCAGTGTTCATAACATATATTATATTAACATCCTACTGGTCATATATATCCAAAAAGTAAAAGAGAAATGTCAGAATTTTTAGGATTGCAAAACACAAATTAATAAGAACACAAACACAAGCAGTCCCTTGAATCTCCCTTCCCTCCCTTGTTTTTATTTCATTGGAAAAAAGTACAACCCAATTTTTTCATCTATTTTTTCTGTTATATTTTTTTCATACACATCTCTACATATTTAAACTAAAGAAGCAACAGATGTATATTTGGCATCTACTAAAAAAATCAATTCTAACCTTCTATACTTAGAAGCCTTGCGCTGTATTTGGAAGGAAACTCCCTGCCAGCAATTCATTCAGGAGCCACCAGGTGTGGCTAGAGCAATTCCATCATATATGGTTGGAATAATATTATTCTTTCCTTCTTTTGTAGATCCTAAATATTACAACGTGTCATGGTGCTAGTTTTGACAAGAAATACATTCGATAGTTTGCGCAACCGTACCAAATTGACAGCGACCGGATTATTATTATCACAACTAAAAATTATAACTAATCAACAACATGTCTGACTACCTTTATTGTTAAGCGCACAAACAAGGGCAAAAGAGGTTCCTAAGCACAAGAACAAGTGCAAATGAGGTTCATAAGCACAAGATCTAGCGCAAAAGAGGTTGTTAAGCACATGAACAGCGCAAATTGAGGTTGTTAAGCTCACGAACAAAGGCAAACGAGGCACCTAAGCACAAGAACAAGTGCAAATGTGGTTCATCAACATAAGATCAAGCGGAAAAGACGTTGTTAAGCACACAATAACGTTAACTGAGGTTGTTAAGCACACAAACAAGGGCCAATGAGGTTCCTCAGCACAAGAACAACTGCAAATGAACTTCATAAGCACAAGACCAAGCACAAAAGATGTTGTTATGCACAAGAACAATGCAAATTGAGGTTGTTAAGCACATGAACAAGGGCAAACGAGGTTGCTAAGCATAAGAACAAGTGCAAAAAAAATTCATAAGCACAAGATCAAGCGCAAAAGAGGTTGTTAAGCACACGAACAACGCCAATTGCGGTTGTTAAGCACACAAACAAGAGCAAATGAGGTTCCTTAGTACAAGAACATGTGCAAATGAGGTTCATAAGCACAAGATCTAGCGCAAAAGATGTTGTTAAGCACACGAACAACGCCAATTGAGGTTGTTAAGCACACAAACAAGGGCAAAAGAGGTTCCTAAGCACAAGAACAAGTGCAACTGAAGTTCATAAGCAGAAGATCTAGCGCAAAAGAGGTTGTTAAGCACATGAACAGTGCAAATTGAGGTCGTTAAACACACGAAAAAGGGCAAACGGGGTTCCTAGGCACAAGAACAAGTGCAAATGAGGTTCATCAGCACAAGATCAAGCGCAAAAGATGTTGTTCAGGATACCAGCAACACAAATTGAGGTTGTTAAGCACACAAAAAGGGCAAATGAGGTTCCTAAGCACAAGAACAAGTGCAAATGAAGTCCATAAGCACAAGACCAAGTGCAAAAGATGTTGTTATGCACGTGAATAACGCAAATTGAGATTGTTAAGCACATGAACAAGGGCAAACGAGGTTGAAAAGCACAGGAACAGATGCCAATAACGTTCATAACACAAGATCAATGTCAAAAGAGGTTGTTACGCACACGAACAACACCAGTTGTGGAGGTGAAGCACACAAACAAGGGCAAAAGAGGTTCCTTAGTACAAGAACAAGTGCAAATGAGGTTCATAAGCACAAGATCAGGCGCAAAAGGTGTTGTTAAGCACACGAACAGCGCTAATTGAGGTTGTTAAGCGCACAAACAAGGGCAAAAGAGGTTCCTAAGCACAAGAACAAGTGCAAATGAGGTTCATAAGCACAAGATCTAGCGCAAAAGAGGTTGTTAAGCACATGAACGGCGCAAATTGAGGTTGTTAAGCACATGAACAAGGGCAAAAGAGGCACCTAAGCACAAGAACAAGTGCAAATGTGGTTCATGAACATAAGATCAAGCGGAAAACACGTTGTTAAGCACACGAATAACGTTAACTGAGGTTGTTAAGCACACGAACAAGGGCCAATGGGGTTCCTCAGCACAAGAAGAAATGCAAATGAACTTCATAAGCACAAGACCAAGCGCAAAAGATGTTGTTATGCACAAGAACAACGCAAATTGAGGTTGTTAAGCACATGAACAAGGGCAAACGAGGTTGCTAAGCACAAGAACAAGTGCAAAAAAATTCATAAGCACAAGATCAAGCGCAAAAGTGGTTGTTAAGCACACGAACAAGGGCAAATGAGGTTTCTCAGTACAAGAACAAGTGCAAATGAGGTTCATAAGCACAAGACCAAGCGCAAAAGATGTTGTTAACCACACAAACAACGCCAACTGAGGTTACTAGGCACACAAATAAGGGCAAAAGAATTTCCTAAGCACAAGAACAAGAGCAAATGAGGTTCATAAGCACAAGATCAGGCTAAAAGAGGTTGTTAAGCACACGAACAACGCTAATTGAGGTTGTTAAGCACAAACAAGGGCAAAAGAGGTTCCTAAGCACAAGAACAAGTGCAAATGAGCTTCATAAGCACAACATCAGGCCAAAAGAGGTTGTTAAGCACACGAACAACGCTAATTGAGGTTATTAAGCGCACAAACAAGGTCAAAAGAGGTTCCTAAGCACAAGAACAAGTGCAAATGAGGTTCATCAACATAAGCTCAGGCAGAAGAGACGTTGTTAAGCACACGAATAACGTTAACTGAGGTTCTTAAGCACGCAAACAAGGCCCAATGAGGTTCCTCAGCACAAGAACAACTGCAAATGACCTTCATAAGCACAAGACCAAGCGCAAAAGATGTTGTTATGCACAAGAACAACACAAATTGAGGTTGTTAAGCACATGAACAAGGGCAAACGAGGTTGCTAAGCACAAGAACAAGTGCAAAAAAAATTCATAGGCACAAGATCAAGCGCAAAAGAGGTTGTTAAGCACACGAACAACGCCAATTGCGGTTGTTAAGCACACAAACAAGAGCAAATGAGCTTCCTTAGTACAAGAACATGTGCATATGAGTTTCATAAGCACAAGATCTAGCGCAAAACATGTTGTTAAGCACACGAACAACGCCAATTGAGGTTGTTAAGCACACAAACAAGGGTAAAAGAGGCTCCTAAGCACAAGAACAAGTGCAAATGAAGTTCATATGCGGTAAGATCTAGCGCAAAAGAGGTTGTTAAGCACATGAACAAGTGCAAATTGAGGTCGTTAAACACACGAAAAGGGCAAACGGGGTTCCTAAGCGAGAAGAACAAGTGCAAATGAGGTTCATCAAGCACAAGATCAAGCGCAAAAGATGTTGTTCAGTATACCAACAACGCAAATTGAGGTTGTTAAGCACACAAAAAGGGCAAATGAGGTTCCTAAGCACAAGAACAAGTGCAAATGAAGTCCATAAGCACAAGACCAAGTGCAAAAGATGTTGTTATGCACGTGAATAACGCAAATTGAGATTGTTAAGCACATGAACAAGGGCAAACGAGGTTGAAAAGCACAGGAACAGATGCCAATAACGTTCATAACACAAGATCAATGTCAAAAGAGGTTGTTACGCACACGAACAACACCAGTTGTGGAGGTGAAGCACACAAACAAGGGCAAAAGAGGTTCCTTAGTACAAGAACAAGTGCAAATGAGGTTCATAAGCACAAGATCAGGCGCAAAAGGTGTTGTTAAGCACACGAACAGCGCTAATTGAGGTTGTTAAGCGCACAAACAAGGGCAAAAGAGGTTCCTAAGCACAAGAACAAGTGCAAATGAGGTTCATAAGCACAAGATCTAGCGCAAAAGAGGTTGTTAAGCACATGAACGGCGCAAATTGAGGTTGTTAAGCACATGAACAAGGGCAAAAGAGGCACCTAAGCACAAGAACAAGTGCAAATGTGGTTCATGAACATAAGATCAAGCGGAAAACACGTTGTTAAGCACACGAATAACGTTAACTGAGGTTGTTAAGCACACGAACAAGGGCCAATGGGGTTCCTCAGCACAAGAAGAAATGCAAATGAACTTCATAAGCACAAGACCAAGCGCAAAAGATGTTGTTATGCACAAGAACAACGCAAATTGAGGTTGTTAAGCACATGAACAAGGGCAAACGAGGTTGCTAAGCACAAGAACAAGTGCAAAAAAATTCATAAGCACAAGATCAAGCGCAAAAGTGGTTGTTAAGCACACGAACAAGGGCAAATGAGGTTTCTCAAGTACAAGAACAAGTGCAAATGAGGTTCATAAGCACAAGACCAAGCGCAAAAGATGTTGTTAACCACACAAACAACGCCAACTGAGGTTACTAGGCACACAAATAAGGGCAAAAGAATTTCCTAAGCACAAGAACAAGAGCAAATGAGGTTCATAAGCACAAGATCGGGCTAAAAGAGGTTGTTAAGCACACGAACAACGCTAATTGAGGTTGTTAAGCACAAACAAGGGCAAAAGAGGTTCCTAAGCACAAGAACAAGTGCAAATGAGCTTCATAAGCACAACATCAGGCCAAAAGAGGTTGTTAAGCACACGAACAACGCTAATTGAGGTTATTAAGCGCACAAACAAGGTCAAAAGAGGTTCCTAAGCACAAGAACAAGTGCAAATGAGGTTCATCAACATAAGCTCAGGCAGAAGAGACGTTGTTAAGCACACGAATAACGTTAACTGAGGTTCTTAAGCACGCAAACAAGGCCCAATGAGGTTCCTCGAAGACAAGAACAACCGCAAATGACCTTCATAAGCACAAGACCAAGCGCAAAAGATGTTGTTATGCACAAGAACAACACAAATTGAGGTTGTTAAGCACATGAACAAGGGCAAACGAGGTTGCTAAGCACAAGAACAAGTGCAAAAAAAATTCATAGGCACAAGATCAAGCGCAAAAGAGGTTGTTAAGCACACGAACAACGCCAATTGCGGTTGTTAAGCACACAAACAAGAGCAAATGAGCTTCCTTAGTACAAGAACATGTGCATATGAGTTTCATAAGCACAAGATCTAGCGCAAAACATGTTGTTAAGCACACGAACAACGCCAATTGAGGTTGTTAAGCACACAAACAAGGGTAAAAGAGGCTCCTAAGCACAAGAACAAGTGCAAATGAAGTTCATATGCAGAAGATCTAGCGCAAAAGAGGTTGTTAAGCACATGAACAGTGCAAATTGAGGTCGTTAAACACACGAAAAAGGGCAAACGGGGTTCCTAAGCAGAAGAACAAGTGCAAATGAGGTTCATCAGCACAAGATCAAGCGCAAAAGATGTTGTTCAGTATACCAACAACGCAAATTGAGGTTGTTAAGCACACAAAAAGGGCAAATGAGGTTCCTAAGCACAAGAACAAGTGCAAATGAAGTCCATAAGCACAAGACCAAGTGCAAAAGATGTTGTTATGCGAGTGAACAACGCAAATTGAGGTTGTTAAGCACATGAACAAGGACAAACGAGGTTGGTAAGCACAAGAACAGTTGCCAATAATGTTCATCACACAAGATCAAGGTCAAAAGAGGTTGTTACGCACACGAACAACACCAGTTGAGGTTGTGAAGCACACAAACAAGGGCAAAAGAGGTTCCTTAGTACAAGAACAAGTGCAAATGAGGTTCATAAGCACAAGATCAGGCGCAAAAGGTGTTGTTAAGCACACGACCAACGCCAATTGAGATTGTTAAGCACACAAACAAGGGCAAATGAGGTTCCTTAGTACAAGAACAAGTGCAAATGAGGTTCATAAGCACAAGATCAAGCGCAAAAGATGTTGTTAAGCACACGAAAAACGCAAATTGAGGTTGTTAGGCACACAAACAAGGGCAAAAGAAGTTCCTAAGCACAAGAACAAGAGCAAATGAGGTTCATAAGCACAAGATCAAGCCAAAAGTGGTTGTTAAGCACACAAACAACACTAATTGAGGTTGTTAAGCACACAAACAAGGGCAAAAGAGGTTCCTAAGCACAAGAACAAGTGCAAATGAGGTTCATAAGCACAAGATCTAGCGCAAAAGAGGTTGTTAAGCACATGAACGGCGCAAATGGAGGTTGTTAAGCACACGAACAAGGGCAAACGAGGCACCTAAGCACAAGAACAAGTGCAAATGTGGTTCATGAACATAAGATCAAGCGGAAAAGGCGTTGTTAAGCACACGAATAACGTTAACTGTGGTTGTTAAGCACACAAACAGGGGCCAATGAGGTTCCTCAGCACAAGAACAACTGCAAATGAACTTCATAAGCACAAGACCAAGCGCAAAAGATGTTGTTATGCACAAGAACAACGCAAATTGAGGTTGTTAAGCACATGAACAAAGGCAAATAAGGTTGCTGAGCACAAGAACAAGTGCAAAAAAAATTCATCAGCACAAGATCAAGCGCAAAAGAGGTTGTTAAGCACAGGAACAACGCCAATTGAGTTTGTTAAGCACAAGATCTAGCGCAAAAGATGTTGTTAACCACACGAACAACGCCAATTGAGGTTGTTAGGCACACAAACAAGGGCAAAAGAAGTTCCTAAGCACAAGAACAAGAGCAAATGAGGTTGTTAAGCACAAGATCAAGCCAAAAGAGGTTGTTAAGCACACGAACAACGCTAATTGAGGTTGTTAAGCGCACAAACAAGGGCAAAAGAGGTTCCTAAGCACAAGAACAAGTGCAAATGAGGTTCATAAGCACAAGATCTAGCGCAAAAGAGGTTGTTAAGCACATGAACAGCGCAAATTGAGGTTGTTAAGCACACGAACAAGGGCAAACGAGGCGCCTAAGCACAAGTACAAGTGCAAATGTGGTTCATCAACATAGGATAAAGCGGAAAAGACGTCGTTAAGCACACAAATAACGTTAACTGAGGTTGTTAAGCACACAAAAAGGGCAAATGAGGTTCCTAAGCACAAGAACAAGAGCAAATGAAGTCCATAAGCACAAGACCAAGTACAAAAGATGTTGTTATGCACGTGAACAACGCAAATTGAGGTTGTTAAGCACATGAACAATGGCAAACGAGGTTGCTAAGCACAAGAACAAGTGCAAAAAAAATTCATAAGCACAAGATCAAGCGCAAAAGAGGTTGTTAAGCACACGAACAACGCCAATTGCGGTTGTTAAGCACACAAAAAGGGCAAATGAGGTTCCTAAGCACAAGAACAAGTGCAAATGAAGTCCATAAGCACAAGACCATGTGCAAAAGATGTTGTTATGCACGTGAACAACGCAAATTGAGGTTTTTAAGCACATGAACAAGGGCAAACGAGGTTGCTAAGCACAAGAACAAGTGCAAATGAGGTTCATCAACATAAGATCAGGCGGAATAGACGTTGTTAAGCACACGAATAACGTTAACTGAGGTTCTTAAGCACACAAACAAGGCCCAATGAGGTTCCTCAGCACAAGAACAACTGCAAATGAACTTCATAAGCACAAGACCAAGCGCAAAAGATGTTGTTATGCACAAGAACAACACAAATAGAGGTTTTTAAGCACATGAACAAGGGCAAACGAGGTTGCTAAGCACAAGAACAAGTGCAAAAAAAATTCATAGGCACAAGATCAAGCACAAAGGAGGTTGTTAAGCACACGAACAACGCCAATTGCGGTTGTTAAGCACACAAACAAGAGCAAATGAGCTTCCTTAGTACAAGAACATGTGCAAATGAGTTTCATAAGCACAAGATCTAGCGCAAAAGATGTTGTTAAGCACACGAACAATGCCAATTGAGGTTGTTAAGCACACAAACAAGGGTAAAAGAGGCTCCTAAGCACAAGAACAAGTGCAAATGAAGTTCATATGCAGAAGATCTAGCGCAAAAGAGGTTGTTAAGCACATGAACAGTGCAAATTGAGGTCGTTAAACACACGAAAAAGGGCAAACGGGGTTCCTAAGCAGAAGAACAAGTGCAAATGAGGTTCATCAGCACAAGATCAAGCGCAAAAGATGTTGTTCAGTATACCAACAACGCAAATTGAGGTTGTTAAGCACACAAAAAGGGCAAATGAGGTTCCTAAGCACAAGAACAAGTGCAAATGAAGTCCATAAGCACAAGACCAAGTGCAAAAGATGTTGTTATGCGAGTGAACCACGCAAATTGAGGTTGTTAAGCACATGAACAAGGACAAACGAGGTTGGTAAGCACGGGAACAAGTTGCCAATAATGTTCATCACACAAGATCAAGGTCAAAAGAGGTTGTTACGCACACGAACAACACCAGTTGAGGTTGTGAAGCACACAAACAAGGGCAAAAGAGGTTCCTTAGTACAAGAGCAAGTGCAAATGAGGTTCATAAGCACAAGATCAGGCACAAAAGGTGTTGTTAAGCACACGACCAACGCCAATTGAGATTGTTAAGCACACAAACAAGGGCAAATGAGGTTCCTTAGTACAAGAACAAGTGCAAATGAGGTTCATAAGCACAAGATCAAGCGCAAAAGATGTTGTTCAGCACACGAACAACGCCAATTGAGGTTGTGAAGCACACAAACAAGGGCAAAAGAAGTTCCTAAGCACAAGAACAAGAGCAAATGAGGTTCATAAGCACAAGATCAAGCCAAAAGTGGTTGTTAAGCACACGAACACCACTAATTGAGGTTGTTAAGCACACAAACAAGGGCAAAAAGGTTCCTAAGCACAAGAACAAGTGCAAATGAGGTTCATAAGCACAAGATATAGCGCAAAAGAGGTTGTTAAGCACATGAACGGCGCAAATGGAGGTTGTTAAGCACACGAACAAGGGCAAACGAGGCACCTAAGCACAAGAACAAGTGCAAATGTGGTTCATGAACAAAAGATCAAGCGGAAAAGACATTGTTAAGCACACGAATAACGTTAACTGTGGTTGTTAAGCACACAAACAGGGGCCAATGAGGTTCCTCAGCACAAGAACAACTGCAAATGAACTTCATAAGCACAAGACCAAGCGCAAAAGATGTTGTTATGCACAAGAACAACGCAAATTGAGGTTGTTAAGCACATGAACAAAGGCAAATGAGGTTGCCGAGCACAAGAACAAGTGCAAAAAAAATTCATAAGCACAAGATCAAGCGCAAAAGACGTTGTTAAGCACAGGAACAACGCCAATTGAGTTTGTTAAGCACAAGATCTAGCGCAAAAGATGTTGTTAAGCACACGAACAACGCCAATTGAGGTTGTTAGGCACACAAACAAGTGCAAAAGAAGTTCCTAAGCACAAGAACAAGAGCAAATGAGGTTGATAAGCACAAGATCAAGCCAAAAGAGGTTGTTAAGCACACGAACAACGCTAATTGAGGTTGTTAAGCGCACAAACAAGGGCAAAAGAGGTTCCTAAGCACAAGAACAAGTGCAAATGAGGTTCATAAGCACAAGATCTAGCGCAAAAGAGGTTGTTAAGCACATGAACAACGCAAATTGAGGTTGTTAAGCACACGAACAAGGGAAAACGAGGCACCTAAGCACAAGAACAAGTGCAAATGTGGTTCTTTAACATAAGATAAAGCGGAAAAGACGTCGTTAAGCACACGAATAACGTTAACCGAGGTTGTTAAGCACACAAAAAGGGCAAATGAGGTTCCTAAGCACAAGAACAAGTGCAAATGAAGTCCATAAGCACAAGACCAAGTGCAAAAGATGTTGTTATGCACGTGAACAACGCAAATTGAGGTTGTTAAGCACATGAACAAGGGCAAACGAGGTTGCTAAGCACAGGAACAAGTGCAAATGTGGTTCATCAACATAAGATCAGGCGGAAAAGACGTTGTTAAGCACACGAATAACGTTAACCGAGGTTCTTAAGCAAACAAACAAGGCCCAATGAGGTTCCTTAGCACAAGAACAACCGCAAATGAACTTCATAAGCACAAGACCAAGCGCAAAAGATGTTGTTATGCACAAGAACAACACAAATTGAGGTTGTTAAGCACATGAACAAGGGCAAACGAGGTTGCTAAGCACAAGAACAAGTGCAAAAAAAATTCATAGGCACAAGATCAAGCACAAAAGAGGTTGTTAAGCACACGAACAACGCCAATTGCGGTTGTTAAGCACACAAACAAGAGCAAATGAGCTTCCTTAGTATAAGAACATGTGCAAATGAGTTTCATAAGCACAAGATCTAGCGCAAAAGATGTTGTTAAGCACACGAACAATGCCAATTGAGGTTGTTAAGCACACAAACAAGGGTAAAAGAGGCTCCTAAGCACAAGAACAAGTGCAAATGAAGTTCATATGCAGAAGATCTAGCGCAAAAGAGGTTGTTAAGCACATGAACAGTGCAAATTGAGGTCGTTAAACACACGAAAAGAGCAAACGGGGTTCCTAAGCAGAAGAACAAGTGCAAATGAGGTTCATCAGCACAAGATCAAGCGCAAAAGATGTTGTTCAGTATACCACCAACGCAAATTGAGGTTGTTAAGCACACAAAAAGGGCAAATGAGGTTCCTAAGCACAAGAACAAGTGCAAATGAAGTCCATAAGCACAAGACCAAGTGCAAAAGATGTTGTTATGCGAGTGAACAACGCAAATTGAGGTTGTTAAGCACATGAACAAGGACAAACGAGGTTGGTAAGCACAGGAACAGTTGCCAATAATGTTCATCACACAAGATCAAGGTCAAAAGAGGTTGTTACGCACACGAACAACACCAGTTGAGGTTGTGAAGCACACAAACAAGGGCAAAAGAGGTTCCTTAGTACAAGAACAAGTGCAAATGAGGTTCATAAGCACAAGATCGGGCACAAAAGGTGTTGTTAAGCACACGATCAACGCCAATTGAGATTGTTAAGCACACAAACAAGGGCAAATGAGGTTCCTTAGTACAAGAACAAGTGCAAATGAGGTTCATAAGCACAAGATCAAGCGCAAAAGATGTTGTTCAGCACACGAACAACACCAATTGAGGTTGTGAAGCACACAAACAAGGGTAAAAGAAGTTCCTAAGCACAAGAACAAGAGCAAATGAGGTTCATAAGCACAGGATCAAGCCAAAAGTGGTTGTTAAGCACACGAACAACACTAATTGAGGTTGTTAAGCATACAAACAAGGGCAAAAAGGTTCCTAAGCACAAGAACAAGTGCAAATGAGGTTCATAAGCACAAGATATAGCGCAAAAGAGGTTGTTAAGCACATGAACAGGCGCAAATGGAGGTTGTTAAGCACACGA
The DNA here is from genome assembly GCA_024447655.1 of Carex scoparia. Taxonomy (NCBI): domain Eukaryota; kingdom Viridiplantae; phylum Streptophyta; class Magnoliopsida; order Poales; family Cyperaceae; genus Carex; species Carex scoparia. Next base: position 6,377,407 of record JAJHPE010000016.1, on the reverse strand, counting down.
ACAAGGGCAAACGAAGCACCTAAGCACTAGAACAAGTGCAAATGTGGTTCATGAACAAAAGATCAAGCGGAAAAGACATTGTTAAGCACACAAATAACGTTAACTGTGGTTGTTAAGCACACAAACAGGGGCCAATGAGGTTCCTCAAGCACAAGAACAACTGCAAATGAACTTCAGAAGCACAAGACCAAGCGCAAAAGATGTTGTTATGCACAAGAACAACGCAAATTGAGGTTGTTAAGCACATGAACAAAGGCAAGTGAGGTTGCCGAGCACAAGAACAAGTGCAAAAAAAATTCATAAGCACAAGATCAAGCGCAAAAGACGTTGTTAAGCACAGGAACAACGCCAATTGAGTTTGTTAAGCACAAGATCTAGCGCAAAAGATGTTGTTAAGCACACGAACAACGCTAATTGAGGTTGTTAGGCACACAAACAAGTGCAAAAGAAGTTCCTAAGCACAAGAACAAGAGCAAATGAGGTTGATAAGCACAAGATCAAGCCAAAAGAGGTTGTTAAGCACACGAACAACGCTAATTGAGGTTGTTAAGCGCACAAACAAGGGCAAAAGAGGTTCCTAAGCACAAGAACAAGTGCAAATGAGGTTCATAAGCACAAGATCTAGCGCAAAAGAGGTTGTTAAGCACATGAACAGCGCAAATTGAGGTTGTTAAGCACACGAACAAGGGAAAACGAGGCACCTAAGCACAAGAACAAGTGCAAATGTGGTTCATTAACATAAGATAAAGCGGAAAAGACGTCGTTAAGCACACGAATAACGTTAACTGAGGTTGTTAAGCACACAAAAAGGGCAAATGAGGTTCCTAAGCACAAGAACAAGTGCAAATGAAGTCCATAAGCACAAGACCAAGTGCAAAAGATGTTGTTATGCACGTGAACAACGCAAATTGAGGTTGTTAAGCACATGAACAAGGGCAAACGAGGTTGCTAAGCACAAGAACAAGTGCAAAAAAATTCATAAGCACAAGATCAAGCGCAAAAGAGGTTGTTAAGCACACGAGCAACGCCAATTGCGGTTGTTAAGCACACAAAAAGGGCAAATGAGGTTCCTAAGCACAAGAACAAGTGCAAATGAAGTCCATAAGCACAAGACCACGTGCAAAAGATGTTGTTATGCACATGAACAACGCAAATTGAGGTTGTTAAGCACATGAACAAGGGCAAACGAGGTTGCTAAGCACAAGAACAAGTGCAAATGTGGTTCATCAACATAAGATCAGGCGGAAAAGACGTTGTTAAGCACACGAATAACGTTAACTGAGGTTCTTAAGCAAACAAACAAGGCCCAATGAGGTTCCTTAGCACAAGAACAACTGCAAATGAACTTCATAAGCACAAGACCAAGCGCAAAAGATGTTGTTATGCACAAGAACAACACAAATTGAGGTTTTTAAGCACATGAACAAGGGCAAACGAGGTTGCTAAGCACAAGAACAAGTGCAAAAAAAATTCATAGGCACAAGATCAAGCACAAAAGAGGTTGTTAAGCACACGAACAACGCCAATTGCGGTTGTTAAGCACACAAACAAGAGCAAATGAGCTTCCTTAGTATAAGAACATGTGCAAATGAATTTCATAAGCACAAGATCTAGCGCAAAAGATGTTGTTAAGCACACGAACAATGCCAATTGAGGTTGTTAAGCACACAAACAAGGGTAAAAGAGGCTCCTAAGCACAAGAACAAGTGCAAATGAAGTTCATATGCAGAAGATCTAGCGCAAAAGAGGTTGTTAAGCACATGAACAGTGCAAATTGAGGTCGTTAAACACACGAAAAGGGCAAACGGGGTTCCTAAGCAGAAGAACAAGTGCAAATGAGGTTCATCAGCACAAGATCAAGCGCAAAAGATGTTGTTCAGTATACCAACAACGCAAATTGAGGTTGTTAAGCACACAAAAAGGGCAAATGAGGTTCCTAAGCACAAGAACAAGTGCAAATGAAGTCCATAAGCACAAGACCAAGTGCAAAAGATGTTGTTATGCGAGTGAACAACGCAAATTGAGGTTGTTAAGCACATGAACAAGGACAAACGAGGTTGGTAAGCACAGGAACAGTTGCCAATAATGTTCATCACACAAGATCAAGGTCAAAAGAGGTTGTTACGCACACGAACAACACCAGTTGAGGTTGTGAAGCCGCACAAACAAGGGCAAAAGAGGTTCCTTAGTACAAGAGCAAGTGCAAATGAGGTTCATAAGCACAAGATCAGGCGCAAAAGGTGTTGTTAAGCACACGACCAACGCCAATTGAGATTGTTAAGCACACAAACAAGGGCAAATGAGGTTCCTTAGTACAAGAACAAGTGCAAATGAGGTTCATAAGCACAAGATCAAGCGCAAAAGATGTTGTTCAGCACACGAACAACGCCAATTGAGGTTGTTAGGCACACAAACAAGGGCAAAAGAAGTTCCTAAGCACAAGAACAAGAGCAAATGAGGTTCATAAGCACAAGATCAACCCAAAAGTGGTTGTTAAGCACACGAACAACACTAATTGAGGTTGTTAAGCATACAAACAAGGGCAAAAAGGTTCCTAAGCACAAGAACAAGTGCAAATGAGGTTCATAAGCACAAGATATAGCGCAAAAGAGGTTGTTAAGCACATGAACGGGCGCAAATGGAGGTTGTTAAGCACACGAACAAGGGCAAACGAGGCACCTAAGCACTAGAACAAGTGCAAATGTGGTTCATGAACAAAAGATCAAGCGGAAAAGACATTGTTAAGCACACGAATAACGTTAACTGTGGTTGTTAAGCACACAAACAGGGGCCAATGAGGTTCCTCAGCACAAGAACACCCGCAAATGAACTTCGTAAGCACAAGACCAAGCGCAAAAGATGTTGTTATGCACAAGAACAACGCAAATTGAGGTTGTTAAGCACATGAACAAAGGCAAATGAGGTTGCCGAGCACAAGAACAAGTGCAAAAAAATTCATAAGCACAAGATCAAGCGCAAAAGACGTTGTTAAGCACGGGAACAACGCCAATTGAGTTTGTTAAGCACAAGATCTAGCGCAAAAGATGTTGTTAAGCACACGAACAACGCCAATTGAGGTTGTTAGGCACACAAACAAGTGCAAAAGAAGTTCCTAAGCACAAGAACAAGAGCAAATGAGGTTGATAAGCACAAGATCAAGCCAAAAGAGGTTGTTAAGCACACGAACAACGCTAATTGAGGTTGTTAAGCGCACAAACAAGGGCAAAAGAGGTTCCTAAGCACAAGAACAAGTGCAAATGAGGTTCATAAGCACAAGATCTAGCGCAAAAGAGGTTGTTAAGCACATGAACAGCGCAAATTGAGGTTGTTAAGCACACGAACAAGGGAAAACGAGGCACCTAAGCACAAGAACAAGTGCAAATGTGGTTCTTTAACATAAGATAAAGCGGAAAAGACGTCGTTAAGCACACGAATAACGTTAACTGAGGTTGTTAAGCACACAAAAAGGGCAAATGAGGTTCCTAAGCACAAGAACAAGTGCAAATGAAGTCCATAAGCACAAGACCAAGTGCAAAAGATGTTGTTATGCACGTGAACAACGCAAATTGAGGTTGTTAAGCACATGAACAAGGGCAAACGAGGTTGCTAAGCACAGGAACAAGTGCAAATGTGGTTCATCAACATAAGATCAGGCGGAAAAGACGTTGTTAAGCACACGAATAACGTTAACTGAGGTTCTTAAGCAAACAAACAAGGCCCAATGAGGTTCCTTAGCACAAGAACAACTGCAAATGAACATCATAAGCACAAGACCAAGCGCAAAAGATGTTGTTATGCACAAGAACAACACAAATTGAGGTTGTTAAGCACATGAACAAGGGCAAACGAGGTTGCTAAGCACAAGAACAAGTGCAAAAAAAATTCATAGGCACAAGATCAAGCACAAAAGAGGTTGTTAAGCACACGAACAACGCCAATTGCGGTTGTTAAGCACACAAACAAGAGCAAATGAGCTTCCTTAGTATAAGAACATGTGCAAATGAGTTTCATAAGCACAAGATCTAGCGCAAAAGATGTTGTTAAGCACACGAACAATGCCAATTGAGGTTGTTAAGCACACAAACAAGGGTAAAAGAGGCTCCTAAGCACAAGAACAAGTGCAAATGAAGTTCATATGCAGAAGATCTAGCGCAAAAGAGGTTGTTAAGCACATGAACAGTGCAAATTGAGGTCGTTAAACACACGAAAAAGAGCAAACGGGGTTCCTAAGCAGAAGAACAAGTGCAAATGAGGTTCATCAGCACAAGATCAAGCGCAAAAGATGTTGTTCAGTATACCACCAACGCAAATTGAGGTTGTTAAGCACACAAAAAGGGCAAATGAGGTTCCTAAGCACAAGAACAAGTGCAAATGAAGTCCATAAGCACAAGACCAAGTGCAAAAGATGTTGTTATGCGAGTGAACAACGCAAATTGAGGTTGTTAAGCACATGAACAAGGACAAACGAGGTTGGTAAGCACAGGAACAGTTGCCAATAATGTTCATTACACAAGATCAAGGTCAAAAGAGGTTGTTACGCACACGAACAACACCAGTTGAGGTTGTGAAGCACACAAACAAGGGCAAAAGAGGTTCCTTAGTACAAGAACAAGTGCAAATGAGGTTCATAAGCACAAGATCGGGCACAAAAGGTGTTGTTAAGCACACGATCAACGCCAATTGAGATTGTTAAGCACACAAACAAGGGCAAATGAGGTTCCTTAGTACAAGAACAAGTGCAAATGAGGTTCATAAGCACAAGATCAAGCGCAAAAGATGTTGTTCAGCACACGAACAACGCCAATTGAGGTTGTGAAGCACACAAACAAGGGTAAAAGAAGTTCCTAAGCACAAGAACAAGAGCAAATGAGGTTCATAAGCACAGGATCAAGCCAAAAGTGGTTGTTAAGCACACGAACAACACTAATTGAGGTTGTTAAGCATACAAACAAGGGCAAAAAGGTTCCTAAGCACAAGAACAAGTGCAAATGAGGTTCATAAGCACAAGATATAGCGCAAAAGAGGTTGTTAAGCACATGAACGGCGCAAATGGAGGTTGTTAAGCACACGAACAAGGGCAAACGAAGCACCTAAGCACTAGAACAAGTGCAAATGTGGTTCATGAACAAAAGATCAAGCGGAAAAGACATTGTTAAGCACACAAATAACGTTAACTGTGGTTGTTAAGCACACAAACAGGGGCCAATGAGGTTCCTCAGCACAAGAACAACTGCAAATGAACTTCAGAAGCACAAGACCAAGCGCAAAAGATGTTGTTATGCACAAGAACAACGCAAATTGAGGTTGTTAAGCACATGAACAAAGGCAAGTGAGGTTGCCGAGCACAAGAACAAGTGCAAAAAAAATTCATAAGCACAAGATCAAGCGCAAAAGACGTTGTTAAGCACAGGAACAACGCCAATTGAGTTTGTTAAGCACAAGATCTAGCGCAAAAGATGTTGTTAAGCACACGAACAACGCTAATTGAGGTTGTTAGGCACACAAACAAGTGCAAAAGAAGTTCCTAAGCACAAGAACAAGAGCAAATGAGGTTGATAAGCACAAGATCAAGCCAAAAGAGGTTGTTAAGCACACGAACAACGCTAATTGAGGTTGTTAAGCGCACAAACAAGGGCAAAAGAGGTTCCTAAGCACAAGAACAAGTGCAAATGAGGTTCATAAGCACAAGATCTAGCGCAAAAGAGGTTGTTAAGCACATGAACAGCGCAAATTGAGGTTGTTAAGCACACGAACAAGGGAAAACGAGGCACCTAAGCACAAGAACAAGTGCAAATGTGGTTCATTAACATAAGATAAAGCGGAAAAGACGTCGTTAAGCACACGAATAACGTTAACTGAGGTTGTTAAGCACACAAAAAGGGCAAATGAGGTTCCTAAGCACAAGAACAAGTGCAAATGAAGTCCATAAGCACAAGACCAAGTGCAAAAGATGTTGTTATGCACGTGAACAACGCAAATTGAGGTTGTTAAGCACATGAACAAGGGCAAACGAGGTTGCTAAGCACAAGAACAAGTGCAAAAAAATTCATAAGCACAAGATCAAGCGCAAAAGAGGTTGTTAAGCACACGAGCAACGCCAATTGCGGTTGTTAAGCACACAAAAAGGGCAAATGAGGTTCCTAAGCACAAGAACAAGTGCAAATGAAGTCCATAAGCACAAGACCACGTGCAAAAGATGTTGTTATGCACATGAACAACGCAAATTGAGGTTGTTAAGCACATGAACAAGGGCAAACGAGGTTGCTAAGCACAAGAACAAGTGCAAATGTGGTTCATCAACATAAGATCAGGCGGAAAAGACGTTGTTAAGCACACGAATAACGTTAACTGAGGTTCTTAAGCAAACAAACAAGGCCCAATGAGGTTCCTTAGCACAAGAACAACTGCAAATGAACTTCATAAGCACAAGACCAAGCGCAAAAGATGTTGTTATGCACAAGAACAACACAAATTGAGGTTTTTAAGCACATGAACAAGGGCAAACGAGGTTGCTAAGCACAAGAACAAGTGCAAAAAAAATTCATAGGCACAAGATCAAGCACAAAAGAGGTTGTTAAGCACACGAACAACGCCAATTGCGGTTGTTAAGCACACAAACAAGAGCAAATGAGCTTCCTTAGTATAAGAACATGTGCAAATGAATTTCATAAGCACAAGATCTAGCGCAAAAGATGTTGTTAAGCACACGAACAATGCCAATTGAGGTTGTTAAGCACACAAACAAGGGTAAAAGAGGCTCCTAAGCACAAGAACAAGTGCAAATGAAGTTCATATGCAGAAGATCTAGCGCAAAAGAGGTTGTTAAGCACATGAACAGTGCAAATTGAGGTCGTTAAACACACGAAAAAGGGCAAACGGGGTTCCTAAGCAGAAGAACAAGTGCAAATGAGGTTCATCAGCACAAGATCAAGCGCAAAAGATGTTGTTCAGTATACCAACAACGCAAATTGAGGTTGTTAAGCACACAAAAAGGGCAAATGAGGTTCCTAAGCACAAGAACAAGTGCAAATGAAGTCCATAAGCACAAGACCAAGTGCAAAAGATGTTGTTATGCGAGTGAACAACGCAAATTGAGGTTGTTAAGCACATGAACAAGGACAAACGAGGTTGGTAAGCACAGGAACAGTTGCCAATAATGTTCATCACACAAGATCAAGGTCAAAAGAGGTTGTTACGCACACGAACAACACCAGTTGAGGTTGTGAAGCAGACAAACAAGGGCAAAAGAGGTTCCTTAGTACAAGAGCAAGTGCAAATGAGGTTCATAAGCACAAGATCAGGCGCAAAAGGTGTTGTTAAGCACACGACCAACGCCAATTGAGATTGTTAAGCACACAAACAAGGGCAAATGAGGTTCCTTAGTACAAGAACAAGTGCAAATGAGGTTCATAAGCACAAGATCAAGCGCAAAAGATGTTGTTCAGCACACGAACAACGCCAATTGAGGTTGTTAGGCACACAAACAAGGGCAAAAGAAGTTCCTAAGCACAAGAACAAGAGCAAATGAGGTTCATAAGCACAAGATCAACCCAAAAGTGGTTGTTAAGCACACGAACAACACTAATTGAGGTTGTTAAGCATACAAACAAGGGCAAAAAGGTTCCTAAGCACAAGAACAAGTGCAAATGAGGTTCATAAGCACAAGATATAGCGCAAAAGAGGTTGTTAAGCACATGAACGGCGCAAATGGAGGTTGTTAAGCACACGAACAAGGGCAAACGAGGCACCTAAGCACTAGAACAAGTGCAAATGTGGTTCATGAACAAAAGATCAAGCGGAAAAGACATTGTTAAGCACACGAATAACGTTAACTGTGGTTGTTAAGCACACAAACAGGGGCCAATGAGGTTCCTCAGCACAAGAACACCTGCAAATGAACTTCAGAAGCACAAGACCAAGCGCAAAAGATGTTGTTATGCACAAGAACAACGCAAATTGAGGTTGTTAAGCACATGAACAAAGGCAAATGAGGTTGCCGAGCACAAGAACAAGTGCAAAAAAAATTCATAAGCACAAGATCAAGCGCAAAAGACGTTGTTAAGCACAGGAACAACGCCAATTGAGTTTGTTAAGCACAAGATCTAGCGCAAAAGATGTTGTTAAGCACACGAACAACGCCAATTGAGGTTGTTAGGCACACAAACAAGTGCAAAAGAAGTTCCTAAGCACAAGAACAAGAGCAAATGAGGTTGATAAGCACAAGATCAAGCCAAAAGAGGTTGTTAAGCACACGAACAACGCTAATTGAGGTTGTTAAGCGCACAAACAAGGGCAAAAGAGGTTCCTAAGCACAAGAACAAGTGCAAATGAGGTTCATAAGCACAAGATCTAGCGCAAAAGAGGTTGTTAAGCACATGAACAGCGCAAATTGAGGTTGTTAAGCACACGAACAAGGGAAAACGAGGCACCTAAGCACAAGAACAAGTGCAAATGTGGTTCTTTAACATAAGATAAAGCGGAAAAGACGTCGTTAAGCACACGAATAACGTTAACTGAGGTTGTTAAGCACACAAAAAGGGCAAATGAGGTTCCTAAGCACAAGAACAAGTGCAAATGAAGTCCATAAGCACAAGACCAAGTGCAAAAGATGTTGTTATGCACGTGAACAACGCAAATTGAGGTTGTTAAGCACATGAACAAGGGCAAACGAGGTTGCTAAGCACAGGAACAAGTGCAAATGTGGTTCATCAACATAAGATCAGGCGGAAAAGACGTTGTTAAGCACACGAATAACGTTAACTGAGGTTCTTAAGCAAACAAACAAGGCCCAATGAGGTTCCTTAGCACAAGAACAACTGCAAATGAACTTCATAAGCACAAGACCAAGCGCAAAAGATGTTGTTATGCACAAGAACAACACAAATTGAGGTTGTTAAGCACATGAACAAGGGCAAACGAGGTTGCTAAGCACAAGAACAAGTGCAAAAAAATTCATAGGCACAAGATCAAGCACAAAAGAGGTTGTTAAGCACACGAACAACGCCAATTGCGGTTGTTAAGCACACAAACAAGAGCAAATGAGCTTCCTTAGTATAAGAACATGTGCAAATGAGTTTCATAAGCACAAGATCTAGCGCAAAAGATGTTGTTAAGCACACGAACAATGCCAATTGAGGTTGTTAAGCACACAAACAAGGGTAAAAGAGGCTCCTAAGCACAAGAACAAGTGCAAATGAAGTTCATATGCAGAAGATCTAGCGCAAAAGAGGTTGTTAAGCACATGAACAGTGCAAATTGAGGTCGTTAAACACACGAAAAAGAGCAAACGGGGTTCCTAAGCAGAAGAACAAGTGCAAATGAGGTTCATCAGCACAAGATCAAGCGCAAAAGATGTTGTTCAGTATACCACCAACGCAAATTGAGGTTGTTAAGCACACAAAAAGGGCAAATGAGGTTCCTAAGCACAAGAACAAGTGCAAATGAAGTCCATAAGCACAAGACCAAGTGCAAAAGATGTTGTTATGCGAGTGAACAACGCAAATTGAGGTTGTTAAGCACATGAACAAGGACAAACGAGGTTGGTAAGCACAGGAACAGTTGCCAATAATGTTCATCACACAAGATCAAGGTCAAAAGAGGTTGTTACGCACACGAACAACACCAGTTGAGGTTGTGAAGCACACAAACAAGGGCAAAAGAGGTTCCTTAGTACAAGAACAAGTGCAAATGAGGTTCATAAGCACAAGATCAGGCACAAAAGGTGTTGTTAAGCACACGATCAACGCCAATTGAGATTGTTAAGCACACAAACAAGGGCAAATGAGGTTCCTTAGTACAAGAACAAGTGCAAATGAGGTTCATAAGCACAAGATCAAGCGCAAAAGATGTTGTTCAGCACACGAACAACGCCAATTGAGGTTGTGAAGCACACAAACAAGGGTAAAAGAAGTTCCTAAGCACAAGAACAAGAGCAAATGAGGTTCATAAGCACAGGATCAAGCCAAAAGTGGTTGTTAAGCACACGAACAACACTAATTGAGGTTGTTAAGCATACAAACAAGGGCAAAAAGGTTCCTAAGCACAAGAACAAGTGCAAATGAGGTTCATAAGCACAAGATATAGCGCAAAAAGAGGTTGTTAAGCACATGAACGGCGCAAATGGAGGTTGTTAAGCACACGAACAAGGGCAAACGAAGCACCTAAGCACTAGAACAAGTGCAAATGTGGTTCATGAACAAAAGATCAAGCGGAAAAGACATTGTTAAGCACACAAATAACGTTAACTGTGGTTGTTAAGCACACAAACAGGGGCCAATGAGGTTCCTCAGCACAAGAACAACTGCAAATGAACTTCAGAAGCACAAGACCAAGCGCAAAAGATGTTGTTATGCACAAGAACAACGCAAATTGAGGTTGTTAAGCACATGAACAAAGGCAAGTGAGGTTGCCGAGCACAAGAACAAGTGCAAAAAAATTCATAAGCACAAGATCAAGCGCAAAAGACGTTGTTAAGCACAGGAACAACGCCAATTGAGTTTGTTAAGCACAAGATCTAGCGCAAAAGATGTTGTTAAGCACACGAACAACGCTAATTGAGGTTGTTAGGCACACAAACAAGTGCAAAAGAAGTTCCTAAGCACAAGAACAAGAGCAAATGAGGTTGATAAGCACAAGATCAAGCCAAAAGAGGTTGTTAAGCACACGAACAACGCTAATTGAGGTTGTTAAGCGCACAAACAAGGGCAAAAGAGGTTCCTAAGCACAAGAACAAGTGCAAATGAGGTTCATAAGCACAAGATCTAGCGCAAAAGAGGTTGTTAAGCACATGAACAGCGCAAATTGAGGTTGTTAAGCACACGAACAAGGGAAAACGAGGCACCTAAGCACAAGAACAAGTGCAAATGTGGTTCATTAACATAAGATAAAGCGGAAAAGACGTCGTTAAGCACACGAATAACGTTAACTGAGGTTGTTAAGCACACAAAAAGGGCAAATGAGGTTCCTAAGCACAAGAACAAGTGCAAATGAAGTCCATAAGCACAAGACCAAGTGCAAAAGATGTTGTTATGCACGTGAACAACGCAAATTGAGGTTGTTAAGCACATGAACAAGGGCAAACGAGGTTGCTAAGCACAAGAACAAGTGCAAAAAAATTCATAAGCACAAGATCAAGCGCAAAAGAGGTTGTTAAGCACACGAGCAACGCCAATTGCGGTTGTTAAGCACACAAAAAGGGCAAATGAGGTTCCTAAGCACAAGAACAAGTGCAAATGAAGTCCATAAGCACAAGACCACGTGCAAAAGATGTTGTTATGCACATGAACAACGCAAATTGAGGTTGTTAAGCACATGAACAAGGGCAAACGAGGTTGCTAAGCACAAGAACAAGTGCAAATGTGGTTCATCAACATAAGATCAGGCGGAAAAGACGTTGTTAAGCACACGAATAACGTTAACTGAGGTTCTTAAGCAAACAAACAAGGCCCAATGAGGTTCCTTAGCACAAGAACAACTGCAAATGAACTTCATAAGCACAAGACCAAGCGCAAAAGATGTTGTTATGCACAAGAACAACACAAATTGAGGTTTTTAAGCACATGAACAAGGGCAAACGAGGTTGCTAAGCACAAGAACAAGTGCAAAAAAAATTCATAGGCACAAGATCAAGCACAAAAGAGGTTGTTAAGCACACGAACAACGCCAATTGCGGTTGTTAAGCACACAAACAAGAGCAAATGAGCTTCCTTAGTATAAGAACATGTGCAAATGAATTTCATAAGCACAAGATCTAGCGCAAAAGATGTTGTTAAGCACACGAACAATGCCAATTGAGGTTGTTAAGCACACAAACAAGGGTAAAAGAGGCTCCTAAGCACAAGAACAAGTGCAAATGAAGTTCATATGCAGAAGATCTAGCGCAAAAGAGGTTGTTAAGCACATGAACAGTGCAAATTGAGGTCGTTAAACACACGAAAAGGGCAAACGGGGTTCCTAAGCAGAAGAACAAGTGCAAATGAGGTTCATCAGCACAAGATCAAGCGCAAAAGATGTTGTTCAGTATACCAACAACGCAAATTGAGGTTGTTAAGCACACAAAAAGGGCAAATGAGGTTCCTAAGCACAAGAACAAGTGCAAATGAAGTCCATAAGCACAAGACCAAGTGCAAAAGATGTTGTTATGCGAGTGAACAACGCAAATTGAGGTTGTTAAGCACATGAACAAGGACAAACGAGGTTGGTAAGCACAGGAACAGTTGCCAATAATGTTCATCACACAAGATCAAGGTCAAAAGAGGTTGTTACGCACACGAACAACACCAGTTGAGGTTGTGAAGCAGACAAACAAGGGCAAAAGAGGTTCCTTAGTACAAGAGCAAGTGCAAATGAGGTTCATAAGCACAAGATCAGGCGCAAAAGGTGTTGTTAAGCACACGACCAACGCCAATTGAGATTGTTAAGCACACAAACAAGGGCAAATGAGGTTCCTTAGTACAAGAACAAGTGCAAATGAGGTTCATAAGCACAAGATCAAGCGCAAAAGATGTTGTTCAGCACACGAACAACGCCAATTGAGGTTGTTAGGCACACAAACAAGGGCAAAAGAAGTTCCTAAGCACAAGAACAAGAGCAAATGAGGTTCATAAGCACAAGATCAACCCAAAAGTGGTTGTTAAGCACACGAACAACACTAATTGAGGTTGTTAAGCATACAAACAAGGGCAAAAAGGTTCCTAAGCACAAGAACAAGTGCAAATGAGGTTCATAAGCACAAGATATAGCGCAAAAGAGGTTGTTAAGCACATGAACGGCGCAAATGGAGGTTGTTAAGCACACGAACAAGGGCAAACGAGGCACCTAAGCACTAGAACAAGTGCAAATGTGGTTCATGAACAAAAGATCAAGCGGAAAAGACATTGTTAAGCACACGAATAACGTTAACTGTGGTTGTTAAGCACACAAACAGGGGCCAATGAGGTTCCTCAGCACAAGAACACCCGCAAATGAACTTCGGAAGCACAAGACCAAGCGCAAAAGATGTTGTTATGCACAAGAACAACGCAAATTGAGGTTGTTAAGCACATGAACAAAGGCAAATGAGGTTGCCGAGCACAAGAACAAGTGCAAAAAAAATTCATAAGCACAAGATCAAGCGCAAAAGACGTTGTTAAGCACAGGAACAACGCCAATTGAGTTTGTTAAGCACAAGATCTAGCGCAAAAGATGTTGTTAAGCACACGAACAACGCCAATTGAGGTTGTTAGGCACACAAACAAGTGCAAAAGAAGTTCCTAAGCACAAGAACAAGAGCAAATGAGGTTGATAAGCACAAGATCAAGCCAAAAGAGGTTGTTAAGCACACGAACAACGCTAATTGAGGTTGTTAAGCGCACAAACAAGGGCAAAAGAGGTTCCTAAGCACAAGAACAAGTGCAAATGAGGTTCATAAGCACAAGATCTAGCGCAAAAGAGGTTGTTAAGCACATGAACAGCGCAAATTGAGGTTGTTAAGCACACGAACAAGGGAAAACGAGGCACCTAAGCACAAGAACAAGTGCAAATGTGGTTCTTTAACATAAGATAAAGCGGAAAAGACGTCGTTAAGCACACGAATAACGTTAACTGAGGTTGTTAAGCACACAAAAAGGGCAAATGAGGTTCCTAAGCACAAGAACAAGTGCAAATGAAGTCCATAAGCACAAGACCAAGTGCAAAAGATGTTGTTATGCACGTGAACAACGCAAATTGAGGTTGTTAAGCACATGAACAAGGGCAAACGAGGTTGCTAAGCACAGGAACAAGTGCAAATGTGGTTCATCAACATAAGATCAGGCGGAAAAGACGTTGTTAAGCACACGAATAACGTTAACTGAGGTTCTTAAGCAAACAAACAAGGCCCAATGAGGTTCCTTAGCACAAGAACAACTGCAAATGAACTTCATAAGCACAAGACCAAGCGCAAAAGATGTTGTTATGCACAAGAACAACACAAATTGAGGTTGTTAAGCACATGAACAAGGGCAAACGAGGTTGCTAAGCACAAGAACAAGTGCAAAAAAAATTCATAGGCACAAGATCAAGCACAAAAGAGGTTGTTAAGCACACGAACAACGCCAATTGCGGTTGTTAAGCACACAAACAAGAGCAAATGAGCTTCCTTAGTATAAGAACATGTGCAAATGAGTTTCATAAGCACAAGATCTAGCGCAAAAGATGTTGTTAAGCACACGAACAATGCCAATTGAGGTTGTTAAGCACACAAACAAGGGTAAAAAGAGGCTCCTAAGCACAAGAACAAGTGCAAATGAAGTTCATATGCAGAAGATCTAGCGCAAAAGAGGTTGTTAAGCACATGAACAGTGCAAATTGAGGTCGTTAAACACACGAAAAGAGCAAACGGGGTTCCTAAGCAGAAGAACAAGTGCAAATGAGGTTCATCAGCACAAGATCAAGCGCAAAAGATGTTGTTCAAGTATACCACCAACGCAAATTGAGGTTGTTAAGCACACAAAAAGGGCAAATGAGGTTCCTAAGCACAAGAACAAGTGCAAATGAAGTCCATAAGCACAAGACCAAGTGCAAAAGATGTTGTTATGCGAGTGAACAACGCAAATTGAGGTTGTTAAGCACATGAACAAGGACAAACGAGGTTGGTAAGCACAGGAACAGTTGCCAATAATGTTCATCACACAAGATCAAGGTCAAAAGAGGTTGTTACGCACACGAACAACACCAGTTGAGGTTGTGAAGCACACAAACAAGGGCAAAAGAGGTTCCTTAGTACAAGAACAAGTGCAAATGAGGTTCATAAGCACAAGATCAGGCACAAAAGGTGTTGTTAAGCACACGATCAACGCCAATTGAGATTGTTAAGCACACAAACAAGGGCAAATGAGGTTCCTTAGTACAAGAACAAGTGCAAATGAGGTTCATAAGCACAAGATCAAGCGCAAAAGATGTTGTTCAGCACACGAACAACGCCAATTGAGGTTGTGAAGCACACAAACAAGGGTAAAAGAAGTTCCTAAGCACAAGAACAAGAGCAAATGAGGTTCATAAGCACAGGATCAAGCCAAAAGTGGTTGTTAAGCACACGAACAACACTAATTGAGGTTGTTAAGCATACAAACAAGGGCAAAAAGGTTCCTAAGCACAAGAACAAGTGCAAATGAGGTTCATAAGCACAAGATATAGCGCAAAAGAGGTTGTTAAGCACATGAACGGCGCAAATGGAGGTTGTTAAGCACACGAACAAGGGCAAACGAAGCACCTAAGCACTAGAACAAGTGCAAATGTGGTTCATGAACAAAAGATCAAGCGGAAAAGACATTGTTAAGCACACAAATAACGTTAACTGTGGTTGTTAAGCACACAAACAGGGGCCAATGAGGTTCCTCAGCACAAGAACAACTGCAAATGAACTTCGAAGCACAAGACCAAGCGCAAAAGATGTTGTTATGCACAAGAACAACGCAAATTGAGGTTGTTAAGCACATGAACAAAGGCAAGTGAGGTTGCCGAGCACAAGAACAAGTGCAAAAAAAATTCATAAGCACAAGATCAAGCGCAAAAGACGTTGTTAAGCACAGGAACAACGCCAATTGAGTTTGTTAAGCACAAGATCTAGCGCAAAAGATGTTGTTAAGCACACGAACAACGCTAATTGAGGTTGTTAGGCACACAAACAAGTGCAAAAGAAGTTCCTAAGCACAAGAACAAGAGCAAATGAGGTTGATAAGCACAAGATCAAGCCAAAAGAGGTTGTTAAGCACACGAACAACGCTAATTGAGGTTGTTAAGCGCACAAACAAGGGCAAAAGAGGTTCCTAAGCACAAGAACAAGTGCAAATGAGGTTCATAAGCACAAGATCTAGCGCAAAAGAGGTTGTTAAGCACATGAACAGCGCAAATTGAGGTTGTTAAGCACACGAACAAGGGAAAACGAGGCACCTAAGCACAAGAACAAGTGCAAATGTGGTTCATTAACATAAGATAAAGCGGAAAAGACGTCGTTAAGCACACGAATAACGTTAACTGAGGTTGTTAAGCACACAAAAAGGGCAAATGAGGTTCCTAAGCACAAGAACAAGTGCAAATGAAGTCCATAAGCACAAGACCAAGTGCAAAAGATGTTGTTATGCACGTGAACAACGCAAATTGAGGTTGTTAAGCACATGAACAAGGGCAAACGAGGTTGCTAAGCACAAGAACAAGTGCAAAAAAATTCATAAGCACAAGATCAAGCGCAAAAGAGGTTGTTAAGCACACGAGCAACGCCAATTGCGGTTGTTAAGCACACAAAAAGGGCAAATGAGGTTCCTAAGCACAAGAACAAGTGCAAATGAAGTCCATAAGCACAAGACCACGTGCAAAAGATGTTGTTATGCACATGAACAACGCAAATTGAGGTTGTTAAGCACATGAACAAGGGCAAACGAGGTTGCTAAGCACAAGAACAAGTGCAAATGTGGTTCATCAACATAAGATCAGGCGGAAAAGACGTTGTTAAGCACACGAATAACGTTAACTGAGGTTCTTAAGCAAACAAACAAGGCCCAATGAGGTTCCTTAGCACAAGAACAACCGCAAATGAACTTCATAAGCACAAGACCAAGCGCAAAAGATGTTGTTATGCACAAGAACAACACAAATTGAGGTTTTTAAGCACATGAACAAGGGCAAACGAGGTTGCTAAGCACAAGAACAAGTGCAAAAAAAATTCATAGGCACAAGATCAAGCACAAAAGAGGTTGTTAAGCACACGAACAACGCCAATTGCGGTTGTTAAGCACACAAACAAGAGCAAATGAGCTTCCTTAGTATAAGAACATGTGCAAATGAATTTCATAAGCACAAGATCTAGCGCAAAAGATGTTGTTAAGCACACGAACAATGCCAATTGAGGTTGTTAAGCACACAAACAAGGGTAAAAGAGGCTCCTAAGCACAAGAACAAGTGCAAATGAAGTTCATATGCAGAAGATCTAGCGCAAAAGAGGTTGTTAAGCACATGAACAGTGCAAATTGAGGTCGTTAAACACACGAAAAAGGGCAAACGGGGTTCCTAAGCAGAAGAACAAGTGCAAATGAGGTTCATCAGCACAAGATCAAGCGCAAAAGATGTTGTTCAGTATACCAACAACGCAAATTGAGGTTGTTAAGCACACAAAAAGGGCAAATGAGGTTCCTAAGCACAAGAACAAGTGCAAATGAAGTCCATAAGCACAAGACCAAGTGCAAAAGATGTTGTTATGCGAGTGAACAACGCAAATTGAGGTTGTTAAGCACATGAACAAGGACAAACGAGGTTGGTAAGCACAGGAACAGTTGCCAATAATGTTCATCACACAAGATCAAGGTCAAAAGAGGTTGTTACGCACACGAACAACACCAGTTGAGGTTGTGAAAGCGGACAAACAAGGGCAAAAGAGGTTCCTTAGTACAAGAGCAAGTGCAAATGAGGTTCATAAGCACAAGATCAGGCGCAAAAGGTGTTGTTAAGCACACGACCAACGCCAATTGAGATTGTTAAGCACACAAACAAGGGCAAATGAGGTTCCTTAGTACAAGAACAAGTGCAAATGAGGTTCATAAGCACAAGATCAAGCGCAAAAGATGTTGTTCAGCACACGAACAACGCCAATTGAGGTTGTTAGGCACACAAACAAGGGCAAAAGAAGTTCCTAAGCACAAGAACAAGAGCAAATGAGGTTCATAAGCACAAGATCAAGCCAAAAGTGGTTGTTAAGCACACGAACAACACTAATTGAGGTTGTTAAGCATACAAACAAGGGCAAAAAGGTTCCTAAGCACAAGAACAAGTGCAAATGAGGTTCATAAGCACAAGATATAGCGCAAAAGAGGTTGTTAAGCACATGAACAGGCGCAAATGGAGGTTGTTAAGCACACGAACAAGGGCAAACGAGGCACCTAAGCACTAGAACAAGTGCAAATGTGGTTCATGAACAAAAGATCAAGCGGAAAAGACATTGTTAAGCACACGAATAACGTTAACTGTGGTTGTTAAGCACACAAACAGGGGCCAATGAGGTTCCTCAAGCACAAGAACACCCGCAAATGAACTTCGGAAGCACAAGACCAAGCGCAAAAGATGTTGTTATGCACAAGAACAACGCAAATTGAGGTTGTTAAGCACATGAACAAAGGCAAATGAGGTTGCCGAGCACAAGAACAAGTGCAAAAAAATTCATAAGCACAAGATCAAGCGCAAAAGACGTTGTTAAGCACAGGAACAACGCCAATTGAGTTTGTTAAGCACAAGATCTAGCGCAAAAGATGTTGTTAAGCACACGAACAACGCTAATTGAGGTTGTTAGGCACACAAACAAGTGCAAAAGAAGTTCCTAAGCACAAGAACAAGAGCAAATGAGGTTGATAAGCACAAGATCAAGCCAAAAGAGGTTGTTAAGCACACGAACAACGCTAATTGAGGTTGCTAAGCGCACAAACAAGGGCAAAAGAGGTTCCTAAGCACAAGAACAAGTGCAAATGAGGTTCATAAGCACAAGATCTAGCGCAAAAGAGGTTCTTAAGCACATGAACAGCGCAAATTGAGGTTGTTAAGCACACGAACAAGGGAAAACGAGGCACCTAAGCACAAGAACAAGTGCAAATGTGGTTCATCAACATAAGATAAAGCGGAAAAGACGTCGTTAAGCACACGAATAACGTTAACTGAGGTTGTTAAGCACACAAAAAGGGCAAATGAGGTTCCTAAGCACAAGAACAAGTGCAAATGAAGTCCATAAGCACAAGACCAAGTGCAAAAGATGTTGTTATGCACGTGAACAACGCAAATTGAGGTTGTTAAGCACATGAACAAGGGCAAACGAGGTTGCTAAGCACAAGAACAAGTGCAAAAAAAATTCATAAGCACAAGATCAAGCGCAAAAGAGGTTGTTAAGCACACGAACAACGCCAATTGCGGTTGTTAAGCACACAAACAAGAGCAAATGTGGTTCCTTAGTACAAGAACATGTGCAAATGAGGTTCATAAGCACAAGATCAGGCCAAAAGAGGTTGTTAAGCACACGAACAACGCTAATTGAGGTTGTTAAGCGCACAAACAAGGGCAAAAGAGGTTCCTAAGCACAAGAACAAGTGCAAATGAGGTTCATCAACATAAGATCAGGCGGAAAAGACATTGTTAAGCACACGAATAACGTTAACTGAGGTTCTTAAGCACACAAACAAGGGCCAATGAGGTTCCTGCACAAGAACAACTGCAAATGAACTTCATAAGCACAAGATCAAGCGCAAAAGATGTTGTTATGCATAACAACAACACAAATTGAGCACATGAACAAGGGCAAACGAGGGCAAACGAGTGCAAAAGGGCAAATGAGGTTGTTCAGCACAAATTGAGGTTGTTCAGCACACAAAAAGGGCAAATGAGGTTCCTAAGCATAAGAACAAGTGCAAATGAAGTCCATAAGCACAAGACCAAGTGCAAAAGATGTTGTTATGCACGTGAACAACGCAAATTGAGGTTGTTAAGCACACGAACAAGGGCAAACGAGGCACCTAAGCACAAGAACAAGTGCAAATGTGGTTCATCAACATAAGATAAAGCGGAAAAGACGTCGTTAAGCACACGAATAACGTTAACTGAGGTTGTTAAGCACACAAAAAGGGCAAATGAGGTTCCTAAGCACAAGAACAAGAGCAAATGAAGTCCATAAGCACAAGACCAAGTGCAAAAGATGTTGTTATGCACGTGAACAACGCAAATTGAGGTTGTTAAGCACATGAACAAGGGCAAACGAGGTTGCTAAGCACAAGAACAAGTGCAAAAAAAATTCATAAGCACAAGATCAAGCGCAAAAGAGGTTGTTAAGCACACGAACAATGTCAATTGCGGTTGTTAAGCACACAAACAAGAGCAAATGAGGTTCCTTAGTACAAGAACAAGTGCAAATGAAGTTCATAAGCAGAAGAGCTAGCGCAAAAGAGGTTGTTAAGCACATGAACAGTGCAAATTGAGGTCGTTAAACACACGAAAAAGGGCAAACGGGGTTCCTAAGCACAAGAACAAGTGCAAATGAGGTTCATCAGCACAAGATCAAGAGCAAAAGAGGTTGTTCAGGATACCACCAACGCAAATTGAGGTTGTTAAGCACACAAAAAGGGCAAATGAGGTTCCTAAGCACAAGAACAAGTGCAAATGAAGTCCATAAGCACAAGACCAAGTGCAAAAGATGTTGTTATGCACGTGAACAACGCAAATTGAGGTTGTTAAGCACATGAACATGGGAAAACGAGGTTGGTAAGCACAGGAACAGATGCCAATAATGTTCATAACACAAGATCAAGGTCAAAAGAGGTTGTTACGCACACGAACAACACCAGTTGAGGTTGTTAAGCACACAAACAAGGGCAAAAGAGGTTTCTTAGTACAAGAACAAGTGCAAATGAGGTTTATAAGCACAAGATCAAGCGCAAAAGGTGTTGTTAAGCACACGAACAACGCCAATTGAGGTTGTTAACACACAAACAAGGGCAATTGAGGTCCTTTCTGAACAATGAAGAGTATATATATATGTGTGTGTGATCTTAATTTTGTAGTTTTATATTTCACATTAAGAAATAAAATGCATCTTGCTATATGATGATTTAAGAATATGCAACCAGATCAATGTGGTCAAATATGTGACATTTCGGCATTGTTCATAACATTTATTATATTAACATCCTACTGGTCATATATATCCAAAAAGTAAAAGAGAAATGTCAGAATTTTTAGGATTGCAAAACACAAATTAATAAGAACACAAACACAAGCAGTCCCTTGAATCTCCCTTCCCTCCCTTGTTTTTATTTCATTGGAAAAAAGTACAACCCAATTTTTTCATCTATTTTTTCTGTTATATTTTTTTCATACACATCTCTACATATTTAAACTAAAGAAGCAACAGATGTATATTTGGCATCTACTAAAAAAATCAATTCTAACCTTCTATACTTAGAAGCCTTGCGCTGTATTTGGAAGGAAACTCCCTGCCAGCAATTCATTGAGGAGCCACCAGGTGTGGCTAGAGCAATTCCATCATATATGGTTGGAATAATATTCTTCTTTCCTTATTTTGTAGATCCTAAATATTACAACGTGTCATGGTGCTAGTTTTGACACTCCCCCTCACTGTGACACGTAGATGTCCTTCATCATTAGTTTTTCTAGAGCCGTGTTGAACTCTTTACTGGCAACCGCCTTGGTGAGAATATCTGCAACCTGTTCATGTGACCTCACAAATGGCAACGAAATAATGTTAGAATCAAGTTTTTCCTTAATAAAATGTCGATCTACCTCGATGTGTTTAGTTCTATCATGTTGCACTGGATTGTGGGAGATATCAATTGCAGCCTTGTTGTCACAGAATAATTTCATTGGGTTTTCTGGTTGAAAACTAAGTTCAGTTACCAGCTTCTTCAACCATAGAAGTTCACAAATGCCTTTTACCATGCCCCGAAACTCAACTTCTGTGCTTGAAAGTGCCACTACGTTCTGTTTCTTACTTCTCCAGATTACTAAATTACCACCAACAAATGTAAAGTACCCAGCTGTGATTTACGATCAACAATATTGCCGGCCCAATCGGCATCAGTGTAACCCTCAATGTTAACATGTCCATATCTCCCAAATGTTATGCCCTTACCTGGATTCCCTTTGAGGTACCTAATAATCCTCATCACAGCCTCCATGTGTTCTTCTTTTGGGTTATGCATGAACTGACTTACAACTCCCACTGCATAGGCTATGTCAGGCCGAGTGTGTGACAAATATATCAATTTTCCCACTAACCTCTGGTATTGTTCTTTATTGGTTGGTACTTGGTTAGGATCATCACTAAGTTTCATATTTTGGATCATTGGGGTGTCTGTGGGTTTACAATCAAGCATACCAACTTCGGTTAGGAGATCAAGGATGTATTTTCTCTGAGACAGAGAGATACCCATCTTACTACGAGAGACCTCTATACCCAAAAAGTATTTTAAACCACCCAAGTTTTTCATCTCAAACTCCTTGCTTAATTTTTCCTCAAGTTTCCCAATCTCAATGTCATCATCTCCAGTAATAATCATGTCATCAACATAAATTATCAGAATTGCAATTTTACCTCCTGTTTTTTTGAAGAACATTGTGTGATCTGAATCTCCCTGCTGGAAGTCATAGCTTTTCATTGCCATACAAAATCTTCCAAACCATGCTTTGGGTGATTGCTTGAGTCCATACAACGCCTTCTTGAGTTTGCACACTCTAGGTCTCGGCTCCTAATCTGTGTATCCCGGCGGCATATCTATATAGATCTCTTCTTCTAGATCACCATGTAGGAATGCATTCTTCACATCAAATTGATGTAATGGCCAGTCAAAGTTTGTTGCAAGAGATAAGATAACTTGCACAGTATTTAGTTTTGCTACAGGTGAGAAGGTTTCCTGAAAGTCAATCCCATAAACTTGTGTATACCCCTTAGCAACTAATCGTGCTTTATATCTATCAATCTCCCCTTTTTCATTATATTTAATGGAGTAGACCCACTTACATCCCATCGTGTTTTTTCCTTTAGGTAGATCTACTAGTTCCCATGTACAGTTTTTCCTTTTATCCTTTAGGGCTTCTTCTAGTTTATTAGGGACAGTGATAGTAGATAATTGATTCACAAATGCTCTCAATGGTTTTACAAGATTTATAGTGCTGGTATACTTAGCAATGGGATATCTTATGTTCTTACTCGAACCATCCTCTGGTATATATTTTTTTGGTGGTTGTCCCCTAGTTGAACGAGGTGGCAATTTAAATTTTAGTTGAGAAACACATACCTGAGGATCCTCCTCTAGAGATATTGGCTCATCAGGTTGGGACTGTATTATTTCTTCATTCTGCTCATGCAAGTCAAACTCATTCAAGTCAATCCATAAATTCACACCCTTGTTTGAGACTTCTGTGGATTCATGTGTATTTATTCCTTGAACCCGATTTGAAGCCAAGCCACTGATGTTATCCTGATTCATAGGACTAGCAGTAAGAGGATGACCCGAGTTCAAGGTCATCGTGATCGTGTCCGGATACTAGATTTCCGACGGTTCCGTAGCAGAATTCGGTCCCGGGACTGAAACTCGGATTAGGTTCGGGATTTGCTTTGGATTAAAAAACCGGTTAGGTTCTGGATTTTTCTGGCCTGAAACACGGGTTAGAATCTGGATTTTCCGGGTTGAGATTAGGTGCTGAATTTTCTGGGTTAGGTGCTGGATTTTTCTGGGTTAGGTGCTGAATTTTTCGGATTAAAATTCTGGTTTAAAAACAATAGATTTTGGTCACTTGCATCAGTCTCCCCCTGACCCAAAAACTGGGTTTTATCAAAGAAAAAATCATTTTCAAAGAAGGTTACATCCATAAAGGTATGGAATTTTTGAGTGGATGGGTTGAAACATTTATATCCCTTTTTAAACGGACAAAATCCCAAAAACACACATTTTTCAGCATTGGCATCTAGTTTTGTACGATGAGATTTTAAGATATGAACAAATACAGTACACCCAAAAATGCGAGGAGTAAGATTCAAGCTAGATGGTATGTTTATATATGTTGATAGGGTTTGCAAAGGAGTTTTGTAATTGTTGGCTTTCGTAGGCATTCGATTAATTAGGTACGTGGCAAAAGTAATTGCGTTATCCCAAAAATAAGAGGGTACCTTGCTTTCAAACAGAAGTGACCGGGTTACTTCTAACAGGTGTCTATTTTTCCGTTCTGCTATACCATTTTGTTGTGGGGTTCCTACACATGAGGTCTCGTGAAGAATACCTTTGTTATCGAAAAAACTTCTAAGGTTTTTGTTTACGTACTCGGTTCCATTATCACTTCTTACCATTTTAATCCGTTTTTCAAATTGGATTTCAACCATACTGTAGAAAGATTGAAAGGTTTTTGCAACTTCATCCTTACTCTTTAGCAAATAGAGCCAAGTCATGCGAGTACAATCTTCTATAAATATAACATACCACCTACACCCAGATTTTGACAAAATTGGAGAGGGACCCCACACATCGGTATGAATAAGATCAAACGGAACAAGGCATTTATTTGTACTGTCAATATAAGAAATTCTATGACTCTTAGCTTCAACACATGTTTTACATAACAAATCCTTTTCATTTATTCCCAAAAAAAGATGAGGAGAAAATTTCTTCAAATACCCAAATGACGGGTCCTTTTATGCCATAAAATAACTTTATTCTTTCTATCTTCTACCCCACTCTCTGTGAGATATGTCCTTCCAGTCTTCAAATCATCTAAGTAATACAGTCCCTCCCTCTTAGTACCATGGCCAATTATCTCTTTCGTGAGGAGATCCTGAAAAACACAACGAGAGGGAAACATGAGTGCAACACAGTTTAAATCTTAAGTGAGTTGTCCAACAGAGATCAACTTAGTAGAGAGCGATGGTACTACTAACGTGTTATTCAGAGTCAAAGTTGGTGAGAGTTTGATAATTCCAGCCCCACTTACAGGATAGACACCTCCATTAGCATTTATTATACCATCTTTTTGTGCCTTTTTCTTATTAATGATATCCCTTTGTTCATGTGTCATATGATCCGTTGCCCCAAGAGTCAATAATCCAATCTTGAGAGTTTATGACATTAGCTGAATTATTGTTAAGAACTTTGCCTAACTTTGACTCATAAATTTCATCAAAAGTTGAATTATTACCTTGTGCCGATTTACCTATCCTCTCACCTGCACCTGATGTTTCGGTTGAGGTGTTTCCAACATGTGCCGCTGCTGCTGCAAGGCTACTTGCTGCAAATTTCGGTCCCTCAGCCTCTTTGCTGCAATTTGGTTCGGCCAAGTGACCCATTTCACCCTTGTTTACTCCAGTAGTTGCCACACTTGCACACCCTCTGTTGGCATCATTTTGGTGTTTCTTTTTCGTGTTTTTCCACCATTCGGGATACCCAACTATTTCAAAACATTGCTCTTGAGTATGCCTCGTGCCACCACAATGGCTACACTTTTCGATATTGATTTATCTTTAAAATTAGAAAACTTGTCAGTGCTAGTATTTACCTCGCGTGGTTTGTATGCCCGTGTAGCCATAGCAACTGAGTTTAGCATCGTCTCTTGCCCATTTTTTATCATTATGCCTTGGCGGTTTGATTCACACCTAACATGCGCGTAAGCTTGCTCGAGGGTTGGGAACGGGCTCATTTGCAACACTTGTGCCCGAATATTGTCAAGCCGGTCATCCAAGCCATCAAGAAAAGTATACACCCTGGTTTTTTGAATAAAATTATTAAACATTTCGACGTGCAACTCATCATAAAACTCTTGTACTGTTTTACTGTCTTGTTTGACATGTGAGATCCGTCGATTTAGAGCAAACACCTGCGTTTCATCACTGCCATCATAGAAGGTGGTTGCAAATGCTTGCCATACGTCTCTTGCGGTAGGATGTCGGATGTATTTGCTTCTCAGTTGTGGCTCGAGTGAGTTTATGAGCCATCCTTTGACAACTACATCATCCACCTCCCATTTTCTGAAATCCGGATCTGTTTATCCGGAGGTGCATGAACCCACGTGAGGTGTTTCATTCGCTCTCTTCCTTTGACGTACATCTCTACAGCTTGACACCAGAAGGTATAATTGGTGCCATCCATCTTTACGTCTATTGGGTTAGGGTGAATTGAACCATCGGTTAGGGGAACAGATTGTGTTATTGGTTGAGAGTTGGCAGCGCTTTGCATAGCCACCATTTGGGTTTGTTGAAGGGTTATTGCTTGAGTGAGTTGTGTGAGTTTTTCTAGCAGATCCATAGGGTTGATGGTTTGGTTAGGTTGAGCCTTTTCAGGTGGTGTTATTGACATCTTTTAAGGTTGGATTTGCTGAATTTCTTCTCTGTTGATGATATGTCACAGGATTCATGATATGTCACAGGATTCAGAACATTCGTTTTGATACCATGTCAGAATTTTTAGGATTGCAAAACACAAATTAATAAGAACACAAACACAAGCACTCTCTTGAATCTCCCTTCCCTCCCTTGTTTTTATTTCATTGGAAAAAAGTACAACCCAATTTTTTCATCTATTTTTTCTGTTATATTTTTTTCATACACATCTCTACATATTTAAACTAAAGAAGCAACAGATGTATATTTGGCATCTACTAAAAAAATCAATTCTAATCTTCTATACTTGGGACTGTTTGGCTTAAAAGAAATGTTTTACGCTTTTAAATTTTAATCAAAACCCCACTTCTATTAGGAAAGTAGGTGCTCAAATTATTTTATTATCAATATTTGGTCAAAAGCAAAATCTGAAACTCTAGTTACAAATTTAGCTTTTATTTTGGCAAGTGATATAACTGAAGCGGATTTTTTTATTAATCGAAATTAAATTAAATAAATATCGAAAAGGAGGAACGATGTCGAATTTTTTCGAAATCTCATAAGGACGGTGACACTGTTCACGTCCCTGCGGACGGTGACAAAATTAACGTCCTCGTTAATCATAATCATAATCTTAACCCCAAACGGTGGACCGAAGAAAAAAAAAAAAAACACGGACGTGGATACACTCACCGTCCCTGGGTGAGTCCGAAAAAAAAAAAAAAAAAAAAAAAACGACGGACGGTAATAGACTTTTGATCCGTGTTTGCAAATCACGGCCAGATGTGATTGCAAATCCCCTCACGAAAAGGAGCGTAACTTTTGATCCGTCCGTCGGATTGGGCTGAAATTTTGACAGGAGCTCCAGAACCTCAAAAAAAATTTAGCAGTTTTTTTTTCTATCAAAGAATTGATAATCTGTGTGATCTCAAAAAAATCAAGAACTCCGATCGCGAATTGATAATTTTAGGGTTTAGATTCGCGATCCGAGTTCTTGATTTTTTTTGAGATCACACAGATTATCAATTCTTTGATAGAAAAAAAAACTGCTAAAATTAACCAACTCTGCCAAAAAATCTGACGTCTGTTTAAATACAACCCTAAAAATAAAAAATACATAAAAAAACCCTGAAAATGACCCTAAAAACTCTGAAAATTCGAAAAATCTATATCCGACGGTCGGATCGGGCTGGAAAGTAAGTTAGCTTGGTTTTGAGGTTCTGGAGCTCCTGTCAAAATTTCAGCCCGATCCGACGGACGGATCAAAAGTTACGCCCCTTTTCGTGAGGGGATTTGCAATCACATCTGGCCGTGATTTGCAAACACGGATCAAAAGTCTATTACTATTACCGTCCGTCGTTTTTTATTTATTTTTTTTTTTTTCGGACTCACCCAGGGACGGTGAGTGTATCCACGTCCGTGTTTTTTTTTTTTTTTTTCCTTCGGTCCACCGTTTGGGGTTAAGATTATGATTATGATTAACGAGGACGTTAATTTTGTCACCGTCCGCAGGGACGTGAACAGTGTCACCGTCCTTATGAGATTTCGAAAAAATTCGACATCGTTCCTCCTTTTCGATATTTATTTAATTTAATTTCGATTAATAAAAAAATCCGTAACTGAAGTGCCCAATCTGATGTTTACATGACAGCTGGCAAGTGAGAGCCCCCAGGGATATAGGTTGATGACAAGCCTAACCCTTGGTTGGAAGAAGAAATAATGATCTACGTCTGTGATTTTGTTCAATTTCTGGATCTGATTTGCCAAATAGTTGTAACAATCTGGTACTTTGCTCCATGCGTATTTTGGTTTTTCAAGTTTAGTTAGAATGTTTTATTGATGAGAATTTAAAATGCCCTAGCATCTCACCTTCGTTTCCAATCGTTACTAGCTGGTCCAATATTAGATATGCGTCTCAAATTTTGGGTAACGATTGGAGCATATGAATTTTTAGGGCATTTGAGCCCTTTTCATAATAATAATAATAATAATAATAATAATAATAATAATAATAATAATAATAATAATAATAATAATAATAATAATAATAATAATAATAATAATAATAATAATAATAATAATAATAATAATAATAATAATAATAATAATAATAATAATAATAATAATAATAATAACAATAACAAAATCATTACTAGCTAGTAATTAATTTTGTACACTACTAGAAAAAACGTCTTCCTACACTGTATCTTATACACGGATTTTCTAAATTTTATAAAAAAACGTGTATAAAATCGGATTTTTCCAGTGCTCAAGGAATTCTACACAGATAATAACACTTCAATCAGTGTCCGTGTGGAAATTAAGGAATCCTACACGGATATTTCAGTAAATATCTGTGTATAAAACGTGAGAGAGCTACACGGTTTTTTACTGAAATATCCGTGTAGGATTATATTATGTACACGGTTATTTATAGAATAAGCCGTGTGTAAATATAGAGAGAGCTACACGGATTAATATTTAAAAATCAGTGTAGGAAGGGTCATTTAGGGTTATAATGAACACTTGCTGCGCCGTTTTGGTCAATTAATATCACTCTCTCTCCTCTGGATTGGCTTGGATCTGATTATTGTGCAGCTGGGTTCCGAGATTGCTGATTTTCTCCTCTTTGTTGCTCAAGTAAGTAATTGATCTATTTATTTCTTTAATTTTCTATTAATTTCTTGTTATTGCATATTTAGGGTTTAGGGTTTCATTGATCCATAATTAGTGTTAATAATTAGTGTATTGTTGTCCAATAACCGACCTATTAATATGATTTTAGGTTCATGCCCGTTCAAAATTAATCCAATAGGAATTAATTTTGAATAGTCCCCGGTTTGGGACTGCTCTTTGAATATTGTGTCTCATTTAGGATGTGAACACATGTTAGCGGGGTTTAATTAGTATTTGAGGAAATGTTCGACAGTATTTCTCCTTATTACTCCTACGAGTATGTGGTCTTTACGCATACTTGGGAAGTTAAGGGGAAATGCTGCCGAATTTTTCTCAAATACTAATTAAATTCCGCTAACATGTGTTCACATATGAGGCACAATATTCAAAGGGTGGGTTAGGATTGTAAACCGGCCCTTTGTAAGCCAATAATTAAGATGTCGACCATGCACCATGATTAATTAATTGAAACCATTTTTTAAATTTAATTTACAGATGGATCGAAGTTGGATGTATGAATTGCGACGAGATAATGAAGAATATTTGGTTCGCGTTGAAGAGTTTTTACAATTTGCGGAGAGTTATAGAGTGGAGAAAAGAGATGTCAACATTTTGTGTCCTTGTAGGGATTGTAAAAATTGTGTAGGATTTGGGGACTCGGAAGTAATTAGAGCTCATTTGATTTGTCGGGGATTTAAGGAAATATATACATGTTGGTTCATGCATGGCGAGAAAATTGGAGAAAGTAGTGGTACCAATAGAAATTGTGAAGATAATGATGATAATGTAGGAATTTTTGATAATTATGAACTTGATTACAACGATGATAGTGATTATGAGAATCTCGAAAATTTTGATAATTTTGATAATGATGGATTCAAATGCAGCGACGATGACGAGATGACAGTGAATATTGATGAAAATGTAGAACACGAGTACGATAGCAATTTAGAGGAAATGTTGCGTGATGTGGGAGATGAAATTGGTAATAAATATTATGGTAAATTTGAGTATTTGAAGAATGAATCCAAAAAGCCGTTGTATCCTGGGTGTACGAAAATTACAAAATTGTCAGCTGTGTTGAAATTATTGAAATTAAAAGCAGAACATGGTTGGAGCGATAAGAGTTTCACGTCCTTATTACACCTTTTACGAGAAATGCTCCCGGATAACAACGAGTTACCTTGTACAATTTATCAGGCCAAAAATTTGATCTGTCCAGTGGGTTTGAAGATTGAAAGAATACATGCATGTCCAAATGACTGTGTATTATATCGTAAAGAGTACGAGGCCATGCATGCATGTCCTAAATGCGGTGTTTCACGGTATAAACGTAAGAGCGGTGACACTGATGAATTTAACGATGAAGGAAAAAAGAGCCGACCTCCGGCAAAGGTGCTGTGGTACTTGCCGATAATTCCAAGATTCAAACGGCTTTTTGCAAATACCAAAGATGCCAAATTATTGCGCTGGCATGAAGAAGAGCGTAAAAAGAACGGAAAACTAAGACACCCGGCTGATTCTCCCCAATGGAGGAATATCGATAGACACTTCAAAAAATTTGGTTCCGACCCGAGAAACCTCAGGATTGTGGTAAGCATAGACGGAATGAGTCCGTTTGGAAGCATGAGCAGTCGGCACAGTACTTGGCCAGTTCTGTTATCTATCTACAATCTGCCTCCATGGTTGTGCATGAAACGCAAATATATAATGATGTCATTACTGATCCAAGGACCCAGACAACCCGAAAATGACCTCCAAAAATTAGTCAAGGACCTCCAAAAATTATGGAAGGATGGCGTCTCGATGTGGGATGCGTACAGTAAAGAGGTATTTAAATTGCGGGCCATGGTATTTTGCACCGTAAATGATTTTCCCGCATACGGGAATTTGTCGGGTTACAGTACTAAAGGGGCAAAAGCGTGCCCTATCTGTGAAGATGACACGCAGGTGCTGAGATTGAAGCATTCTAAAAAGAATGTTTTTATGGGCCATCGTAGGTTTCTCCCTGTGAATCACCCATGCCATAAGCAGAAGAAGGTATTCAATGGAAAAAATGTGCTCGGAGTGGCACGTCGTCCATTGGACGGGAAGAGTGTCTTTAAGCGGGTTGAAAGCCTTGATGTTGTCTTCGGAAAATGTGCCAAAGCACCACCGAAAAATATTTGGAAAAAGAAGTCCATATTTTGGGAGCTACCGTACTGGAAATTTTTAGAAGTGAGACACTGCCTTGATGTCATGCATATTGAAAAAAAATGTGTGTGACAGTTTGATTGGCACATTGCTGAACATTCCGACCAAGACTAAAGACGGTATTAAAGCTCGAAAAGACATGGTGGAAATGAGAATACGACAAAAGCTTGCACCGCAGGGATAAAGGAAAGCGGGCATACCTACCCCCCGCAATGTGCACAATGTCGAAGATCGAGAAAGAAAACTTTTGTAAATGCCTTCACAGTATTAAAGTCCCATCAGGGTATTCTTCGAATATTAAGAAGCTGGTGTCAATGAAGGACCTAAAATTGATTGGTATGAAATCCCACGACTGTCATGTTTTAATGACACATATGATTCCCGTTGCAATTCGGGGTATTTTACCAAAGGCTGTTCGGCAAACCATTACGAAGCTTTGTTTTTTCTTCAATGCAATTAATTCGAAGGTGATAGACCCGCTAAAATTGGACGCTTTGCAAGATGAGGTCATCATTACTCTTTGCCATCTTGAGATGTATTTTCCACCATCTTTTTTCGATGTTATGGTTCACCTTACTGTTCATCTTGTGAGAGAAATTAAGATTTGTGGTCCTGTTTTCTTGCGGTATATGTATCCATTCGAGAGATACATGGGCATTTTGAAAAAATACGTAAGGAACCGACATCGGCCCGAAGGTAGCATTGTCGAAGGATATTCCACGGAAGAGGTGGTCGAGTTTTGCACGAATTACCTAACCGGTGTGTGTCCTATTGGTATTCCACAATCTCGATACGAGGGACGGCTCCAAGGAGTTGGGACAATCGGTTTGAAAGCCATAGTTGCTAACCAAGATGAACTAGAAAAGGCACATTTTATTGTACTACAACACATTGCAGATGTCGCTCCCTATATAGATGAGCACATGACAATCCTCCGTCAAGGGAACTACACAAGAAGTCAGAAGTGGATTAATAACGAGCACAATCGTTCTTTTGTAGGATGGCTGAAAAAAATAGTGAAATCACACCCCGTAAATGAAATTGTTAGGCTGCTGGGCCAAGGACCCCAAACTGTGGTCAAGAACACTAAATTCCAAAGTGATAAGAGCGCGACGCAAAATAGCGGGGTGACGTTGGTGGCGGCCGCTCAAGAATTCAGTAGATCCGGGGATGCCCGGCCTGTAATAGCATCAAAGTCATATTACGGTGTTATTGAAGAAATCTGGGAGCTCATTTACAGCCCTCGCCTAAGCATTCCCGTGTTTCGGTGTCGATGGGTCGAAGACCGGGGTGTTAAGGTTGATAACAATGGGTTCACACTCGTTGATTTCAACAAAGTCGGGTATGTTGATGATCCGTTTATACTCGCCAAGCAAGCCACACAGGTCTACTATGTCACTGACCCGAGTGATGCTAGGTGGAGCATTGTGCTCTCAGGGAAAAGAAGGATTGTTGGGGCCGAAGACGTCGTTGACGAAGAAGAGTACGACCAGTTCGAAGAGATACCTCCATTTTGTGCCGACATGCCAACTGAGGCACCAACAATTGAAAAACAAGACGAATCAAACTACATGAGATCCGACCACAACGAAGGATTATGGGCCGATGTTCAAAAAGTGAAAAAAAAAGAGGAAAAGAAAGAAAAAAGCCAATGTGTAATATTTTTATTTTAAACTTAAGACCTTTAATAATTTTTTTGATGTAATATTTTTTAATGTAACTTGAGACCTTTAATATTTTTCAATGTAATATTTATATTTAAAAATACGTTCAATTTAAAAAATTTGAAGTTATTACATTCAATTTCAGATTGAAAATTTCAAATACATTTTAAAACTTAATTTCATATAGATTTAAAAAATTAATTTCAAATACATTCAATACATTCTTTCTTTAGAAGTTATAAATATATTTATTTCACCTTCCTACACGGTTTTTAAAACCAAAATCCGTGTACAATAACTATCCTACACGGATTTTAATACTTATCTGTGTAGGATTCCTAGTTCCACTTGAAAACCAAACGTTGGATGCCAAATTTTCACAAGTCTGATCGAGTTCTCTTCTTCCTTCTGCTCTCTTCTTCCTACACGGTTTTTAAAAACAAAATCCGTGTACAATAACTATCCTACACGAATTTTTAGTTAATATCCGTGTAACTCGCCTCTTTTCCTACACGGATATTAACTTAAAAACCGTGTAGCTCGCCTCTATTTCTACACGGATATTAACTTAAAAACCGTGTAGCTCCCCTCGATTCCTACACGGATTTGTAAGATATTATCCGTGTAGGATTAGTTATTGCACACGAATTTTAATACTTATCCGTGTAGGATTCCTAGTTCCACTTGAAAACCAAAATGTTGGAGCCAAATTTTCACAAGTCCGATGGAGTTCTCTTCTTCCTCCTCCTCTCTGATTTTCAAATTTGCTCTAAGTCCGACTGAGTTCAAACCTCCTTCACCTCTGGTCCGCCGTCCTCCCTCTACGCCGCCTCTCCTGGTGCTTGTCTTCCTCCATTGGTAATAGATTTCTCCTCTTTCTATCTCTTTTATTTTTCAAATCACCAATGGTACCTCAAAAAACCCCAATTCGGTTTTGTTAGGGTTTTGTGTGCTCCTCCATTACTGCCTCTCTCCCTCACTCTCCACTGCTGCCATTGTGGCCTCTCTTGCTTTATGTCTTGCTGCCTTTAAGGTAACTAAAATTTATTTGGTAGAGTAACTAAAATTAGGTTTATTATTGTACCAAAATACAAATGTTGGGTTTATTGAATTAGGGTTTATTGTACCAAAATACAAATTGGAATATTGTTACGATTTATTGGAAAAATTTAGGCCAACTTTTAGACCAAATTGGTAATAGAACCTGATGAGCATAAATTATGTGTACTTTTTCCTAAGTTAACTTCACCAATTTCTATGCATTTAGGTTAATTTAGTTTAGTTTAGTTTAATTTTGTTTATAATTATACCAAGAATCAAGTTACTGTCCAAGTCTATTTTAAATTTCAGGAAATGGAGCAAATTATAGATCTTCTCGCAAGCTTTCCGAAAAGTGGTAGAACACTAAAAACAGAGTTACGGATAATGAGTTATGCCCATTTGAAGTTTGGTTCACAGCTGAAACAAAGCCAGCACACGGACCGTACAGACTCCACACAGACCGTACAGAAAGCAGACAGAGTACCAGAGAACGAATATAGAAATTCCAGGTTTCGATATCTTTTCGTATTTTGGCCATATCTTGGTCATACGAACTCCGTTTTAGGCAAATAAAAGCTTGCTGGAAAGAGGACAACGAGATCTACAATTTTAGGAAGGTTATAAATCATAATTTATAATGTGCAAGTCGCAGGAACCTTTTTAGAAAAGAATCAGCAGAAATTTATTGTCATATCTCATGAGATCTTGATTGATTCACCTTCCATCCGTGGTTGCTTGCTCCTCAAGTCACAAAATAGTTATAAATGAGAGAAAGGCAGCAGCAGGAAGGGGAATCTTCCCTTTGGGAGGCATCTCCCCTTTTGGGGAGGCCATCTCTAGGATACCATCATTCTTCTCCACTTTGTTTCAAGGGCTTGGAAAGAAGAGGCTTAGCTTGGAGCTTGTTTTCTTGGAATTTTATCATTTCTTTCTTCTTTCTATTTGTTTTATTTTCTCTTTGACCATGTTAGTTTAGATTCTTTTGTTTCTAGGGTTAAGATGTAGTTGACGTTTGGTTTTACTTGCTTGCTACTGGATTATGTGTTGAATGCTTAGTTTTTATCTTGTTGTGTAGTATTTTAATTGCTTGGTTTTTGCTTGCTTGAGTTTGATTAGTCATCCCGTTAGATGAATGTGCACGTCTAATTGTTAGGGAACCAAGTCTATGATACTTAATCCAACTAAACCAAGTATATGAGGTAGATCTACGGATCAAGGAGTACTGAAAGGGAAACTTTCCTCGAGGCGAAAGTCCTTGGATACCTTTAGTAAACCAACAAGTGACTTAGATAACTTAGTCCAAAATTACAAAAGTTGAGGGTTAACGCATCTAAGAGGGGAGTAGTTGAGTCCGGTAAATCGGGTTCTAAGTCAAAATTGCGAACGCTGAGGTGAGGAACTTAGACCTGGTCGATGGAAACCCTAGGCAAAAGCACCAACATAGAAACGTGGCTGCAGTATTCACTCGGGGGCCTATACGGACCGTATAGGATTCTATACGGGCCGTATACCCTGGGGCCAGACAGATACGAAGTCCGAAACCCTGGAAACCCTTTTTATAATTTGAAAACAAACTTTTAATCTTCTTTTCAGTATTTTTAATGATCATTTCAATCAGTAGAACTGTTAGAAACCAACAAACCAACTTCTCTTCACTTCTAGAATTTTAGTAGATTTAAGTAGAGTCCGGTCGTTTTGTTCCGTCCCTGTGGATACGATACCCGACTATACCAACGGTAGGTACTGTGCACTTGCAATCCCGACCAGAGGTAGAACTCGAGTTTTAAAAGGTACAGCTTTCTGTACTGAGACTTGGGAGTGCATTTCTGGTGCGAACAGAACCAAGTTCGGATTTTGGTAATTGAATCAAAATAATAGTTTGGCAATTTTAAGGAAATTTTGTACCAAAATGCAAATTATTGTACTAAAATACAAATGTTGGGTTTATTGAATTAGGGTTTATTGAAAAATTTGAAATTGTTTTAGACCAAATTGGAATATTGTTACGATTTATTGGAAAATTTTATTTGGTAATTATGTTTGCGAATAGGGTTTGGCAATTATGTTTGTTAATTTAAAATTAAATTTGGTAATTTAAAATTGATTTGGAATGTTAATATTAACTTTCTAATTTATTTTTTTTAGAATCATGTCACATTCGGGTGATCACTTCGACAATCCTGAAGGTGAGGACATGCAAGGTTCATCACAGTTAGCCTCGTCACAAAGAAGGAAGCGAGGTCCGACCAAGTGCAAAAACACGACAAAGGCGAAGGAATTTGTCATCGAGTTCACTGAAGAAGGCCATCCGACGGGGCCAAACCGATTGCCGTACTCAAATTGGGTGAACAACCTGTGAAGGAGAAGGCAGACATTAGGATAGATAACTGGAAGAAGGTTAAAAAGGAAGATAAGGAAGAATGGTGGCAGCAGATTAAGGTAATCGGATTATATTTAACTATTTCAATTTGATTGTTGTTAATCAGGCTCTGACAATGATAATTGTTTGTTGTCAATCAGGCTCAATGGAACATCAAGGATGACACACCGAAGTAGAACACCTTGAAGATGAAGAACACCTTGAAGATAATGAACGAGGGGTGGAAGCAACATAAGAGCACCATCGTGACGGAATGGATGAATAAAGGGAGGTGTCCGGTCGGGTACTATCAAAATGTGACTCAACCAATATGGGACGAGTTTGTTGCTTTGAAGCAAACACCCGAGTTCAAGGTAACTAAATTTATAAAGTTTTAACTCTTTTTTTCTCGATCGGTTGTTATATTCGAACTAACGGTTTGATTTGCTTTCATTCTTGAAGGAAAAAAGCGAAAGGGGCAGGAGGACTGTTGCTAAGAACTTGTACCCGCATCATTTAGGATCAGGCGGGTACGAGGGTAAGTCAAAGGAATGGAAGTCCGTGCTTGAGTCAAACAAAGATTTTGACTCACCCGTGGTAAAGATCACCAATCCCCGGGGCACGAATTGGCTCATGGCAAGGTCTGAGGTTACTGCCGACGGGAAGATTCGACTGCCTCAAGAGTTGCAGCCCGTGGCTTATAAAATGGTAAGTCATTCTTTTTATAACCATGAGTTATTAAAAAAAAATTATAGCTCACTCACTTGACTTATTCTCTTGTTATATTCAATTTTTTTATTAACAGTTGCAAGTGGAGGAGGAGGTCATATCGGGTGTCTGGACCTCTTCCAGGGAGAATGACTCGTTGACTCAAACGCTTGACAATCCGGAGCACCCGGGTCGGGTAAGGGGTGTAGGCGTCTACAAGGGTTTCAGGAATGTTTTCCATTTAGAGAAACCCAAGCGAAGATCGCGCGCTAAAGTCACCGATGAAGAGAGAGATGCGCGGCTCCGCCAGGAAATCCAACAAGAATACGAGACGAGGCTGGCGGAGAGGATGGCAGAGATGGAAGCAAGGATGGAAGCAAGGATTGTAAACCGCGTGACATCTCATCAGTTTACACACCCATCCGAGCAAGGACCCCCCATTTCGCCGGGAATTCGGCGAAGCAGTCAAGCATCCGGGACCTGGGAGGACGAGTTCGATAATCTCAAGGTAATACCTACTATTAATAATCTAAATGCAATTAATGTTGGTTCGTAAACTTGGTATCAAATATGGTTATCTTAATAATAATTGCAGGTCGCCACCAAATGCGACTTGATCATTTGGAGCGGTGCGGTGCCTGTCACCGTTGCCAAGGGTCTCGTCATTCCGGCGCAAACATTGGTGCACCATGCTTCGGTCGGGCGCGGCTATGCATGTGTGCAGATCGACTCTGTTGTGTCAGAATGGCGTAGGATACCTCTTCCTGTCCCGACCGAGGACATGCTAGTTGTGGATGACATCCGTGAGTCATTCATCCAATGGCCCAAGAATCAGATCATTCTTGATCAGGTAATCTCTAAATTATCAATATCTCTTGTTACATTCAAAACCGCTCTTTTTAAATACTCGAAATTTTTAAATTTTGATGCATGCGTAGGAGGCCAATTTATCACCGGTACGGGGGGAGAGTGGGATGGTCCACACGACTGATGTCGTAGGAGAGACTGATGTTGGAGTCCATCCTGAGGCGCCAGACCACCGTCTGATCAGCCCAGAAGAATACAATGCTTTGCCTCTCGATTGTCAGCGTCTTCATGACCGCTTGATGAAGGCACCCGAAGGCATGACCAGCATCATGATCGAGACGCCACCCGGCATGTTCATGCATGACGGCTGGCCATGCATGCTCTCTTTCGACGACTTCAAGGACTTTCTATATGCCAAGGGTAGCGATAGATGGCTCGCTAGCTCATTCCTTACCATTTTCGCCATGTAAGTGACCTTACTTTATTTATATATTGTATATCACTCAAATATATATTCAAAATGTTAAGCATTTTCGGGAAGCTGCTCCGAACTTGCGAATCATGGTCGCTCGAAAATAAGGTAAACAACACCGCAGTCGGACCCCGGCAAACTCAATTTCACTATGCTAGAAGGTCGAGTCGGCAGTGTGTCGACTATATGTGCCATGCGATGCACCGTTGCTCCGCGGATGGCAAGAAATTTATTCTTCTGCCATACCACCAGAGGTACGATTCTAACCTTCAATTTTTCTCGATGTTTTCAATTCAATAATTATAAAAAAGAAATTAAATTTGATTATAATTGTGTTAATATTTCTCATGCCACAGGACACACTGGTGTTTGTTTATCATCATTCTGACTGCAAATAGGGCTTTTATCATGGATTCTGCAAGGCCAAAAGACATCACACCTGAAGAGAGCAGAGAGATCAGTCCCTTTTTGACACAGTAAGCAATAATTTTTCACTAGGTTTGATTTTTTTTTCAATTGTAATTAAATTGTGGATCGAAATTGCTAATTACAGTCGCTTAATTTTGTAAGGGCTTGGACCAAATATGTTGTAGAGGGAGGACTGCAAGGAAGAGCTAGAGGGACCGTGAAAGATAAATTCAAAATTGAGTGGTTACCGGTGAGCACACATGCAATAATTTTTTAACTTAAATATTATAGTTCCAAAAATTATTTTCATTGTAACATAGCCCGAAAAATATAAATTTCAGTGCGCGCGACAGAAGGCGTCTTGGGAGTGCGCTTATTACACGATGATTTTCATGTTTAATTGGATCGAAAGGAATCAATTTTCCTTTCCAAATAACGTAAGTAATTCACATTAATTTTCATTTTAAAAATTTCAATAATTCGATCCTTATTACTAACTTAAATTATAATTGCAGTATAGCCGGAGCCAAGCCTCTTTCTCACCCGAACAAATCGACGAAATTAGAGCGATGTGGGCAAGGTGGTTTGTATCCGAATTTTGTAAAGAACAATAAGGATTTGTATAACTTAATTAGTGTAATTATCAATTTTGAATTGTTATGTTATGTTTTGGCAATTTATATTCTGTTTTGAGCAAAAAAAAACATTCTGATTATATATAATTTAATGACTAGCAAAAGTGGAGGCTAGTCAGAAACAGAAAAAAATTCCAAAAAAACAATTGGAAAATCCTACACGGATATTTTAAAAAAAATCCGTGTAAAATGTGAAAACAATAAAAAATCTATAGTGCTAGATGACACTATTTACACACGGATATTAACATAAAACCGTGTAGGAATGGTAATCGTACACGGATATTATGTTAGTAATCCGTGTAGCTAGGGAGGAGAGCTGCACGGTTTTTAGTTAATATCCGTGTACAAATAGGATTCCTACACGGATATTATATTACAAATCCGTGTAGCTCTCTTGCGGTGTGTGCACTTTTGGAGGTTTTCCACACGGCTCTTTATTAAAAAAACCGTGTAGGATTTGTGTAATCGTACACGGCTAAATTATCCGTGTGTAAATGCTGGACTTTTCTACACCCCGTATTGCACACGTTTCCAAATCCATGTAGCTCTCCAGTTAAAGTCCGTGTACAAACTGTATTTTTGTAGTAGTGGTATATCATTAGTAGCTAGTATAATAAAAACAAGGGTTTAAATTCTTACACGTATCTCTAACAGTACCTCTAACGATGTATCCAGCCTTGAGAAGTTTCATCACAAGCCATGAACCGATGAAACCAGACGCTCCAGTAACAACCACCGGCCCCTTCATACCATTCATTTCCTTAATATATATTTTCTTTTTCCTTTCTAATTTGTTTATCTCGCTGTGTCTTTCTTTCAATCTTAGATCACAATAACGCTTGGTCTTTCAGACGACTGTGTAATTAAAGTAATACACTTTTCAAACTATTAAATAGGTTTAAAAGCAAATCAAGTTGCTTTCTCTCCGTTCATTACAATAATGGAGAAAACCAATTGAATAATACGTTAGTCACTACTACAAAAAAACGTCTTCCTACACTGTATTTTATACACGGATTTTCTCAATTTTATAAAAAAATGTGTATGAAATAGGATTTTTCCAGTGTTCTAGGAATCCTGCACGGATATTAACTTAAAAATCAGTGTCCGTGTGGAAATTAAGTTTTTATACACAGATATTTCATTAAATATCCGTGTAGGAATGGTGAGAGAGCTATACGGATATTTAATGAAATATCTGTGTAGGAAGGTCTTTTGTACACGGTTTTTTATTTAAATAGCCGTGTAGATATGTGGACAGAACTACACGGATTTATAGTTAAATATCCGTGTAGGAAAGGCTTAGTAGGGTTTTAATGAAATAAAATGGTTATCTTCCAGCGCATTTTAATCAATATTACTCTCTCTCTCTCTCTGTCTTGGTTTGATTTCTGCGCAAAAGGAGGGAATTGGCAAATTCGAATTTTGTATTTCTCCTCTCTATCTTGCTAAGGTTAGTCATGTGTGTATATATATATATTTTTCTTTACCATTGTTGTGTTATTAAAGAAATTCGTTTTTCTTAGGGTTTTGGTTGGTTGCTGTCCTCTTCGCCACTGTTGGTTTCTATCATCTTCGCCACCCTCCCTTAGGGTTCTGGTGTCGGTGCTGTCATTTTAAGAACCACTTCTATTTAAGCAAAATGCAAAGATATACATACATGTTTAAAAGCTATACAGATTCAATTAAATTTTTTTACGAAATTATTTCAAAACCAAATTTTTATTCTCTATTATGTATGTATGCACATATATGTTGATCCTTGTTTTTTTTTTATAGAAGATGCAATGTTGTTAGAGACATTTAACCAAGAGCCATTATATCATGGATCACATGCACACACCTTTTTTGACATATTGGATCTAATACATTTTAGCATGTATGAAATTTCGGTCCAAACTAGATCATAGCCATGAGTTTTGATCACATGGCTACTAAGTGGTAAGGACATAATTTTTATACAAAAATTGTATTGGATCTTGAGGAGGATATGTTACATGTTGGATCAAAAAGATTGCATGTACAACATGTTATGTATATATATGTGTTGCAAAATGCTATATGTATATAGAAAATGCTATCTATTTATTTTTGCAAAAGGTTATGTATTTATTTTTGCAAAAGGCTATGTATATTCAATCTGAAATATATATTATTGGCTAGCAAAAGTGGAGGCTAGCCTAAAAAAAAATAGGACAATCCTACACGGATATTTAAATAAAATCCGTGTAGGAAGGGTAAAAATAAAATATTAGTAATTCATAACCTTCCTACACAGTTTTTTAACTTAATATCCGTGTACAAATACTCTTCATACACGGATATTAATTAAATATCCATGTAGGAATCCCTTCCTACACGGATTGTTTAATTAATATCCGTGTAGCTAGGGGTACGAGAGCTACACGAATATTTAGTTAATATCCGTGTAGGAAGACTATTCCTACACGGATATTTATTAAAAAACCGTGTAGCTCTCTTGTGGTGGGATGTACTTTGGTAGGTTTTCCACACGAATCTTTACGAATAATCCATGTAGGATTAGTATAATCGTACACGGATATTTATCCGTATGTAAATGTTGCACTTTCCTACACCCTAAGATTACACACGTTTCCAAATCCGTGTAGCTACGTCATTTTTTGTCCGTGTACAAACTGTGTTTTTGTAGTAGTGAGTCCCTTTAGGGATGAGGTTTGGTCCAAATGACTTTAGACCGGACACCGTCCAAAGCCTCTAAAAATCATACAATTATAGTCCGAACAGTCAATCCGAACCGCTCAACATTATTTTCATATTAAAATGTGCTTAGAGATCAAATTTTATATTTTTTGGAAATTGTTTACTTTTTTTTAGATACGTACAAAATCACTATTTTGGACAGTTTAGAAATAATGATGTTGCATATATCTAAAAATATAGTAAATAATTTCCAAAAAATATAAAATTTGATCTCTAAGCATATTTTAATATGAAAATCATGTTGAGTGGTTCGGATAAACTATTCGGACTTTAATCATACAATTTTAAGAGACTTTCAATGATGTCCGGTCCAAAGTCATTTGGACCAAATCGTATTATGTCCCTTTATTACTACCATTAGTGCATTCTCTTTGTGTTGCCAATTGGAGAAGCCTTGAAGCAGCTTGTAGGGGTGTAAATGGATCGGATATTATCTAATTTTATCGGGATTCAAATTTGGAAAACTACTTGAGGTATGTAATTCATATTTGTATTCGATACTATCTGTATATTAATCCGTAGTAAAAAAAATTAAAACGGATAAGGATGCGGCTTGATTACTAACTATTCACATCCAATCCCCTTACACCCTAGAGCCACAACAAAGCTATTCTTTGTTTTTAAATTTATTATTAAACAATATGTCCATACCAATGATGTATTACTTGTAATTTTTAGCCATCATATATATTTATGTTATGTAACCAACAAATTACTGGT
This sequence comes from Carex scoparia, assembly GCA_024447655.1. Taxonomy (NCBI): domain Eukaryota; kingdom Viridiplantae; phylum Streptophyta; class Magnoliopsida; order Poales; family Cyperaceae; genus Carex; species Carex scoparia. The sequence continues at coordinate 6,335,115 of JAJHPE010000016.1, read as the reverse complement.
AAACTTATTATGAAAAATACTAGGTCTAATTAATTTATGAATAAATATAATTTATTTTGATGTTATTTCTTTCACATAATATAATTTATTGAGATATTAATTATCTAATTTATATCCATATCATTATTATGTGTATGATATTTGTTTCCTATTCATATTTGTTTAACATTTTATCTGTACATATTTGTATCCAAGACCACCAATTTAAAAAGTAAGATTTTTATTTGTTTATATTGAAGCCATAATAAAAATAATTTAACAAAAAGGCTAAACATAATCATATATAAAGAGTCCAAACGGAGTCATTAATTGCTTCCGAACTATATCTTGATTCTTCCTTTACTGTTTATGCGCTTTCTTGTGCTTAGGAACCTCATTGCACAAAAAGTGTACAATTGGTATGCGCTTTTTTTTTCTTCTAAATTGTGTCATTTACTATCAATTTGATTCAAATTCACCTTTCTCCCAGTTTTAAAATTTTCACTAATTTTGTTTATAAAAATTACACACTTTAGTTAAGTTAATTAAATTAGAAAACATGTTTAATATATTTTTCTTATTGTAAAACTTATATTTTATGATAAAAAGTGCTAGATTTGGTCAATATATTTCTCGAGGCCTTAATGTATGATGAATTTGAAAAAAGTGCTCTATTAAATATAAGTTATTAGGTGAGCTATACGTTTCTGTTGGGGTAAATTTTAAGATATTTGAATAGTTAAGAACTTAATTAAAATAAATTAAATTGAAATAGACTTAAAATAATAATATCCGGATCATGCGAAGCATTGTCCTTAAGCATATTCCATCTCTATCTTGTAAGATTTGGAATCATCACCATGATAATCCAGAATTGTCACTCTTTAATCAGGGCACGACCATGAGAACGACCGACAATAACTCTACAATATCTAGCACTTGATCAGAATTAATTTATATAGATTTTGTTAAACTGGATAAGAATTGCTAGGAAGCAAATTCATGAAAGAAAATCTTAGAAACAAACATAGAGAGAATAGAGTGGGAGATTAGTACGAAAAAATGATCAATCATTCCATTTGGATGTTCCATATTCTATTTATTCCATTCGGATAATTAAGGAAAGAAGAGTTGAGTTTTCTTCTTAATTAAAAATTAAATTTTGAGTTTTCAAAATATAGTTCCAACAGTTTTACCATGACACCAAGAAATATTAACTAATGAACGTAACTCAATAACATGGTCCCAGAGGCAACCCTAGAGCCACCAGCCCCACCCCTCCTCCACCCGCCCCTACTTCGAAGCACCACCACTTCACATGTGTCTCATCTCCAAAATATCATCCTCCGCTCTCTCTCGCTAGGCTCTAATTGTTTGAGCTGAGAGGAGAATGAGAGAGAGGGGAGGAAACAGAGCTGAGCAGAGCCGATCGGAGCCAACAGCGCGGTATCGTCGTAGTTCGGAGCATGGAGTTTTCATCTTGATCGAAGTATGATGGTGAGTAGATCTGATTGTTGAAGCTCGACGTCGGTCGGAAGATCGGATCCGGTCGTGGAATAAAATGGAGATTAAGGTATTATAGTGATTATGAGTGTACATCCTAAATTCTAGACCCTAAACCCTAAGAATTTAGAGGGTGACTAAGAGTGAATTTAGATTAATTTTGAGTAATTTAAAGGATTTCGTAAGAATAAAGGAATATATTTCGGAATTAGAGTCATTTAACTCATTGTAAATACATTTTTTTATTAATCAAATTGTTAGTAGGAATTAAAGCCACTAACCTTCAAAGCTGTGTACAATGTGCAGTGTAGGATGACCATTTCGGTAGTAGTGTAAGCTGATATATTGCTACTATCATGCTTATAAAAAAAAATTTAATTTGACAATCACCTTCCAAACTATGCAATCAGTGTCAAACACTCCGGTCATTAATTTGGGACTTCTTAATTTTCAATATTAAAATGAACATTATATCCATGATAATTTTATCCCTGTTGAAATACTTATGAGGTTTGCGTAAGGAAAAAAACGGATGTAAAATTAATATAATTTTGAGGTTTGCGTAAAAAATGGTCTGAAATCCAATTTAGTATATTATATTAAGTTTGTTAAATTGATTTTAATTGGGTACATATATGCTTACGTGCATATCTGCATTCGCATTTTTACATGGGTTTTATTGACATTGCGCAAAATTAAGATCAACATCTAGACTAATTGGGAAAATAGAAGAATAGAAGAATAGACTTTCTGACCCTGTTGAGATTAATTCCAGCTGAGCTAAACTTAATCTGATGCCTAAGAAAACAATAGGGGGTCTGTTTTGAGATTCGTACCAAGTTAAAAAAATAAATAAAAAACAAATCAATCTCTGGACCGTTCATTTGGAATTTGCCTCAATCAAATGTATACTTGGGGTGATCCAATACCATGCATCTTCCAAAAAAAATAAACCATTTAAATAAAAGATTTATTTCTATCAGGTCCGCAAGTATAAATTCTGGAACCAGTTGAGCAGTTCGATCCGCAATTTAAACTTGCACGACCAAATTGGTTCTGCAGTTTAAACCTTCGGAGCCAATTAATCTGATTCTTCAAGATCAAACTGCAGAATCAGTTTTACAGATTCAATTCAATCAATGTATTGGGTTGTGTTGTTTGACCTTGGATGATTTATGCATGATTAATTCTCTGCTAGTGTCTACAATTCAGATTAATTGGTTACGTAAATTTAAACTGGGGAACCAATTAATTTGATTTCACAAGTTTAAAATGCGAAACTATCCATCTGGTTTCACAGTTTAAATTTGCGAACTTTGTAAAAATGAAATTAAAAAAAATGTTAAATGGTTTTTTTTTTTCAAAGATGGTAAAAATAAAAAATTTCGGCATTGCAAATCAATAGTTTCAATTTACCCACTTTTCCATATTCACTTATATATTTTTATCTAGTCATTCATCTTTGGTTATATTCATGTCTAATATGAATAATCTTTTATTTTGTAGTAATGATGTCAAAGGACAATTTGGAATTCGCATATGGTTAACTATTTCTCAAAAAGTTCGAAATAATCGATGTTTCGAGAAAGATATTGTTGAAGATAAAGCAACAATTTGATCCTTCTGTCAAATTGAGTGATTTGCCAAATGAAACAGAAATGATACTCACAGAGATTCACAAATCTCTTGGTGGCAAAAAGCACCTCATAGTCCTAAACGATGTCTGGACGATTGATCTATGGACTCAAATTGGTACAGCATTCCCAGATGAATCAAATGGGAGTAGAGTCCTTGTGACCACTAGACTCGCTGATGTTCCTAAGAGCATGAATCCTAGCAGTGAACCATACTTGCTCAAGTACTCAATAGAGAAGTTAAGTCGAGAGCTTTTCTTAAAAACAGTTTTTCCTAATCATGATCTAAATGAAAGTTCTTTTGATGATATTTCTGATATCATAGGTCAATTTGTTCACAAGTGTGGTGGGCTTCCTCTCGCATTGGTGGTTTTAGGTGGTTTCTTATCAAAGAAGCCCCGCAACTATGCTGCTTGGAGTAGCGTGTTCCGGACAATGAGTTGGCATGTCGAAGGAACAAATTGTAGCGAGATCATTGGCACTAGCTATGAGGACCTGCCATTTGCTATCAAGTCGTGTTATATGTACTTTTCCGTATTTCCCGAAGACTATGATATTGATGCCCAAGCATTACTTCGAATGTGGATTGCCGAGGGCTTTATACCACCAGAAGATAACAGATCATTGGAAGAAACTGTAGAGAGTTTCTTAGAAGATCTCGTACAAAGGTATTACATCTTCATTTAATGATATACACATGTTGATGTAACGAGCTGGTTTTAATTGAATATTCTTTAAACTAATTTTTTTAATTGAAAAATAATAATAGAAAGAAAAATTGTAGGCCCAAGCACTGACATTTTTATTATGATAAATGTTAAGTCTCGTAATTATATTTTGGGAAATATAATATATAATAACAAACATTAATATTTTAGAAGCATGGGGCTGCATGCAAATTCTGTGATGACACTCTGTTTGAGCTGATCATTCGCCAAAAAATAAAGAAAATATAAATAGGTAGCAGCGGATTAGGAGAATTTTTTCTGTAGAAAATATTGGAAAAAAATTAGTATCTTAATTTTTTCATGCATAGAAGAATAAGTGCTAAAAATTATACAGATCCGGCTATGCATGCAAAAATAAAAATAAAAATTTGTTTTATTCTTTCTTTATTAATTTCAATAAAACCAGCTTATTTCTACAACATTAAATTAGCGCGTTACATCAACATTTAATGATATACACAGCTTATCAATACAACATTAAACCATCGTTTTGAAAATTAATATTGGAATTAGAATCGGTAGAATTGGAATCGAAAAATCAGAATGAATTGAGTCGGAAACTCGGATATTTTGGCATAAACTTGTTTTGTACTTAAAAAAATAATTTGCTGAAAAATGATGTTAAAACAAAAGTAACACTAAAATAATTCACTATTATAACAATTCTCCAAATTTTTTCAATTATAGTAATTAATATTTAAATATTAATAACACTCATAACAATTAAATTCGGACGGATAACAATCAAATTTGTATGTAATCACTTAGAAATTAAAATATATCTAATTTTAAAATAAAATAGACTATTCCATAAGATAATAAAAAATTATATTCACAAAAGAGAAAAAAAATATATAATTTATATTATATATTTTTATAAAAGTCAAACTTCTAGCATTATATTAGGACTCTTGATAATAAAAAATACACCGACAAAATTCATAATTGAAAAATGTACAATAAAATTTGGTATTTTGCACAAATTTTTAATTGATGAGGAATACTCTAGTGCCATTCTGTAAATTGTTTTAATGCAAACTATTTTCTTTATGATATTTGTAATTATTATACTTAATGTTTTTTTTCTCTCATTTTATGTTAGGAGCATGGTTCAAGTAGATCATAGATCGGTACAAAATGGTTCCATTGAAAGTCTACGCATACATGATCTACTACGAGATCTTGCTCTCCAAAAAGCCAAGGAGGAAAACTTTCTCCTGGTGTATTCAAATCCAAATGATAAAATGGATTTGAGCAGGACACGTCGTGTGGCAATTCACAATCCTAATTGTGATCAACTTATAATGAACCCAAACCTCCACACTCTTTTGTGCTTCTATGAAGGGAGCATGCTGAATTGTTCTAGGCAAAGACTGCTCAAAGTAGTAAGCAATGGAGACAAATGGGAGAACAAAATAGAGTTGGGGATGTTTGAGGGATTGACTCAGTTAAGATATCTGAGTCTTTGGGGGACAGTAAGTGACAACCGTGATCAAGAATTCTTTGAGAAAGTGATAGGCAGAATGAAATTTCTGCAGACTACTTTCAAGAGTTTTCTAAGAATGCATTGAATATCAAGACACTGAGGCATGTCCATCTATTGATGGGTATAGAACTCCCAGTATCAGCACAATTAATAAATTTGCAAACTATTAGTCCGCTGCGGGCCACACAATCATGGGAGATAGAGGTACCTCATCTACCCAATTTACGTTCATTAACGTTAATAGCCCAATCATTTCCATCGAAGGCAGTTGTGATTTTTCTGTCCACATTAGAGCACCTAACTGATCTCCATTTAAGGCATGATGATAGTGTACTGGACATATTTGACATGAGAGGTTTCCCATTTTATAACCGTTTACAATCCCTCATACTTCATTACATTAGCCCTACTAAATGGACCCTGCTGCTTCACGAGGATATGCTTCCCCGTCACCTCATTTATCTTTTTATTTGGGGTTACCAGTTCCAGCAGGATATAATGCCAGTATTGGAGAAGTTGCGCTGCCTTAAAGTTCTCATACTTGAGCAAGCATCCCAAAGTCCAAAATTGAGATGTTCCTCTGGAGGCTTTAGCCAGTTAGACGTTTTGCACCTAAATAGCTTATCAATGGAGGAATGGGAGATAGAGGAGGGTGCAATGCCCATTCTTAAAAAACTCCAGATTTGGCATTGTAATGAATTGAATGTGCCTCAAGGGCTACAATACCTTACCAACCTTCAAAAATTGGAGTGGCTTTATGTGGGTGATTCCAAGGCTGATTTGGTCTGCAATTTATGCCAACATGTCCCTTCAATTTGTTTAGACAAATTAGAGCCACGGAGTCCTCACAGTGCGTAGTTTACACTTCCTATTTAGTTAGTATTTGTCATTGTCTTCTCTTAGTTTTCTTGTATGTGTGCTTTGTATCATCAATTTACTAGTCATGAATATATATGTTGAAATTGAATGTGAAATCTCGACTGCATATTTTTATTCCTTTTTTCTCAGTCCTTTCTCGTTCTTAAGAATTATTTCCTTAATTATAGATCATTGTATAGTCGTGGTCAAACAAGTATTTCTTTAAAAAATTGATAACTGAGCTAGTTGATACTTCGAATTACTCCTATTATATTATGAAACTTTTTATCCTTTTGTTTTAAATTTTTTGAGAACGAAATTGAGAAAACAAATATTTTTTTTTTAAAATCTCAAGGAAATAACAATAATTAACATAAAATCAGCTTCTCATTTTGCCTTTCGTACTATATTTTAAATTTGGATTATTTTTGGAATTTTGTCTTCAAGATCAAATTATGTATCGGGCGAAAGAATTTATTTTTTATATCTAATGAATGCAACATAAGAAAATATATCAAAATTTTTTATAGATAATAACTTAACATAATAATATTTGGACATTAAATTTGGTATATTATCAAGAATTATAAATATTTTTCGGTCATATTTAGACCTGCTAATTGGCCGAATTCGACTCAAAACTCGGTCCAACTCAGTCATATAACACAACAAGTCCGACTCAAACTCAACTCAAAAGTGAAAAGAAAAGCCCGACTCAATTTAATGAGTTCGATCCTTCGGCTCAACTCGAACTCGGATCGGTTCAAAGCTCGGCTCGAACTCGGTAAATGGATTATCAAAGTCGCTCTTGTAATGAATTATCAAAGCTCGGTTCAAATTCGCTCTTTTAAAAATTCAACGCCAATGAGAGAATGACACGTCGTCAATCTGATTGAATGACCTGCTAATGGGATTGAAATTCATATCACACTGAAGTCTGACACGTTGCAATATAGTATAATTATAAAGTTAAATTGATATCACATTGAAGTCTGACACGTTGCAATTAATATAGTATAATTATAAAGTGAAATTCATATCACATTGATTAAAATATAGTATAATTATAAATTTCACATTATGCTTCCAAGAAGTCAAGAAGTCAAAAAGCCTCGATTTAAACTCTGTTTATCATCAGGTCAACTCAGTTCGTTTCAGAGGAAGGAGGTGTTGGGCGTACAAGCTGAGCTTGGAAAAGAAGGAGACTCAATGGGAACTCGACTCAATGAGAACTCGACTCGGATCGGATTGGCTCGTTAGATTAGGGTAAATTAATTTCGAGTTCGGGCCGAGTTTGGACTGAGCTCAAATTAAACTCAGCTCAATACGACTCATTTAAGAGCCCGACTCAAAGTCCATGAGCCGGCCCGACTCATTTACCAGGCCTAGTCATATTGTTAAATTTGACAATAATAAATGATTGATTAAATTATTGAAAATATTTGATTTCATGGCGCATATATTAGAGGCTATGAAAGTCAATTACTTTTTTGGAGTATCAATTTTGATGCATATAAAAATAAAAATGAATCAAAATTAGATTCCATGCTGAAAGTCTCTTTGGGACATTTCATCAAGCACCTTGCGTGCACGGTCAGGAGTTCACAAATGCAATCTACACGAGAGGGCAGGCAGAGCACTTAGTCTAAAGAATCAAGAAGCAACAAATGACTAAAAGTTGTGCGGTATGTTGCAAGGGCATTAAACAAAAATCCAGAGAGGTCAGTTGCAAGGGCAGTAAAGTTCAAGGAACTCCTATTTACTAAATTAGTTTTAGTCTAATATGATACAAATTAACAAGCACCTAGTCTGTATGATACAAACTTGAACAGTAAGAACCAGATTCTAGTAGCCAATTGAGACTATTTTTGTTGGCTTTTTGTTCACTTGACAAATCGGTGCAGGTAGAGCACTCACCGTGGTTAGAGAGAACCTAGTTTATCTTGTTGCATTTCATATATCTAAGGGGCATTTCAACAAACACTTGCCTTGCAACTTTGCGAGAGAAGAAAGGAGCACAGTGGTACTTTCGTCGGTGGTATTTTAGAACAGCCCTTGCTCAGAATGGTATGAACGAAGAAGGTAAAGCCAATTTGGGGGTTTCATTTCAAGTTTTTATATGGAATGGAATCAAATCAGAATATTTTATGATAATTTAGTTGTTTGTTTTAATGTGGAATGGGGAGTATGTATCTTATTTGTTGCCTAAGTTGAACACTCTTCCAAGAGATATAAGCAATTTTCCAGAAAATAGATAAATTACACAATTGTGTCACTTAAACAAATTTAAGTATCGGTTTGTTTTTGCAATTAAAAATAAACGATGCTTCAGGGAATATACGAATAAATTTACTTGGTACTAAACGAAATTGCCCGTTGGCAATTTGCTTGGGCCGAATGGTGTTAATTTAATGGATCATACTAGCAAATTAATAATGAAGTTTGATTTGTCAGCACTACTTAATTATCACACGGTTTCAATAATAAATTTGTGTGGGCCTAATGGGCTTTAGTTTGGGGCCCAATATTCATTAAAATTAAAAACCAGGGTTATTGCATATGGTCTTATTTATTCATAATGGGCACATTACCAAATAATAATTTTTAAAAAAAAATACTGATTCGAGATATATTTTGATGTGTGCATGATCAAGAGCATGCATGTGTTATATTGCTATGGGGTAAATCAACAATTAGTTGTTGCAAGGAGATATCTATAAAATGTAGTATTTCTTTTTCTTTCCGAACCCAAATGTACCATTTCTAAACCTCTAATTGGTATATAATATTTGTTATATTTTACCATCTCTAGTATAAGAAATATATATATTTTTTTCTACTGTAATACAACCCACAGCTTGGTTCTCAACTTGATCACATACATGTATATATCTTTTGAATTTTTTAATATAACTTCTTGACAAATCTTGTTTTAGACATTTTTGCCAAAATATATTTCCGGCCTTTGGTGTGTGTGCAAATTACGGCTGCTATCTGCCGTCAATTCATAAATGCTAATAATTGTGACTAAGTTGCAATATATCAAGTTAGAGATATCATTATAATTACTTACATTTAAGTTTTATATTAGTCGCAAGTTAGAGAAATCATTATTACTTAAATTTAGGTTTTAGTACTGCTTAATCATCACATGGTTTCAAATAAAAAAAATTCTTGGGCCTCATGGGCTTTGTTCCAGGGCCTAATATTCATTAAAATTAAAAACCAGAGTTCTTGCATATTGTTGTCTTTTTTCTTTTTCTTTTTCTGAATCAAAATTTATCTTTTCTAAAGCTATATTTGGTATACAATTTTTCTTATTGTAACATCTCTAGTATAAGATAATTTCTTTCCACTGCATGCAATGCAACACAATATTAGCTCTCAACTTGATCACATACATGTAATAGAGCATAAACCTCAACAGCTCCAAGAGAACCAACAGAAGAGGCATTAACCGAATACACAAAAGTGATATATTTTTATGTGCATGTAGAGAAAATAATATAAATCACATCTAACAGTTTATTTTGACATATAAATTAAAAAAAAATTGTTAATAGAAAATTTGTAAAATAGAGATACAATGAATACACAAAAAAAAATAAAAATATTTGAACTCTTTTCTCTTTATTTGTCATAATAAAAAAATGAGTGAAACATACGAGCACATTACCAAATAAAAAATATATATTGAGTCCAGATTTATTGTGGAGTGTGCTTGATCAAGAGCATATTCTATGGGGAGATTAACAATTAGTTGCTGATCGAGATATCTATAACAATGCATAATTAATTAATCATATTTACTTTACTGGAAAAAAAAAATGTCATTTATAATTGTAATATATGTTTTCTTTCCGAACCCCCGCATGTACTATTTGGTCTACTGCAATGCAACACTTTCTTCACAACTTGATCACATACATGTACCTTTTGAACTTTCGATAACCTCTTCACAAAACTTTTTATAATTCGTTTTTTTTTTTAAATTCACGGTTGCTATCCATGAGAGAGCAGCTCACGATTTGGCCCTTAATAATATAGCAAGCATAGTGGCGATTTTGGAGAATAATCCGCCACTAAAGCCAATAATAGTAGTCGTTTCGGTTTTGGAATCCGCACCACTAAACATATTATAACAGAGATATCGAGCCGGATATATATACAAGAATGGGACAGTATCTGCAGGTAAAGAGTGACTATCTGCGAGGATATACCGATAGAAAAGTGTTTTTTCTATTAGCGATGGGAGTATCTCCGAGGGTATACCAACAGCATCCTTCGTGGATATTGTCTCATTCTTGTATATATATAGTCATATATGGTATCAGTTAATTAGGAAGACGTATGTGTAGCTAGATGTCTTTGTATGTATCCATGAAAAAGCCGAGCGTGAGAAGAAGAGAGCCATACGTAGCCAAAGACAACTTGCCGGCAATTTCGCAAAAGCACCAACTCTCTTTAATTGGGTTTATTCCATTTCCGGCAAGTCATCCTTGGCTGCATTCGACTCGCTACCTCTTCACGCATGGCTATCTATGGCTTCTTTTCTTCTTCATTGCATAAGTTGATATGTCCGTCGTAAGGTCGATTAATTTGGAGCGCATATGAGGTGGTGGGGGTATTTGAATAGAATTTGAATCGTACGTGTTTATCTAGTAGGTATTGTAGGCTATATATAGTGGAAGCAAGAATATTATGGAGATCCTCTACTATATATGCTTCTTTCTTATTTAATAATTTCTTTATATATAGGTTTGTTGGGTCTGCTGGAACCGCAGACTTGACATATATAGTGGACGAGCTCTAGTCTCTCTTTTAAGAGAATTTATGCTACCTGGCCAACTGTAGGGAAGGACGACAGTAACTCAGTGAGGATATATATGAAATGGAATTAAAGGTTAGTCAACAATTGCAGCTGTTACAAATCCAAACCAAATAGCGGCGGTGCGGCACTAACTTTGCTACCTGGCCAATTTACAACCCTAAAATCTAAATATGCTCTTGCTACAAATTTGCTTAGGGATCAAAGAGACCATGATGTGAGACACGATTGAGACATGAGCCATTTGAACCCTAATTAATTGAGTATCTTTTAATTATAAAAACAAAAACAAAAAATTAGATCGCCATCTCATTAATTACCTCAGTAGACTCATTTAGCGCATACAATATTTTCCATCTCCTAATTAAGTAAATTGACAAAAATATCTTTTAATAAAGATGATTATTACAATTATCAACTTTAAATTTTAGCTGTTACATGTACTAGGCTACCTCTAAGGTATTCTAATGCGCATTGGTGCATATTTTATATATTTTCCAACAACAAAAAAGTCAAGTTTCAAGCATTCTCCATCATTTAGATAAAGTATATATGAAATTTGAGAAAATTTGAAATTTAACTTATCATCAAAATTAAATCACTAAAACTCTTTTTTTTGAAATACTGATAGTGGCTATCAGTATTAAATCACTAAAAGTCAACCATTAAAAATTGTAAGTGTTAATTGATTGAAGGCTATATGACTTTCAGAGTGACCCAAATTTTTTAGTTTTAAATTAAATAATATTTTTTTGGATTATCAAATAAACAGACCCATAAACGTTGTTGTAAGCTAGAAATAAGGAAAATCATATCAAAAGTTTTGTAATTTTACGTTACAATGAAATTATTTACTGTATCATAAATTGTATTCATAGAAATTTACAAGAATCGTAAATAGTTTTCGGTCCAAAAAAAAGCAATGAGAATTAGAGGGTTTCTCTACTTCCAATTTCTAAATATAGTTGTGCGGTTCACTAATTAAATATATTTTGATCACAAAGAATGTATAAAGAAAAAGGTTAAAAATAAAAAGATGTATCAAACACAAGTATAAAAAAACTGAATATTGTGAAAAATATACTGAAAAGTCTTAAAATATATTTTCTCGCCTTTACTTGAAGATCGTATTTGGTATTTGCCAAAAGAAAGATGTTTTTTTTTGTTGGAAAAAAATTTTAAATCAAATTTGTCTTAATATTCGATACAATTAACGGTAAGCGTTGATAATCGATCAGAATACAAATTATAAAAATTATTTTTTATTTATTTTTTTTTTCGTATTTAATAAATCATTTAATTAGTACGGATATTACCGGATACGTTTGCCCCTGTCACGTCGCTGGGCCAGGGCGTATTAACAAATAAAATGTATTAAATAAGGAACAATAAATGAATTTCAAGAAGGGCATATTAGTCAATTAAAAATTAAAAATAATTAAATAAAATGTTAAATAGTTAAATGATATAGAAGAAAGAATGCTAAATTTGTATGTGGATATTGGATATTGTTATGTTTCGATTGGGAAATGGGCTATTTCAAAAGTTTAGATGGACACACTAGAAATTTTTTTCATTTTTTAAAGAGTTACTGTGTGTGAAGTGATAGAATCTAATTCCCTAATTTGGGATTGTAAATTGTAGCATAGTAATAATAAGGGGAAATTGGTTATTTGCCATTCCAAAACTTTCAAATCTAAAAAATACCATCACAAAACTATAAATCTGAAAAATACCACTCTAAACTTAGTTAATTCTTAATTTTTCCACTAATACACAATTTTTATACTTTTTTTTATTAAAAATTAACTGAAAAATACAATTTTGAGATACAATTTTTATTGCTTGGGCCAAATGGTGTTTAATGGATCATACTAGCAAAATAAAAATGAAGTTTGTTATAAAATTAGGTCCGGAGCCCAATATTCATTAAAATTAAAAACCAGGGTTCTTGCATGTTGTCCAATTTATTCATAGCCGGCAATAGATATAGTGAAGGAATAAAGAAATTGAGGAATTGATAATTTATCACTTTTTTTCTTATTTCAATTAAAAAATGTGCTCGGTAAACTCAATAAATGAAATAGTAAAGTGACTGTACATTAAATATAAGAATATTAGAAATTTTGATTTTAAAGATTTGTGTACTTTTTCGGTAGTCTTTCTTAGGGCTCCTTAACAGCCTAATCTGTTTAAATCTTACCGACCGTAGTCTTTAGAGATACTGCTTACTCTCAATCCCCCTCCTCAAGAAAAATGCCTCCTTAAGTCGAACTCGTATCCTCTGCATTAACTCAAAAAGGAATCTGTTGTGTTAATGTATGTGGACCATCAAATCTATTTTAAGATCCATGTGAACTAAATCTACACTAATATATATTAAAGGGTTTTTATATTAAAATCAAACAGTCTAATTAGTTATGTCTAAAATCAGTCTAATTAGTTATGTCTAAAATCAGACGATCAGATAAATTAATTGACGCAAAAAATTCCCGAGTTAATGCATATGATACGTGTTATCTTAGATCTCCTTAGAGCAATTTTAAATTATTTTTTGTTTTCAGGAGCTGCTCCTTTTTTATAATTTCTTCTGTTCCTATTTTCTGTTGCCTACACGGAGCCCGAGGTGAGAACTAAAACATTTTCTTGATAACCAGTTACAAGTGATAAACTCACGAATCTAACACCATATGAGGCTTGCTGTGGAATTGCTCTTTCATTTGACATCTGTTTTGATGGGTTCTTTCTCTGTTCCTTTTCTCTCTGATTTCTTCATTTTTTTTTCCTTAATTTTCGTTTGTTATTTTTTATTTGTAACTAGTGAGACTTGAATTCAAAACCTTTAAAGAATAAAATAGAATTTTAATCTAAATTAAAATAAATTTTATGAGACCACTAAACTACAAAAACAACATAATGGTGTAAATCCACCCCTAAAAACAACATACTGGATATAATGGTGTTTGCCCCCATTAAAATCATTAAACCAAACTATACATAACAGGGGATACAGACGCATCAGTAAATTACAGCACAAACAGAAAGAGAAAGGACTAAACCCGATCGAGGATCAATATTTTCAGAGAAAAACAGAGAAGCCAGTTTGTGTAATCGTTGAAATTACACAGTAAAACACAGAGATTAAAGAGAACCAGGATATATTTTTGGACGAAATTTCCGAAATATATATTTTATAGTTTTATTTCGCGGATATCCTCCTAGTACTAAAAACATCTAAATAAAAGACAATCTTAGCAACTTACGGTGAATAATTAGGTCATATAATTATAATATTATAACATACAGGTCAATCTTTTATCGCTCTCCTACCTCTATCTTCCAGCTCACCATTAATAATGGGGCAAATTAAGTTTTTTCAACATAACGTAATCAGCGTGATTTTTAAAAAAAGAGAAGCAAGTATGTATATATGTATGTATGTATATGTCCTAAATAAGTTTTGTGAAGAAGAGAAATACATATGTTGTTATTCTCCGATATCAACAGTAAAGTTCTTTCACTATAAATTTAATTATTCGTCGTCCATATATAATTGAGGTACAGGTCGAGTCGGCCCCATCAAGCTGAAGCTATGATTGATGGAAAACCAGAATTTTTGGTGGTGATTAGAAGATAGAGATTGGAGAGAGATATGTAGGACCTTCAACAGCTCAAATCTAATGGCAGCACCTAGTTTTCAACAGTAATACTGACGTTGTTTTCAAAAATATCTTGTCCCATATTAACACTGAGCTGGAGAGATAGAAGGTAGAGATTGAAGAGCAATAAGACATTCATATATAACAAATTAGAGGAGCCAGTTTTCAATATATATAGTCCACACAAACATTCAATTATTTTTAACCAAATTATACTATACTGATTTTAGTATTGAATTTCTAACATTAATTTGTAATAAATTTTAGTACTGATTTTAGTATAAACTTAATTTGCTTCCTTTATACTATACTGATTTTAGTATTGAATTTCTAACATTTGTAATAAATTTTAGTACTGATTTTAGTATAAATTTAATTTGCTTCCTTTACTAACATTTGTAATAAATTTCTAACCCTCACAATAATTCTACCAAAAGAGAAATGCTTCATTCTGACCTCCATTAATTGGAAATAGAGGCCTCTGAATAAAACCTGTTATGTGTCAAGCAATATAAATGAAAAGAAAAATCAAAACATTCAATTTAGTACTTTGATCATCACTACTACAAAAACACTAAATAAACACGGTACATGCATCGTACACGTCTCTGAGCACTTTTCAACTAAACAGTGTGTAAAGAAGGGAGGCGGGTGCAAAAATGAGCTAACCATGCATTATTGTGTTTGAAGAATATTATTTTAGACACAATTTCATTTATTTTAACTATATATAAAATCATGTTTTTTCAGTAAATTTTATAATATATATTTATTATTATAAATTCAAATAACTCTGTATGTTCAAATTGTTTTTTTTATTACAGAGTTAATCTTTTATTTGAGCCACAACCCCCGATCCGATGTATTTCACTAAAAAGTTTCTATTTGATCATTTTAAAAACATTTGGTCAATTGAAAAAAATAATTTGTTCAAGTAGTTGTCATGTTTAACTATATTCAATTATCAAGAATACGGGAACTTATTTTGTTATTGCTATTATTTTGTTATTGCTGTATAGTTTACTAAAAAAAACAGCCATGCACAATAAAACTGGTACTAAAAAGTAATTTAAATTCATTTAGTAAAGAAAATTAAGTAATAATTTAGATTCTCTTAAGAAAATTTGGTAGATAGATCATTAACCGTAATTTTTATTAATATCCAAAAATAAATGTAAATTGTCAAATATGCTCACAAAAGGTATATAATTTTAAAAATATTCAAACCAACCAATTATTAGCCGGCTCCTATTTTGTATTAGAACTGACCAATAATTGGAGTTTAGGGTTTAGGGTTTAGGCCAATAATTGGCCGGTTATTTGTTTTTTTTTTGAGATAGTTATATTAATTGTTGAGTTTATATTAAGACTAATTTATTTTTATATTATTTGTTGTACATGCATTGACTAGTTAAGTAAAAATCAAGCTTGAAGATTGTCCGATAGGTAATAAATTACTTCATTTAAGCCTTGAGAATGTCTGATATTATATAATTTGATTTATTAGAAAGACAGCAAATTTTTAATTTGATTTATTTGAAATAAATATTATATTGGAAAGACTACTGAGAAAATAAAATCTTCACAATTTTCTTTTATTTTTAAGTCAGTTTTTGTCATCTTTCATAAATCAGAAAAATAGTAAAAAAAATTCCAAATATAGTAAAATTGG
This sequence comes from Carex scoparia, assembly GCA_024447655.1. Classification (NCBI taxonomy): domain Eukaryota; kingdom Viridiplantae; phylum Streptophyta; class Magnoliopsida; order Poales; family Cyperaceae; genus Carex; species Carex scoparia. The sequence continues at coordinate 6,318,768 of JAJHPE010000016.1, read as the reverse complement.
TATTTTTCAAGTTCATTATATAACCAATTTACCGAGCTAATTAGATTGAAAAATAGAAATGAAAATCTTAATCGGAAACTTCAACTCAAGTTTTGAACCTTTTCCATTTGGTTTTTGGTAATTCTGAATTTTGAAAAATAGCATAGCCATCACTGTCGCATGCTTATTTTCGCTAGCTTTTTGAAAAGTGGTCATTTGCTGAAATCGAACACTCGAACACTGTTTTATAACTATTTGAAGAGTTTCGTCGTTCTTTTATTCATTTTCAGTAAATATATCGTCTTTCTTGCTTTATTCATTGTTCTAACCTCGGCTGTTTACGAGAGATGTCATAGATAAATACATGTATAACATGCAGGTCCTTTAAAAATGAGAGAAATGACTTAAAAAATATTAATACAGACGCATTATAACAAAAATGCCCTCCAAACTTCATTAATTTGTAAAAATACAACTCTAAATAATTAATGACTAAAATATCCTCGTCCGTCAATCCCCGCCTTCGCCCCTCCGCCGACCCGACCCTCGCTCGTCGCAGGAGGCGCAAGAACCAGTTTCCGGGCATGATTCTCCTCGCCCGCCTTTGCATTCTTCGCAACCTCTCATCTTCCGACAAGCACCAGCACCAACAAATCCTCCTCTACGATCCCCCTCCGCCGCCATTTGGAACAAAAGAAGAAGAGAAGGCAGGTGAAAGAAGAGGAGAAGAATGATATTTTAATCATTAATTATTTGGAGTGACATTTTTACAAATTAATGAAATTTGAAGTAGCATTTTCACAATTTCAAAATTTGAAGTGGTATTTTCACAATTTGAAAGTTTTGAAGTGACATTTTCACAATTTTCTCTTTTTAAAATTATTTAGTTATTTTGGACATATTTGATAATTTATATTTATTTTTGGATATTAATAAAGATCACGGGATCATTAAGGCCCATCTTTTTTAGTAATAGTTATCCGCTGCATGTGTTGTAACGTGTAAAGTGATAGTTATCCTCTTTCACATGTTGCATTTAATATTGTCCCCTCACATAATTATTCATATTCATGTAAGCAACACCAAGCTTTACAACTACAGTGACCTCCCTCTTCTATCCCTCTGACCGAGTCAAAATTGACAGTGTTTTCTTCTAATTCGATTTGGGAGCGGGGCAGTCTCCGCTCGGCGCTCAGTGCTCATCCTTTCTCCGGGTAAGGCACCACTATCAATTTGATTTGAATGTCTTAGTTAGGACAAACCGACAAAGAAAGTTTAGGTCGTGGAACCCAACACGCTAAAATATCCACCAAGGGTGAGCATCTTGGATTTCATTCTGTGCTGATTTTATTAGTGGTTATTTCTATGATCTGGTACCATTTGTTGTACCTTGGATTTGTTATCAATGGTACTGGTAAATTATTGCTTTTGGGTTCTGAACTGCATCTAATACTCACAAAACAGTTCGTCCAGGTGCCACCCAAAATACATATTCACTCTCAAATTTCTTTAATATATCACTCGCTTGTTTCAGCTGACATATACAACAGAATTAAGCGAGATGGCTGAGACCATTGTAAATTTGGTGCTCGCCAAGCTGGCTGATGTTGCAGTCAAGGAGATTTTACACTTATACAGTGTCAATGAGCAAGTTGAGAAAGTCGGCCGTGAACTCAAACGGATACAGGCTTTTCTCAAAGATGCTGACAGGAAGAAGATAACGGACGAAAGGCAGAAATATTGGGTAAAGGAGGTCAGAGATATTGCCCATTCTATAGAAGATGTCATTGACACCTTTCTCATGGAGATCCCACAAAATCCACAAAAGCCGGGCAAGAGGGAGGCCATAAAAAACTTCCTAAGAAAAACAAAAAAACTCCCGGCTGTACACAACCTTGTAGATGAGATGAACCAGATTCAAGAAAAGATGAAAGAGATCGAAGAGAGCAGAGTGAGATATGGAATAAATAATTTGGGTGAGGGCAGTACTGGAGATATCAAACTACCCGTCCGGCCATTGGTACTACCTGACATTGATCCCAAAATTGTTGGCTTCAAGGCAGACCAGGACCACATTGTTAAGGAGTTGCTTGATGAGACCACCAAGAGACGTTCTGTGGTCTCAATTTGCGGGACTGGTGGACTTGGAAAAACTACTCTTGCACAAAAAGTGTACAATTGGTATGCCTTTTTTTTATTTTCTAAATTGTATAATTTACTATCAATTTGATTTAAATTCACCTTTCTCCCTTTTTTAAATTTTTGCACTAATATCACTTAAAATTACACACTTTAGTTCAGATAATTAAAATGGAACACTTGGTTCAATTATGTAGAACATGTATTTTATGAGAAAAAGGTCAGCTTTGGTCATAATATTTCTCGAGTTCTTGATGTATGATTAAATTCAAGTTATATATTTAGATGAGATATATATGTTTCACCACAAGAAGAGTATAGATGACGTAATTTTATTGGTAGAACAATGAATATGTCATACGAGGCTCATAAACTTTTGACTTGTAACAACTTTTCTCCTTAATTTTTAAATTTGACAATAACCTTTCAACCTATGCAATCATTCCGGTCAGTTAATTTGGAACTTAATGCTTAATTTTAAAAGGTTTAAAATTAGTATATTTGCCAATCCACTTTAAGTACTATATTATATTGAGTTTGTTAAATTGATTTCAATTGTGTACATATATGCTTATGTGCATATCTGAATTCGCACTTTTAATTTACATGGGTTTTAATTATTGACATTGCGCAACACTCAATCAATAGGTAGACTAGGGAAGGTCAAGTATTTCAGTAGTCCTGTCAATGGTTTTTTTGTAATGTCGTGATAAGAACAAAAGAAAATAGAAGAGAAAACTAGAAACCCTTCTGACCCCTGTTGCACACGCGCATATATATATATATAGGGATGGACTATGGTGAGTTGCGAAGTAAGATGTCATTTTTACTTCACGTCTACATTTTCATTTTGAAAATCCAAACAACCGATCCGAACCGCTCAACATGTTCTCCATATTGAAATGTGCTTGGAGACCAAATTTTACATTTTTTGGAATTTTTTTACTATTTATTAAGCCACTTTGAAAATCGCTGATCCAATGGTCCAGAAAATTTTACTGTTTTTTACTGTTCATCCCGATCTGCTATTTTCAAAGTAGCTTAATAAATAGTAAAAAAAATTTCAAAAAATGTAAAATTTGGTCTCCAAGCACATTTCAATATGGAGAAAATGTTGAATGATTCGGATCGGTTGTTTGGATTTTCAAATTGGAATACGAGCGTGAAGTAAAATGTTGTTTTACTTCACAACTCACCATAGCCCATCCCTATATATATATGTGTGTGTGTGTGTGTGTGTGTAGGTTTTGGCTAATATGCTACACGTAGCATAGGGACTTCCGTGCAACGGCTCAAAATTTGAATTTTCAAAATCCTAACGGTCAATTCAAACCATTAGATGTGTTCTACATATTGAAATGTGCTTGGAGACCAAATTTTATATTTTTTGGATTTATTTTTACTATTTATTAAGCCACTTTGAAAATCGCTGATCCAACGGTTTCACTATTTGGTTAAGCCACCGTTGGATCAGCGATTTTCAAAGTGGCTTAATAAATAGTAAAAAAATTCCAAAAATATAAAATTTGGTCTCCAAGCACATTTCAATATGGAGAACACATCTAACGGTTTGGATCGACCATTAGGATTTAAAAAACTCAAATTTTGAGTCGTTGCAGAGAAGTGCTCTATGCTACGCGTAACACCATAGCCCTGTCCTATATATATATATATATATATATATATATATATATATATATAGACCAAACGCCTCGGTATTCTGCTGTGAACAGTAAAAAACAATAAAAATTTCTGGACCATCGGATCTGAGATTTTCAAAGTGGCTTAATTAATAGCAAAAAAATTTCAAAAAATGTAAAATTTGGTCTTCAAGCACATTTCAATATGAAGAACATGTTCAACGGTTCGGATCGAGTGTTTGAATTTTTAAAATGGAGATATAGTGCCGTAGAGCACCGAGCCATGGTACTCTGTAGAGTACCATAGCCCAACTCTCTCTCTCTCTCTCTCTCTATATATATATATATATGGATCATGTCCCTTTCATAAAATATAATATATATATATATAGAGAGAGAGAGAGAGAAAGAGAGTGAGTGACTAATATGCTTTCGGTAGCATGAGTACCGAAATACATCCAACTCCGTTTTTTATTTTCAAAGTCCAAAACGTTTCTCCAAACTGGTAGATGTGTTTTCTATATTAAAATGTGCTTAGAGACCAAATTTTATATTTTTAGGAATTTTTTTACTATTTATTAAGCCACTTTGAAAATCGATGATCCAACAGTGGCTTAACTCAACAGTGAAACCATTTGATCAGCCATTTTTCAAAATGGCTTAATAAATAGTAAAATAATTCCAAAAAATATAAAATTTGGTCTCCATACACATTTTAATATAGATAACACATCTAATGATTTGAATCGACGAAAATCAGAAAAGGAGTTGGATGTATTTCGGTACTTATGCTACCGAAAACATATTAGTTTCTCTTTATATATATATATATATATATATATATATATATATATATATATTCACTTATAAGTTTTTATGGAGTCCGTCTTCTTGACATTTTGGTTATATTAATATCTAATATAATCTTTTATTTTTGCAGTAATGAGGTCAAAGGAAAATTTGATGTTCGCTTGTGGGTAGCTATTTCTGAAAAGTTTGGAATAGTTGATGTTTCGAGAAAGATAATGCGACAATTAAATCCTTCTATGAATTTGAGTGATTTGTCAAATGAAGTAGAAGTGACTTTTACTGATATTCACAAATCTCTTAGTGGCAAAAAGTACCTCATAGTCCTAGATGATGTCTGGACAATCGATTTATGGGCTCAAATTAATCCAGCATTTCCAGAAGACAACAAAGGGAGTAGAGTACTTGTAACCACTAGGTTCGCTGATGTTCCCAAGGGCATGGATCCCATAAATGAACCACACAAACTCCAGTTCTTAACTGAGGATATTAGCCGAGAGCTTTTGTTAAAAACAATTTGTCCTAATCATGATCCAAATAAATGTTCTTTTGATGATCTTTCTGATATCATAGGTCAATTTGTCCACAAGTGTGGTGGGCTTCCTCTCGCATTGGTGGTTTTAGGTGGTTTCTTATCAAAGAAGCCCCACAGTCATGCTGTTTGGAGTAGCGTGTTCCGGACAATGAGTTGGCATGTTGAAGGAAAAAATTGTAGCGAGATCATAGGCACTAGCTATGAGGATCTGCCATTTGCTATCAAGTCGTGTTTTATGTACTTTGCCGCCTTTCCTGAAGACTGTGATATTTATGCCTCATCTTTACTTCAAATGTGGATTGCAGAGGGCTTCATACCACAAGAAGATAACAGAACATTGGAAGAAACTGCGGAGAGTTTCTTAGAGGATCTCGTACAAAGGTATTACATCTTCATTTAATTGATTTACACATGTTGATGTAACGTGTTGGTTTTAATTGAATAGTCTTTAAACCAAATTTTTTAATTGAAAAAAAATAATAGAAAGGAAAATTGTAGGCCCAAGCACCGACATTTTTATTATGTTAAATGTTAAGTCACAGAATTATATTTCGGGAAATATATATAATAAGTAATAACAAACATTGATATTTTAGAAGCACAGGGCTGTGGATTTCGTGATGACAGTCTCTTTGAGCTGATCATTCGTCAAAACATAAAGAAAAAGTAAATAGGTAGCAGCAGGTTTGTAGAATTTCTGTATAGAATATTGGAAAAAATAGTATCTTAATTTTTTCATGCATTGAAAAGTCAGTGGTAAAAATTATACAGTTCCTGCTTTTCATGAAAAAATCAAAATGTTTTTTCTGTTTTGCTCTTTCTTTATTTCAATAAAACCAGTTTATGTATATAACATTAAACTAGCACGATACATCAACATTTAATGATATACATAGCCTTTTCATACAACATTAAACTAAATTGTTTTAATACCAACTATTGTCTTTATGATATCTGTAATCATTGTACTTAATTTTATTTCTCATTTTTTGCTAGGAGCATGGTTCAAGTAGTTAGTAGATCGGAACGTAATGGTTCCATCATAGATCTACGCATACATGATCTTCTAAGAGATCTTGCTCTCCAAAAAGCCAAAGAGGAAAACTTTCTCCTGGTGTATTCAAATCCAGATGATAAAATGAGCTTGAGTAAGGCACGCCGTGTGGCAATTCACAATCCAGATTGTGATCAACTTTTAATGAGCCCAAATCTCCACACTCTTTTGTTCTTTTATAATGGGAGAATGTTGAATTGTTCTAAGCAAAGGCTGCTCAAAGTGGTAAGCAATGAAGACAATTGGGAGAACAAAATAGAGTTGGGGATGTTTGAGGGATTGACTCAGTTACGATATCTGAATCTAGGAGGAACGGTAAGTGACAACCGTTATCAAAGATTATTTGAGAAAGTGATAGGCAGAATGAAATTTCTGCAGACCCTTAAAATCTCATTTCTAGAAACAATTAATGGAGACTACTTTGAGTTTCCTAAGAATGCATGGAATATCAAGACACTGAGGCATGTCGATCTACTGATGGATATAGAACTCCCAGCATCAGCACAATTAATAAATTTGCAAACTATTAGTAGGGTGTGTGTCACACAATCATGGGAGATAAAGGTACCTCATCTACCCAATTTACGTTCATTAACGTTAAAAGCCCAATCATCTCCATCGAAGGCAGTTGTGACTTTTCTATCCACCTTAGAACACCTAACCAATCTTGTTATATATCATGATGATAGTATACTCGACATACTTGACATGAGAGGTTTCCCATTTTATAACCATTTACAATCTCTCTCACTTGATTATGACAGCCCCACTAAATGGACCCAGCTGCTTCACGAGGATATGCTCCCCCGTCACCTCATTTATCTTTATATTTGGGGTTACGAGTTCCAGCAGGATATAATGCCAGTATTGGAGAAGTTATGCTGCCTAAAGGTTCTCAGAGTTGGTAAATCATTCGATAGTCGAAAAATGACTTGTTACTCTGGAAGCTTTGGCCAGTTAGAAGTTTTGGAGCTTAATAGCTTATCAATGGAGGAATGGGAGATAGAGGAGGGTGCAATGTCCATTCTTAAACAACTCGAGATTTATAATTGTGGTGAATTGGATGTGCCTCAAGGGCTACAATACCTTACCAACCTTCAAACTTTGGTATGGCCAGAAGTGGGTGATCCCAAGGCTAATTTGATCCGCAATTTATGCCAACATGTCCCTTCAATTATTTTTAAATGGTTTTAGAGCCACGGACTCCTCCAGTGCATATTTTACTTTTCCTATTTAGTATTTGTCATTATCTTGTCTTATGTTTCTTTTCTTGTAATGTGTGCTTTGTATCATTTATTTACTATCTTATCTATTTTTCCCATTTAATATATAAAATAACATTTATTCAAGTCGTTTTTTCTTAAACTAATACGTAACACAAAAGGGATGTGGTATCTCTCATATAACTTTTTTAAGTAGATAGGCACAAGATATTGATGTCAATTGAAGCCAAATAAGATTTTTAAAATCTCAAGGAAATAACAAGAATAAACATAAATTATGTTTCTTATTTTGACTTTTGTACAATATTTTGAACTAGCTAGGATATTTTTTTTTATGTATTTAAGACAAACTATTTTAATAGGGATTTTTTTTTTTTTAAATCAAATGAAATACATCAGATAGAATGCAACACAAAAAATATATCGAACATTTAATTTTACAGATGATTACTTAATAAAATAAAATTCTGGACAATAAATTTGGTATACGTACCCCTACACATTGTGAATAATTATTATTAAAAAAATTATAAATATTTTTCAGTCATATTGTTAAATTTGACAATAATAAATAATTGATTCAATTGTCGAAAATAAGTATTGAAACTCAATTACTTTTATGGAATATCAATTTTCTTGCATATAAAATAAAGATGAACTTCAATTTGTCTCAATATAATAAGGAGGCCCTATCAGAATAATATCAAAATACAAATGTAAATACCAATAGCAAAATTGAAATTTTGGATTCCAAACAATAAATACCAATAGCAATATAATAAGAAGGTACTATTTTATTTGTTGGGACCCAATGGTTTATCAGTTATAATTTAGTTAAAGTGAGACTACGGTATGTATTGTGTATATGATTAATATTCTAAATAATTAATTTAAATCGTTAAATATGATTTTTATATGAAAATATATTCAAAAATTAAATTTTATATTTTTTCTGAATTTCTTTTATTATATTTTGGATCAATACAATATCAATTGAAATATAAAGATTCTGGAACATTCATAAATAGTGATTTTCTACTTATGTAAAAATAAAAAATAAATAGTCTTTAGAATTTTTTTTTTTAACATTTTTTATTGATTCAAATTAAATATTTAAACTTTAAAAATAAATATATCAATTTATAGTATAAACCGATATGCGATATGCATGTCACCACAGCCTCACTCAGAATCCATATCCTATGAGGTAACAAAATATATGTGTATGTTTAGATCTCTACCGTCCGATCATAATCCAAACCAATCTACCTGAGCTAAAAATGTAAGAACTCCTTAAATATTTGTGCAGATTCTAATCTAACGGTCATAATGTAAACAAAAATATTATATTACCTTAGATGATATGAATTGTCAAAAAAATTCAAAGAATAAAAGGTCAAAGGTCAAAGCGCATCAGACTTAATGCTCCATTGCAATTGGTCTAGAAAGTGTCTCGTATCACACTATTTTGTGCACACGTGGCACCACTCTGGGCTCCTCTTTTTCCATCAATGACAACTTTATCATTTTATACTAGTAATTTTGATTGTATATTTATAAAAATAATAAAACTATTATATTAGTATTATTCGTTATTTACCTGCTACCATTTCATTACTCACTAATTTTAACGGATACTGGCAGGATAAAATAAGACAAATTCTTAACGGATAAGGGTAGAATATGGATAAGATCAATTCTTATCGTATCCATTGACACCCCTAATCTCAAACCGCGGGTGTTTTAAGAAAAATCTCATAAACAAATAATTTGGGATGTTTTAGCAGGAAGTTTCGTGCTGAAATTTGGACAACACTGAATTTTGGTTTCAAATTGGTTTCAAATTTTGAACAATGGACAAAAGTTTCATAATGAATTTTGGTTTCAAATTGGTTTCAAATTTTGAACAATGGACAAAAAATTTAGGAGAAACAAATAATTTGGCAAAACAATTTTGGATTGAATTTTATCTATGAAATTTTAATGATTTGCACATGTTCAACAATTTTGTTTTATTTTGCAAAAAAGTTATGAAAGTGATCTAAAATAAAACTGGGCAACAAATAATTTGAGAAAAAAAATAATAAAAAAAATACATTTGAAACTTTTTGCATCTTTTTATGACAAAATCATAATTATAATTGCTAATTTTATATAATTTCTTCATTGTTAGCTCCTTCATCGTGTAATAAAATTTGTGGACCGTTTGTTTCCGGACGAGCGATCGACGGTCGATCATTCATGAAATGATCTAAAATTAATTTTGGAATGATCAAGAAAAAGTGTTATGCGTAACCAACATAAATGTTCTGGAGTATGGTTGTGTCCGGGCCTCGATCAAACGTGAAGTCTTCGTAACCCTTAGATGTTATGGATTTTTGTTATCTTGATGGATGGGTAAATAAAATTAAAACTCTATCAAAATTTGAGACAGTGAAGTAAATGTTATAATCTTTTGATTTCAACGGTCCCTATCAGTCCATAGATATAGGATTTTTATGTGCATTCACTAGCTCACATAACAACAGTTATGTCCCATAGAATATAAACTCTTGCTTTGTGAACTAGTGAATGCACACAAAAAAAGATAGTTTGTTGATTGATCGGGACCGTTGAAATCAAAGATTAGTTAATTTGCTTCCCTGCTATAAATTTTGGTGGAGTTATATATTAAGTTACTCATCCATCAAGATGACGGAAAACCGGAACATCGAAGGATTATGAATACTTCACGTTGGATCGAGGTCCGGACACAATCATACTCTAGAAAATTTATGTTGGATACGCATAACACTTTCTCTTGATCATTCCAAAAAATTTTTTGAGATTATTTCATGACCAATCGACCGTCAATCGCTCGTCCGGAAACTGTCCACAAATTTTATTACATGATGAAGGAGCTAACAATGAAGAAATTATATAAAATTAACGATTATAATTATAATTTTGTCATAATAAGATGCTAAAAAGTTTCAAATGTATTTTTTTTTTTTTTTTGTCAAATTACTTTTTGCCTAGTTTTATTTTAGAGATCATATTCAGGCGAAGATTAAAAAATTGAAAACAACATAACAAAATATTAAACTAGACCCACTGACTCAAAAAAAAAAAATTAGTAAATAAATTACAAGTTTTGGATATAATCACTGAATCAAATAAAACATAAAATAAAAAAATAAAAATAAAAATAAAATAAAAATATAATAAAATTAAATAATAAAGATTAAAATAAAAATATTTTATAAATTGAAATATTAAAATATTTACTAAATGAATAAAATAACGATTGACCCGACTCTCTAACTAACATTGAAATTAGTTGGTACTACATTTCAAAAAATAAAAGTAGAAATACTCTCTTATTTATAATGCCGTTCTATAATTTATTCTCCTTTTAATTCATTTCTATAACGAGTTAAATCATGAAAGTTTGACACTTTCAATTAAAAAATAATTAAAATAAATAAAACTAATTAATACAAAAAAAATAAAAACTTAAATAAATAGGAAAAAATAATAGATCAATATCTTTCTAACATCGACTCTAATTCGATTACAGAAGTTCAAACTTTAAAGCAATACATTATCTAAATTTAAAACCCACTAATCCTATTACAAACACAACTATATTTGCAAACCCACTACTTCCTATAACTCCACTACAATCTAAAAAACCGGACATAAGCCCTCGAAACACCTATACATTCATTTACACGAGGGATGTTAATTAAGAACTATTCACAATTTTTGTCTCTCTCGTCCTGTATAGAGTTAATTTTTTTTTTTACTTTTAGATTCAAGCAGAGTTCACTGTTGAAATATACATAACTCGTCCTTTTCGAGAAAAAGAAAATAAAACCTGTTTCAAACGAAATTTTTGACGCGGTGCGTATCGAAGACATGTCTGACTTTGATTCGGACACACATGATGGCTATAGCAAATCGAAACCAATCAGAATTTATATTTACGACTTGAAATATGATCCACAAATTTCATAACCTGGGCCGAACTTTCAAGAAATTAATTCAACTGAATAATCTTTTTATTAAGATACATGCATGGGTCATATTATGCCGGGTGGCCTTCTATGAGTCTTGAGACAATTAATATTAATTTGCTTTGACCGCTTGGAATTTGATAAGAATTGAATTTTAGTTGGTTTACTAAAATTAGTATTTAATAGTTTGCAATTCCAATGATAGCATTTAATCTTGTTTTACTTTAAATATGTATGGCAACCACCCTGTTGAGACAGTGAAGTTATAATAGAAAGGTTTATTTGTTTAATTTGATATTTGAAATTTTGTTGAGTTAGTTTGAATTTTCTTCCGAGTTCCATTATTTTCTTCTCTTTACTAATTAACCGACTACGTGAGCTTTATAGTCAAGATCGTAACGGGACCGATATGCGTCAAGTTTGCACAATTTTCACCAGCAGGCAAAATCATTATCCCAATCAATTTCAATATCATTAAACAACAATCCTATTATAATTTCAAAATCATTATCCCACACAAAACTTAATTCAACATATCAAAACTAAAAAAAAAAAAATAAGTCCTTTAGTTTTCTACTGAGTTCCTTCTTCTCCAGCTTTATCAAATACTTCATATGTCACCATAAGCTGCTCTTCAGCAGGGTACCATTCCTGCAGAGGTATGTTGTCCACATCTAAATGTCAGACTATACTTAAACATATAATGTGAAATCTCCAACTTATAATATATATCCTCATAATGAGTAAATAGTAAAATACAAGAAAAGAATTCTGTAACAGACTCCTATGCCCACAAATGGTTCCAAATTGGTATAACACATACCATAGTTTTTTTAAGACGTACTTTTTAGATTTCTAGCCTTTATTTTGTTTGCTAGGAGAATTTCCTATTTTAGTGAATATTACACACATAGACCACTGGTATAGAGTGCTAGTAACACTTGACCCAACATAACAATTCTCGCATTTTTATGGTAATTAAATTACCTTCTGGAGCGTGATTTTCTTCTCTGCTCTCAAAGTTTGTACTGCTAAAGAGAGGCTATCTAGGGTCTTGTCACTAATATTTGTCGATTTCTCATGATTCTGTCCATATAAACCAGACTGGGCCGCATCCACGACTTTGGAAAAATCAGGTCACAGAAACTACATAAAGCATGTGATTCATCGACATAATGATGAACTTTTTTCAGCCTGTCCGACTGCAAATAAATATGAGGATCAAATGAGGAACAATTGTAGATCAAGATCATACTGAAAACACTAAAACCCTAAACATAGCATGGATGACATACTAAAAACCAAAAACCCTAAACATTGCACGGATGCCATACTGAAAAACGAAAACCCTACTGAAAACCACCTAAAAACTGAGATTGTAAGATTAAAAGTTAATTCTGACCTTGGTTATTTTTCAGCAATTGAATCTAATGAAGCATCATCTTCATCTGCTCATGAGAATTTCAATGAATTCAAGGTTTCTACTTTCAAACTGAAAAAAAAATTTGTCAGATGGAATTTATTAAATAACCTTATAATGGAGCGAATTTTATACATCCAAACCTCCAAATTCCTCTCTAAGGCATGCATTTCATCAAGTGTCATGTGCTCAGTAGCTTTATCACCATACATGAACCTGTAAGATTTATACTTGCTTTCAGATACGTTTTTATTAAGTACTTTCATCTTTCTCTGTTTATCATTCATTTTCCTTCGACAATTTTTTTTTTCATGTTGCATTTTGCTTATCTGAAATAAGTGTTATTATATGCACCAGCACATAAATACCAGTATGGATAGATAATTGGTACAAATGTGATTTGGTCTTTCTGCTTTCTGGTGTTAGGGTCAATAATGCTTCCACATTCTGTACCAGCATTGTACCAATGCACAATTTCTGCTTTTAAATCTGTAATGGACACTTTCACCATTCAACAACACAATAGGTGCTAAAACACATAAACAGTAAATATAACAAATATTAAACCACACATTTGTAATAAAACAAAAGTTTTATAATAATAATAATCGATTAAACATATTAGCAAACTATCAAGGGAACTACAGGAAATTGATATGAAATAATGACATTTATGGGAACTTCAAAATGTATCTTAAATTCAAAAACAATATGGTAAATTACAAAGAAATTAACTATGAAACTATCAACCGTTATGGAAGTAACAATTCATAACTGCCACAATGTATATAATTAGAAGTCACACCCATTACATTCAAACAATTGAATGTAACCTGCTGTTATTCTTTTAGAGAAAAACTCTATAGATGATGAAAACTCTAAACACTAAATTCTGAATTCTAAAACCCTAAACCCTAAATTCGAGTACAACAGAAATCGAACAATTTTTTAGCAACCAAAGCAATTAAGTCTTAGAATAGTTAAAAAAGGAGGGAGAAGAAGGAAGAAATATAACCTTAAAGTTGCAACAAAGGAGATTCTCACAGGGAGCGAGGTGTGTATAGGCAATCGCGCTGCTGGCCTTGAGCGCTTTGGGGATTTCGGATCGAAGCGCTTTCTTCTGCTCTTACACGGAGGTCGCCATGTAGGTGGAGAAGCGAGAGAAGGAAAGGGACTACTGTTAGTGAGGAAGAGATCTTAGAGGAGACGGATTTTGGCGCTGCCTTGAAGGGACGAGACACGACACGGAAAAGAGAAATTTCCGGAACTTTCGAGATGAGGGAAGAACTGGAAGAAGAAGAAAAAATGGAGAAGAGAAGTTTTTTCGCTGAACGGTGGGTTCCATTTGTTAGTCTCACTGTGTAGACGAAACTGTTCATCTTCAGATTCTAAATAAAATAAAATGGCAAATTCTTCCATGGACCCAAGGACCTATTTGTAAAATGAACATATCTTTATTTTCAAAGTTCACACAGTCGATCCGAACCGTTCATCTTGTTCTCCATATTAATATGTGCTTGGAGACCAAATTTTACATTTTTCTGAATTTGTTTACTATTTATTAAGATGGGTACAAAAAATATCAAATTCAGACCATTGAATTTTGTACCATCTTAATAAATAGTAAAAAAATTCAGAAAAATATAAAATTTGGTCTCCAAGCACATATTAATATGGAGAACAAGATAAACGGTTCGGATCAACTGTTTGAACTTTGAAAATAAAGATATGTTCATTTTACAAATAGGTCCTTGGGTCCATGGAAGCATCACTCAGTAAAATAATAAGATATAAGATGGATATGACAGATTGACAAAATCTGTGGGAAAGGAAGAAAAACAGACCAACTGTCTTGTTATTAACAAGGACACAGTTTATTTCATGACTATTTATGTAACCCGTTGCAATCAGAAATGAATATAACATGTCATGGTCCATGACTCATGGATATATTCTATAGTCAATGGATTACTGAAGAAGGACGCCTCCTAAATGATCTCTCATCTGTACCCCAAAACTGTCCCTACCGCCACATAACCCTCATATTTCGTGCCTTATCACACTATGCTGAGTACTATGACCGCTTGTCTCAGCTTGCTGAGCAAAACATTTTTCTTGTGTTCTCTGCTTACTGGCTTAATCCAATTGAACGGACCTTCTTATGGTTTGGTGGCCTGAAACCTAGCATATTATTTCATTTGATACCGTCAGACCTTAATGATGATCAAAGGAGGGAGATAGAAGAACTGAAACAGCAAACGGTGCAGAGAGAAACAGAACTGGAAACAATGATGCGCGAAGTGGAGGGGACCATAACTGCATTGATGGCTACCGAAGCTATGCATGGAAAACCAACAAATGGGGAGGTGAGAGCAGAGGTGGAAATAAAGACGACTGACATGATACGTGCAGTGTTTGATGAGGCCAATAAGCTTAGGAAGCATGTCGTGTCAAGGAAACTCAATATCCTAAATGCTGCTCAGATGGTGAGATTCCTTGCCTTGGTAGCGAACCACCACATCTGGATCCATCAACTTGGGTTGTATCATATATATTTTACGGTTTGACATAGCTGTATAATATATGAATAATTAATCTGCATCGTTTTAAGCACTTTAGATCAGGTTTGAAGCAAAATATGCCAAGTTTTGTTGTATTTGGTATATTTGGTATGAAAGTTAAAGAGTATGAACTTACTAAAGTTTTACATTTGTAAATCATGATATTATGAAATTTCATATAATTTTGCAGTTAATTGTAACGCGAGCAAGAATATGCAGAGTTTGTATCCTACATATATATCTCACGACCAGTATCCTCTGCGGAGCTTTTACTTGCGGAGCTGATCGGCCGGTGAGTGCTCGGAATGATGGAGGGGGCAATATTAATTTTCTTTGAGATTCGTGCCAAAATTTTATTTGATCCGTCCGATCAAAACGAACGGACCAGATTAAAAACACCGCACAGCTCCGCAGCTAAAAACTCTGCAGAGAATGTGAATTCATATATCTCGAGGATGTTATCATTATATTTTTATTTTTTTTTATTCCATCCCAATCCAGTCAGTCCAATAATCCAATAAATAAACATGATCCAAATCAATTAAAGTCCAAGTCCATTTTGTCCTTTTGCATGATATCCAATTTGTTTTTGTACTAAGATTAAGGCGACGCCTATTTAGTTTAATTATTTCTCTCCTTTCCTATTCAAAAATCCAAGTACACATATTAATTTTCTTTGTGCTCGGTCTGGGAGATCAAGACTAAAATTCAATCCCTTTAATTCAGTTTTAAGGTTCATTTTAATCCTTCTGACAAGGTATAATATCACACTTACATAAACAACCCCTGACTTTTACTTTCTTACAAATTGATCCCTAAATAAAAAAAACAGAGAACCTGCTGTACCGATTGGTACCAGGGTCAGAACTCAGAACGAGACCAACAATCTCATAAGATCTAGTATTATAATCAACAAAATAATTAACCAAAGCAGTAGTATTTGAGACCGGTATCATACTCGGGTTGATTGGTACCAGTGATATTTGAGACCGGTATCATACTCGGGTTCAAACCCGATAAAGCAAATAGAAGGAAAAAACTCAAAAGAAATACACGGTCATCAATTCAAACTTTCAAGCACAACAGTTTAACATGATTACTATACTTGAAATCCACAAATAATCAAATCCTAGATAATATACAAAAACCATACACTATAAATATACAAAACCAAGAATTCACTATATGCCAAGAGAAAATAAAACCAAGAGAAACATATATAAATATGCAAAAACCATACACTATATGCCATCGGAGATTGAAAGAGCAAGAATTCAACAACCGATAAATCCATGGTTTCTAGTTTTCAAACAGGAGAGCTCTCACCCGATTTCTTTGTTATCTTCCGAAGAGGGAACTAGTGATTTAAGGAATAGTAATAATGATAGAAACTAGAAATATAACAAATGATGTATATGAGAGCAAGCTGCTCTCTAATTAAGTAATTAGCATGAAGCCGCTGGAGCACAGTGGCTTTGCCACGCAAGAGACAGGGGATAGGTATGGGACTAGTGTTCTAACAAAAACCCGGAACCCGTGATCCGGTCCGGTCCGCCCGTGACCCGTGTACCGGTCCGGTCCGGTCCGTGCACGGGTTTCACGGGTTCGGGGGTTGGCCGGACCGGGTAAAAATCCGGGTAAGGGTACCGTTTTTGAAACCGAAACCCGCCGAACTCGTGACCCGTGAACCCGCCTACCCGGTCCGGTCCGCCCGCCAACCCGGTCCGGTCCGGTCCGGTCCGCCCGCCCGCCTACCCGTACCCGTACCCGCCTACCCGTACCCGTACCCGTACCCGCCTACCCGTACCCGTTCTAAATTCTAAATTCAAATTCAAATTCTGTTTTTTTTTTTTTTTTTTTTTATAAATTCAAATTCTAAATAATTATAAATCCAAATTCATACCAATAAATTATAAATCCAAATTCATACCAATTGCCGGTTCCGTTCCATTAAAAAAATGAGAAATATATATATATTTTTCTAAAATTTAAAAATGAGAAATATATTTTTTTAAAACTTTAAACGGTTAAACGGTCATAACTTTTGCTAGGAAAGTCGGATTGACGCGTATGACGTCAATTCGGAAAGGGGAGGAGGAGACGGTGGCGACCGTAACCCAGAAAAAAACGTCGTTGAGTGCCAAAAAATGTCGTTTATTTTTTAATCTATTATTTTAAAATAAGAACTTAATTATTTAAATTAATTGATTTAAGAAATTTTTAATTTATATTTTATTATAACAAAAATTATCGAGTTACAATCATGTCAAATGAATTTAAATTTGTATGAGTTTGGATTTATAATTATTTAGAATTTGAATTTATAAAAAAAAAAAAACAACAGAAAAAAAAAAAAAGCTGTAAAAAAAAAAAAAAAAAAAAAAAAAAAAAAAACCGACAATTGGGTTGCCGGTTTTAGAGGCCAAAACCGGCAACGGGGTTGCTTGGTTCCGAGAATGGCAACTATGTTGCCGGTTTGAGCTTTTTTGAACAAGCAACTCGTTGCCGGTTTTGCTCAAACCAAGCAATTATGTTGCCGGTTTGGATAGATTTAAAATTCCAGCAGATTTTTGTATAGATTGTTAAATAAAAATTGAATTTTGTATATTTATAAAAATTTCGGAAATATTTCACATATTTTTTTTTGTTATCAAATATTTTCTTTCAAAAAACCGAAAAAAAAAAAAAAAAAACCCGGTCCGGTCCGGACCAACCCGTGAACCCGGTCCGCCCGGTCCGTGAACCCGTGGGGGTAAGGGTCCACGGGCGGGTAAGGGTAGAGGTTCAAAATTTCGACCCGTGTACCCGCCTACCCGTCTACCCGTGAACCCCCCGAACCCGTACCCGGCTAACCCGTGAACCCGGGCGGGTTGAACCCGGTCCGGCCCGGTCCGGTCCGTTTTAATACACTATATGGGACCATGTTAATTTTCAGTTTCAACCTTTAATTTTTCTGATTTTATAACATGTAATTATTACTCCACTTATTAAATTAATTGTTATATACTATTCCAGTTAAACTGATTCATGTATGTTGCAATCTATTACAATTCTTAGTTTTCGGATAATATATTTTTTGATATTTTAAAGAGGGGGGATTCACTTACAATATTTTGGATCTTACAACATATTATAACATTCGGTTTTGCGATTTTAAAGTTCAAACAATCGATTCAAACCGTTCAACATGTTCTCTATATTAAAATGTGGTTTGAGATCAAATTTTTTATTTTTTTTTTATTTTTTTACTATTTATTAAGTATTTTACAAAACTGTCGTTTTTCAGTGGTCCAGAATTGTCTAAAAACAATATTTTTGTAAAATACTTGATAAATAGTAAATTAATTGAAAAAAATGTAAAATTTGATCTCAAAACACATTTTAATATAGAAATCATGTTGAACGGTTTGGATCGATTGTTTGAACTTTGAAAATCGCAAAACCGAATGTTGTAACATGATGTAACTTTCCAATGTTGTAAGTGGATCCCTCCTCTATTTTAAAATTATAATTAACTCCATACATATTTCTATTTCGATCGATTAGACTTTCAAATAATTTGTTTGTTGTAATTAATGTCAGAACAATTGATTGTCTTGTTAATCTGTTTATTAAATTAATATTTGTTACTTAATTGTTACTTATTTTATTGGAAAACACATTCATAGATTTCGAATAATACCTTCAATAATTAATTGTATTTTGCATAATGTTACATTCACTCAATGCTTTACATATATATCTCGGAGGATGCGAATTTGAATATGTATATTGTGCTTTTATATTTAATGTTTCATAGGGTTGCTACTTGCTAATAAGAATTAAAGGTTGGTTTGGAAAATGCCAAATATAATTAAGGGGACTCATATATATACATGTGTGTGTGTGTGTGTGTATCAGCTGGAGCACCTCTACAAGCCAGATGTCATGCATGCATTTAAGGAAAGAAGATGAAGGATATGCTTCTCATGGAATTCTTCCGGATATTTAACTCTATTGTAACATTGAAGTTGTGTTGTTTGATATATAGCTAGGGCTGAGCCGCTCAGGTTTAATTAGAGTATAGTTTTCTATAAAAATAATATTATAGGGCTTTTTGTAATTTGTCGTGTGTGGTACGTGCGTGTTAACGTCATGACAAAATAAATCACCAGATGGTTTTTATGTCATTAAGTTGGAATGTTCGATTCATTGTGCTTGTACAATGCATTTTTATTAATTTTTTGAAGTCTCATCAAGTTGGAATGTTCGATTCATTGTATTTGTACAACAGCTTTTTATTAATTTTTTGAAGTTGTACTATAGGGGTGTTCATCGGTTCGGTTCGGTTCAAACCGAACTGAATTAGACAAATCAAAGTTTAATTCGGTTTAAAAAAAGAACCGAACCGAACCGAATTAGCATTGCAACCGAACCAAACCAAACCAAAGTTTTATTTTGATTTGTTCGGTTCAAACCGAAATATATCAATTTTTTAATTTAAAGCAATTGTTTTGTAATAAACCGAAATATATTAACAAATAAATTAGAGTATTAATAAATAAATCGGGATATTAAGAAATAAATTGTTTTGTAATTTGTCGTGTGTGGTGCGGTTGGTTCGGTTATTTCGGTTTTAAAAATTTCAAACCAAACCGAACCGAAGTTATAATTCAGTTTTAAAAAGTAAACCGAACCGAACCATTAAACCGAAAAACCAAATTGTTTGAACTAATCTAATTCGGTTCGGTCCAAAACCGATTAAACCGGACCCAATGAATACCCCTAGATGTACATATAGCCATTGCATAAATTAATTTACAAGTTTTTGTACAAATAAATCACAAGATGTTCTACTAAGCTCTGAAATGTCATCAAGTTGGAATGTTCGATTCATTGTACTTGTACAATGCCTTTTCATCAATTTTTTAAAGTATCAAGTTCCCTTCAATTTACTTCGCTTGACGGCATGGATGGTGTGTCAATATCTAAACCTCTATCAAGCAAAATATCAACATGTCCTACTGTATATTTACTTTCTAAGAATGTTAGGATATGGATAGGACGGAAGTATTCTCATCCATACTATTTTTATCATTAAAAATTAACTTTATCTTAGCTTATTTATACTTGTTAAAATTATCAGATAACATTGACTTTACCTTAGTTTATCTATACTTGTTAAAATTATTAGATAAAAAATAGTAGCGAGTAAATAAAAAATAATACTAATATTAAAATTAGTTTTATTATATTTAACAAATAGAATATTAAAACTCATTCATTTCATACATGCAATCACATTACTAATAGAAAAATAAAAAAATAAACGTGCAAACAATTCCAACTAAATTGTTTTTTATAAAACAAGAGAATTCAAAATTAAAATATCTCTTTGGACGGACAAATTCAATTATTGACTAAAAAACTAAACATGCAAATAAAAATACATTTTATACCATTTTTCTTATAACAAAAAACCATACACAAAGTAACAAAAGTACGTCATTAATTATTGTTTAAATATTATCATATAAAATATCATACAAATAAATTTTACTTTCAATAATTATTCCTCAAACATTATCATATAATTTTATATTATATAATTACTATATAGAATAACGGATACTAAATAGCCTTTTATTTGTAATCTTATATGTTTAGCTAATGAATTTGTTTTAATCCATACATATCTTATTGAATACAATTAAAAGAGTATCATCCACACCACTACTTCCTTTTGTAGAGGAAAATGACACAACATTAAATGCATGTCAGAGTTTCTAGCTGCATTTTTCCTTTTTAATTAAAAGAGAAATATGACTCTATTTGCTCACGTAATAATTCGGATAAAAAAAAGAAATGATTTTTAGTTCCGGACTGTCCGATTTGTTTTTACATGAATATTAAAAGAGATATGTGCATCCCACCTTGAGTCGGATTGATATAAATTTTGATCGGACAGTCCGGATGCATTCTCTAAATATTTCTAAATATGTATTTAATTGGTCAATACGATATACTGTGCATTTTTTAATTCGAAAATAAAAAAATCAATTTGTCAGAAAACATTTTGATTACATTTTTTTTCTTTCAAAAATAATAAAGATGAAACCAAAATTTCGATAAAAAAAAAATGAGATGATTGAAACATTAGTTCAGCACCCCCCCCCACCAAAGTTTTACACCTCTACACAACTAACAACACAAGACTATCCATAAAGAGAGTGGACCAAACAAAATAAATAGTTTGTATTTTTTGGGTTTGATATTTACGAAGAAATTGTAAAAATAAATAGTTACAGTGAAAATAATTAGTTTAATTGTTTTTTTATTAGTATTATAAATAATTTTAATATTATTTGTTTATGTGTATATTTTATGTAATTTATTCAATTTCAAATAAATTTCAACTCAATTTTTGTCACATCAGACAATATTTTATAACTTTGAAATCAATGGATTTCTGGGCTAAGCACCGTGTATTCTCCAAATTGAGATCAAACACTGAAAATCAGAGTTTTGTATCAAAAAATATATTCCTTCAAATGTCTGAATTGTCAATAAATTAGTTATCATCAAATTAATTCATTCTACGAAACATGATATGAGAAAAAAATAATTAGAAAGTCAACAAAATTAACAACAATAATAAAAAAAAATATAACAATACACATACGAGCTAACTTAATATATAAAGCACACGAGAAAAATCTCCTCTTCTCTTTTCAAAACTCTAGCCGCCACTATCTTTTTTCCTCCTCTTCTCTTTTCTCCTCTAGCTTGTTTCTTTCACTCTTCTAGATCTCACCTCCGATATAGCTCCTCCCCTCTCTCATGGCTCCACTTTCTCGAGTGAAGAGAAAAATGAGAGAGGGGAGGAAGCCGAGCGGAGCCGATCGGAGCCGAGAGTGCGGTATCGTCGGAGCTCGGAGTATTGAGTCTCTACGTCATCTCAATCGGAGCACGGGTGAGTAGATCCGGACGTCGGAGCGCTGCGTCGGTCGAAAGAGCAGATCCGGTCGTAGAGAGCTATAAAGTTTAAGGTAATAGAGTAATTATGAGTGTATATAAGTGAGATTAGAATTTTAGCGTAATTTGGAGGATTTTGTGAGAATAAAAATTTAGATTTGTATTTAGGAGTCATTTGACTCGTTGTAAGTTCGTTTTTCTTATTAATAAAATTGTTAGTTGACATTTAAAGTCCTAACCTTCAAAAAAAAAAAAAAAAAAACAATACACATACATATATACAAATAATATTAGAATTGTTAACAATACAAAAACATCAATAAAAATACATATAATTATTTTTACTGAAACTATTTAATTTTACAATTTCTTATATATATTAAACCTAAAAATTTCGGGCGATGACCGAATCAAAATCAAAATTCCGAAACTTTGGTTCAATGCTTACTGTTTTGGAATAAGAAAGACACATTCAATAGGTTTTACTGACAAATCAATTTTCAATTTTCTCAAAATAAATAAAATATATTGCGGCGGGATCTTGAATTTAAAAACATAATATACTTTTCAGCATCACCTTAAATATAGATGAATTAAATAGGAGCGCATGAAAAGTTCATTAGATTATTTGTACGAATAATTCTCAATTTATATTCATATTATTTGCAAAGTTTGCAGTTTTTCAGGTTTGTATTTAAATTTTTTCAATATTTTCATATATTATTTGTAGTAAAAGAAAGAATTTATTTTCAAATTATTTTGGAATTATATCAAAATTTTAAACTTTGTTGAATTATTTCTTAATCACAAATTTATTACTATGGTCATATAAGAAGAATGATAAACAAATTAAATAGAACAATCTTATATTTGCTGAGACTGATAATTACAATTCCTAGTTAGAAGTTCATGATATATATTGACTGCTTTTGGCGCACATAAAAATTATGAAGTGAAAGAAAAATATAAAACCAAATTATGAAAAACTGGATGCATTCTTTGATTGGCACCATTATAGAAGCAGGGACATCATTATTTAGATAATAACTCAAAAAGGACAAAGATATGCAAACATATATAAATAGCTAGATTCATATGACCTCAGATAACCTAATATTTTTGTTTAGTCCAGACCAACCAATCAAAATCTGAACGACTATTAAAGCACCTCGTTCATTCAACTCGGACCAGATTGGCCCTGATTCTGATTGGACGGTCCAGATCTATACAGAAATATTCTGTTGCCTCATAGGACGGTCCAGCCCCATTGCACTGATCCTATATTTACAACATCGCTAGCTAGTTCTCAGAACTCATCAGCATCCCTTAATGCCAGTGCCAAGAACCACTGGCATAAGCTCATTGAACTTCCACAAATCATTTCCTACCAAATCCTGCGTGACCTCATCACCATCCAACAATCCATCACTAAAAAACCCACGATCAGATCCACCATCCAGATATGAACAGAAATTAGACAAGTTGTCAGACATGCCGGGGACAGCTTCATTTCCCATTGCTAGAGATATATTAGATGAAAATCCAAATTCCAAGCCCCTGAATGAGTTGGTGAACTGGTCAGAGGGGTATGAATTCATATCTCCCAGTGGAAACACCTTTTCTTTGACATAGACGACCTCAGGGGAGTTTTTTTTATGGGTCACCGGCCGAGGGGTGGATATGACTGGTGGGGTTGGGTTATCAGGAAAATTGAGCTTGGCCTTCTTGCCGTGGATCCTACAAACACAATGGTGATATATTACAGATTTATTATATCTTTCTGATACTGTTCTACAATCGCATACTGTACTGATAGATAGTCTCATACCCTGTTGTAATTAACAAAAAATTAGTACCATACATGTGCAAATTTTTGTCTATGTTGTGTCTTCTCCATTTTTACCATAAAGATTATCAATACTAGAGCACCACAAAAAAATATTATCCGTTTCATTTATTTATTTATTTTTCTGCACTTTTCTATTTGACTCTTGTTATTTCAAAGTTCCCATCTTAGATTCAAATCAAGGCATATATAAAGTGTAATAAAAGAGGCTCTTATGCCCCAATTAACACACATCATTAATAGTGAAAAGGTAATAGTGATATCTAAATGCCAAGAATCTATGCCACTCAGAAAACATTTTAATAATTTTTTTTGGTGAAAGATACTTTCTTCTCAGATATCTAACTCAGAAACTCATTCCTTTCCAAATTATTTTCTTAGAAAGATATTTCATAATCGATTCACACCTGATGGCCATCTCATCGTATGCACGAGCAGCCTCCTCGGCAGTGGAGAAGGTGCCGAGCCAGACGCGACAACCTTTTCGTGGGTCGCGAATATCAGCAGCCCACTTTCCCCTCGGACGCTTGCGGATGCCCCTAAACTGGTTGACCTTTCGTGGTGCTGTTCCAGCCTTCTTCTGAACAGCATTCCCATCTGTCAGAAAAATAAACAGTTAGCAAGGTCAGAGGAGGTGAGATATGTCAGAAATTTTTTATCACAGAACAGAATTTCCTCTGAAGAAATTAACTGTAGAAAAAATTCATGTAAGAATTAAGACTCACTTTTTAATTCTGTTTGTATTTTTTTTTTTAATTTTGAAAAAAAAAATTGATTCCAAGAATGCAAACCCTCTCAATCGGATTAACTAATTGTTAGTGTTCACAGTCTGTTCTACATAGTATTCGACCTAATGCTTCCTCAACTAACTAATTTCTATAGAAAAAATTGATATAGTAGGTAAAGTCGAAGCCATGCCCTAGTGTTTACACTTAAAAAATAAAGTAATACATAAGATTTAAAAGGCTCTAGAATGAACCTCTAAAATTGAATTTAGCAGCAGCACACAAGAAAGTCTCAGGGTCGTCAGTGATCTCCACCTCCACCATGTCATCGTCTTCCTTGTCAAAGATGAACTCCTGGCCATGGAAATCCTCATTAAAATCTGTGTCTTGTTGGATGGTGACCCGTGTTTTCTTTACCTTCCTTGTATCCTGACGACAGATATAGTCCGCCGTCAGCCGCTGCGACTTTGTCATCGGATTGGAGTTGCCAATAATAGCGCCTCCACACATAGCTAGTGCCTAGTGGCTTAATTGGATCTACTGCATGCAACAGGAAGAGAAATAACAAACGGGGAATTTTTGCTAGGGATATATATGATATTACTGTCTGGTACTGGTACTGGTACTGGTAGGCAGTATTTGAACGGAGGCCATATTTATAAGCCAGAGAAAGCACGTACGGACGTACAGTGGGAATTGAACTCAGATCCAATACTCATTTACCTGAACCTGACTTTTGTAGAATCAGATCAGGACCGTTTATTTATATCTGATATCAATTTTAAAGGGGAGCAGTTTGGGTCCGATGCCATCGGACTCAAACTGGGTCCGATGGGTTTTATCACCGTTCGATTTGATTTACGATACGTACGCTCTGCTTTAATATACGTGCGCATGGATCTTAAAATGAATCGAACGGTGATAGAGCCAATCGGACTCAGTTTGAGTCCGATGGACATCGGAGCCAAGGTCGTCCCATTTTAAAGATCCTCAGATTCATTCTTTTTACCCGATGAGCGGATACTAAAAGAATAAAATATATTTTATTACAGATATATTTTAAGTTAGCGGGAGGTTACAATAAGCTAACGTTGGACATTATAAATTCTTCAATCATACAAATAAAAAAGCACAATTTCGTTGTGTCACCATATTATGTATTTTTTTTTAATATTTGTATTTTGTTGTGAAACTAAGTACGTTATTAAGTTATTGACATGTACATCTGGTTGAACTAATTTTATAAACGATTTTCTTAATTGCATGAATTTATATACTCTAACATAATTGATTAGAATTTGAGTTTGAATCTGAAGCGTTCATTATCGGTTAGCATGAATCTTAAACTGTCCGTTTCATATAAAGTTGAAATAACATTCAAGTTGTTTAACCAGTCTGATTGTAAATTAACAAACTAAAAAAATTGAGTTACATGAGAGACAACTTTTTATCAGCAGAAATTAATAAAAAGAAAGAGAAAAAAATAGAAATAGTACATCAGTTTTTTATTGATACAAAGATCAGTAGAATTTCTACTGATCCTAAAAAATAAAATTGTTTGCATCCGTAGGAATTTTACCGACTAAAACTTAGTTTTTTTTTTTAATCTGATGTATAGAGGGACGAAATTTTTCTATTAGATCTCTAGTAAAATAAAAAAATAAAAATAGATGAAATGTTTCTATTATATTTAAATCTTAAGATATTTTATTTATTTTCGTAAACAAATTTATATTTTACTATAAAAAATTAAAAGAAAAAAAATAAAATAAATAATTTGAATCAGTAGTATTCCTACCGATGCAAACTTTTTTTATTTTTAAAATTAATAAAATCCTACTGATCTTTCAATTAATAAAAATTTAAGAGAGTGTCTTCTATGGACATAAGGACCTATTTATAAAATGAACATATGTTTATTTTCAAAGTTCAAACAGTCGATCCGAACCGTTCATCTTGTGCTCCATATTAATATGTGCTTGGAGACCAAATTTTACATTTTTCTGAATTTTTTTACTATTTATTAAGATGGGTACAAAAAATATCAAATTCAGACCATTGAATTTTGTACCCATCTTAATAAATAGTAAAAAAATTCAGAAAAATATAAAATTTGGTCTCCAAGCACATATTAATATGGAGAACAAGATGAACGGTTCGGATCGACTGTTTGAACTTTGAAAATAAAAATATGTTCATTTTACAAATAGGTCCTTTATCCATAGAAGTCGTTGCCAAAATTTAATATACTTTTTTTCTCTCTTCCTTTTAATTAATTTCTACGGAAATTTTTTTTCCTACATGAGAGCCGGATCATTGCGATAGATTCATCTGTTTTATTTTCCATTGAGACATGGGATAAGTGCAAGTACGTGTTGATATTTTCGTGGGTCCCATGTTAGTGGTGTGACTGAATACATTGCATCCTCCTTTTTATCTCAAGTGGTGCTATTTTCAGAGCGCGACTTTGTGGATTGAGAGTTCAGAAAAAAAATAATTATAAACCATAAGTAAAAAAAACTTCATCTTATTATTTCTATTTATTTTTTGCTTTTTGGATTCGTAATTTCAATCTTATCTCTGCACGATGAATGCACAGTATAATTAATAAAGAAAGTTATGTAAGAAAATATACAACGAATTTACGAAAACTATGTATCTCAAAAGAAGAGTCCAAATGTTAATGCATTTTTAATGGTGAACTAGTTTCATGGTCATTCCTTCAACTGTGGCAAATTATAATATAATTAAAAAAATCTCATTGAAAATTACACAACTTTTTTTTTAAAAACTAATAGAGACTATCAGTACGTAGATGCAGGAAACATAAATGTAAACATCCTATATCAATAATCTTCAAATTTATATCTAGTCAACATAAATTATACTAACAGTATACGGCTCTCGCATAATAAATTTTGTCAATGTGATATTATCCTAACATGTATCATCCTATTTATGTCAATGTGTTGCTTATATCATGTCTCTTGCTGTTTAACAATTTATATATCAACGAGCGAGTGATATATCTCGCACTTTAATTTTTTTAGAACACGCCAATCAATTACATTCACTATACTAAATATTTTAACTTATATCAATTTAATATTCCTTTAAATCTCAGAGGTTTTAATTCGTTCTCGAATTTTCACCGAAGTTCACCAAGGTCCAATTAAATGATAAAGTTTCACCATAGTTTTGAATTGCATATATGTTAGTATAATAAATGGCAAATTTCCTGAGAGTCGTTATGAAGTTATTTTTATTGAAAAAAGTCTAGTTCTAAACTTAATAAATATAAACTTGTTTAATGAGAAACGTGAATAAATATTAATTTAGAAATAATAGTTTGTGGTCTAGATCCGAGTGGCGAAATAAGGAAAAACATAGGAACAATTGTGAACTGCCATACAACAATAGGTGTGGGTTTTCTAGACTTCATAAAACTATCTTACTTGCCTATTGTCATTCAACTGTTTATTATTATGACATTAGTTGGATTTATGCATGTTGTTTTTGAACCATTCGTATGACTTGAGCAGAATATAAATAATAAATTACATGAAAGGATATGATTCACACATTGACTAATTGACATGCATGAATAGGATGTGTTGGGCATAGCATGAATTGTGTAATTGAATAAATGTATGTGAAATGAACGGATAATGAAAGTGAACAGGGATTGATATGCGTGCATATTGGGAGGTATACATTGAGTCTACTGTTCGATTGGGCCCCTCATTAATGTGACTGTAGGCGAAAGCGGTCCTGTCACGGGTCTAATCCTAGCATCTGGTGGGAGTTACGCGGTTAGGGTGACAACCTCTTAGCGTTAGGTGGGAGTTCCGTGGTTGGGTTGGCGGTTTCTTTCGGTGATCAGGCGAGATTTCCGCAGTCAAATAAACAAGGAAATTAAGCGGTTTCTTCTAGCGGTGGGCGGGAGTTCCGCAGTCGAAGAAACAAGAAAAATAAAGAAAGGAAATGAAAGAATGAATAGTAGATATAATGATAGTACGTAGATGCATAGCATTAGAGAATACATATGCATTTTATTTCTTGTCATATTTGTGAGAATAATGTAAAAGTTTTATAAACTCTAAGCTGGAACTAAATCCGGCACTGAGAGAAGGTTCGATCTCTCCCCTATTCCACTTTTACGTAGGGTTCTAGGTAACAATGAGAAATTATTCGAACAAAGACAAGAGTGAGACTAAGTAGGAATATAAGATTGATAAGCTGTCACATGTTGTTTACTTTTGCTTCCATGATTCAATAATTGATACATTGAGCTGACATGGCATTATTTGTGTTAATAGCCATGTCAGCCGTGATCGTTTGTGTAAACTCTTTTTCTTATAAAATAAATGTTGTTTTGTTTATATTGTTATTGATAATGTATGTGATGTGCATACGCCTTACGTAGCAATACATGGCGGGTTGTATTGGGGGTGACAGATTCTCTCAAACTCTATCCGCTTTTCCCAAATTTTGGTCTTTTAACAATTTGGTAAAGGTAGGTTGATTTGAGCATTACTTTTATAACTTACAAGGATTATGTCTCTATTTTTGTCTTTTCAAATAGTGTGGAATCGCTTCTCATTGGCATAATGAAGGTACTTTAATTTTATATTGTAATTAGTTTTATAACATACCGTTATTTATTAGAATCTTCTGCAGTTTGAGGCCCTAAATTATATCTATATATATTTTTTGTGATTCTAATTGCACCAATTTTCCCATTGCTGGAGACTTTAGCCCGTAAAAAAACTTATATCTTATTCTCATGAGCTTTATGAATCGGTAAAGAACGCTGAAATCAGAGTTTCCTAAAAAATTTATAGCCGGTCAAAATTTGATTTCATATATTTTTTTTTTAAACATTACTCTTTTTGTGAGGTTTTATTTATACACATTATCACCCTCTTCTAGCAGTTCCAAGTACAAAACCGCTTGAAGAAACTATCCTCTTGTAACGGTTCTAGCATAGAACCTCTAAAAAAAGTGCATCCTCTACTAGCGGTTTGAAAGTGCTTGTTCTTGCATGTTGATCACTAATAGTAGCAAAACCTTAAGAGGTCTTTTTTTACTGTGTTGTAGTGGCATATTTTGTAATATGTGGAATATATATTTTTATAAAGCTATTTGCTTTTGTCTTGTTCATTCCATATGATAAAATCAATAAGATATAAAACAATTACAGAGTAAATCGAATGTAAAGAAATGAAAAAGATCTAAATTCTTAATAGTTAAAATTACGCTCTCAAATTAGCTTTTAGTCTAGTAATAAAGACAAATTAATGTCATCTGATGTAAAAAAGTCATGGGTTCGAAATCTGGAATGAATAATCATCTGTTGTAAAAAGATAAATTAAAAAATAGTATTGGATGACTTTAGTCCTAATCCTCTCATTAAAAAAATTACGCTCTCAAAATAATATAACTTGAAAACCCAAAAGAAAATATCACTTTTTTTTTTATGTTTTATTCTGAGACCTTAATTTTCTAGTTGTGGATGGAATCACCAACTTGCACATAAAGAAAAAGATACAAACTTGCTTTTCTCGCCCAAAAACCAAAAAAGGAAAAAAAAAACTTAATTATCGACCTGGATACTGGATAGTGGATAAGCATAAGCAATTGAGCTGTTGAGCATCATCCATTGGTCCTTGGAGGAGATATTAAGCTAGCGGGACCTACTCACATGTTGTTCTTTTTACCGTGAAATGGGACCCCCGATATCACGTGACTACGCATCCGATCTCCGGACTCCGGTCTTCTCTTCAATTATATATCATATTATCATTGGACTGTTTTACGCATATTTTGTCCATCTATTTCCAATCGGATGGTCCAAATTTAATATATACGATCTATACTCATTTCAGGATTAGCTAATTAGATCGTCAGATCTCAAGTTGAGAAGAGTCGAATAAATTACCGACAAGGGGATCAGGTTTCTTATTAATGCTCATGTCAAAATGGTAAATATAATTTGTTCCTAAATGTGATATCATAGGGATCAAAAGTTTTAAAATATATTATTATTAATCTGCATGAAAAAAAAATCCTCTCATGCTGATAATGTTATTAGATAAAATATAATTTAAATCGACCATTTATTTGATCATAAAACTCCACAATTTTGTTGCATGATATATTAGATATAAGAAATAGTCCACTATTTATAATGGAAGCTCAAAGAAGAGCCAATGGCTCAATGCAAATTATAAGATCTACCGTATTTAGAAATTAGCCTATTTTTCTTATGTCTAGTTTTTAGTATTAAACTACCTAGTTAATTTGAATTTTGAATTTGACTTTCAAACTTGCAACAGCTAGATTCAGATAGTCACAACCTCATATTTACTTTGCCATATATATTTTGAAACATAAATTAAAAATAATAAATCAAAATGGTAAAGTATAATCTTCTTAAACTTCATGATATTTCAGTTGTGTATTAATTTCAGTAAAAAGATTGCATTCGATTCTTCTATAAATTACATGACAAAGTTGTACAACACAATTACCAATGTCACTGACTGATGGATCCCACTACACAATTACCAATGTCACTCACTGACTGACTGAGTCGGGTCCTAAAAAATAATGTAAATTATCCTTATCTCTGTGGAGTGATTCTTTCCGGCAGAAATTTGACTGGAACCACACGTACGGTGTAACTCGATCTGAAATCGGATTGGCATAGTCCGATTCCAGTTCGGATCGGCCGATTCTACATTGGAACAGTCGATTTTTTCTTCTATGCTTCTGGTTCATATAACATTTAGTATAGCAGGGATCATTTGAGTCAACCTAAATTTATACCAATTTAAGATTGGATTGAACAAGTAATCCAAAATTATTGAAGAATTACAATGAAAAATTTCAAGTAAAGAGCATGGCACTCTGATGACAGGGTGTAGTATTGTGTACCAGCTAATTGATCGAATTGGTGATATTTTGCTTATGCATCATCACACGTTCACATATGCTTATAGGTTCCCATGAGTTCGAAATAGAGGTTATCAAGCTCTCTAAGCTGCAATTTATACATAAATTTAGCTGACAGAGAAAAACAACAATAAGAGGACTGAACTGATAAGGAATTCCAAAGAAAGATTCAGGTTAAAAATCAGCATGAAACATGACGATGTATTCGCAATCTTGCACATAGTCATATGCTTAATTCCTTCTTTAATAGCCCCAGCTTTGTACCATTTTCCTGTTGTCTCTGACTTTATATTTTATATTTTACACATTTGCTAAAATTGTTGAACAATAACTTACCAGCAAATGTTGCAAGTTATCAATTACATCAAGAGCTGCAACGCAATCTGCTTGGGTAACAAGCTGTGCAACGACGCCTTTGCTATTGCCAGTTGTACCAGAAGAGTAGGAAATCTACCATCAATCGGTAGCTTCCCAATGAAATCACGAATGGTGAATCGGCCATCTGTTTTGCAATCTCCCTAGGCGTGCTGAGTGGATTTGTGGTGGTTATCACAGCTCTGATCGATTGACATGACGGTGAGAGAAAAGACCAGGAAGTGGACTGAGATTGGGGAGAGAAGGAGATACAGCGACCAGTTGAGGTGTCGATCAAGGCTCATGTGGTGCCGGAGTGATGCTTGGAGGAGAAGAAGGTGGTGACGTCGAGGTACGGATCGTCGGAATATATACCCCCACGTCCGCTTTTGTTTTATTATTATTTTAAAATAAAGTACGAATATTTATTCTTCTTTGAATTTAGAAGATTAAATATAAAATTATGAATTTTAGAGAGAAAAATAAGTAATTTTGAGATTTATTTAAGAGTATACATCAAATTAACTCCCCTAAATATTAATTATTAATAGGTGGTTGACATATATAATCGAATAAAATTGGAATTGACTTTGTGGAGATAATGTTGAATCATGGTGTTAATTTGATGTACACTGGATAAAAGAATCCATTTTTTTTTAATGAAAGAGAAAAGAATCTGTGTTAATTGCAAGAGGAGATGAATACCACCAATTGCTTTTTTTATCTTGTTTGCACAAAACTAGGTACGCGTCGTACTGTGCATGCAACTTCAATTATCGTTATCCAATATTTATCCTCTTCGATCTGACTCGGTTAAACAATATACTTACTTCATAATTTAATTTAGTAGTATAATTTTCAGTTAGGAATAAAGATTCGATTTATTTAAATGACTATTGATGAAGGAATTCAGAGTAGGTCCGATGGGCTAAATGACAATTCAATTGCATTACAATCCGTGCTAAGTATATTAAAATCCGTGCGGTTTGTTTCAATTTCCGTGCGCACCAATTTAATGTTAATTGTACGGCATTAGAGCTAATTGAACCTAAAAGTGAGTTCGATGTCCATCAAACCCTATCTCTTGCTATCTCTTGATGAAGACAGTTCTAACAAAACAAAACAAAACAAAAAAAAAAAGTAAAAATGATGATGATAGTTATAATAAAACAAAAGAAGTATGAACATTTTTCCTTGAGAAAATAATGGCCACGAAATGAAAAAAAAATGAAAGCCATAAATGCTGTTATGTTAAATTTTATTAATATAAAAATAAATAAATAAATATTTATAATGGGTAAGAATTTTTGAGAAATATTTGATATCTAAAAAAACGTGATGGAGAGACATTATAGATTACAACGTTCTGATTAGTGAAACAATGTTAAAAAAAAAATTGAACGTTATAGTTGACAATGTCAACAACACTGATTATTTTTACTTTTTTTTTTCTTTTCAAAATTTATATATTATACATTTCTACTAATTATCAACTAAATAAATATTGAAAAATTAGAGTAACAACTAAATGACAACTAATATTATTTGATAGTTCGTACTTCAATATTAAAGAATTGGGGTTAAAAAAAAAAAAAATGGGATCTACTGAATTTACTACCACTTTGGAGCCGATTTTTTTTATCTATAGAATTTACAACCAAACACAAACAATGCAACGTCTCGACCACAGAGAATCCCAGAAAAAATAAAGGAGTAAGCAGTGCTATCGGATGCTAACATGTTTCATATATAGTTTCCTAACATGTTGTGTCGTATTTACGGTATCTATTGATCTTATCTCATGTTCCATAGTTTCCTAACTTGTTTCGAGAAGTTTCTCAGAGCTCGCAAGAGTAGTACGTAAGAGCATGCATTTTATATTGGATTCAAATACACTATTATTTTATTATTTTGTGTTTTAATATGCTTTATAATTTTTGTTTCTATTTTTAAAGTCTGATCAATTGATCTAAATCACTCATCATAATCTTTATAATAAATATGCTTCAAGACCAGATTTTATATTTTTAGAATTTTTTTACTATATATTTTTTTTATTGGTACAATATCACTTCCTCGGATTTTCTTTTACTATATTTTTATACACTATTAAGCTTTTGATACTTGGTACTAGTGCTTTGAATTTGCCTCCGAACACGTGACCTGGACCGCGCCCATGCACGGGTTTGGCACAGGTCCGCGGGTAGCACGGACGGGCAAAAATACAGACCGAACCGTTAATTTAGGAAAAAAAAAACCATCTTACTTGGACCGCCCGTCCTACTCGGACCGTCCGGCCTATCCGCCCTACCAGAACCCGGTCTCCAAATTCAATTTTTTTTTCAAAATTATTCCCCCCCCCCCCACACACACAAATAATTAATTTGCTGTATTAATTTTAATCTGTAGAATTAGATTTGTAATATAACAAAACACTATAACGACTCTTTAGACTTTGTAACCTATAAATAGACACTGTATTGAATTTCGAAATAACAACTAGAATTCAATTAAATAATTTTTTTCTTTCAAATTCTAATAAAAACTATATATCATAAAAATTAAAAAAGAATGCGGGGCAATAATATTGTCTGTCTAATTAGTGTTGTCTTCCTTGTTAATTTATTGAAGAACAGAAATTTGATTGATTATATTATTACTCTGATGATAATAAACACCTCATGCCTAGCTAGTGCAAGCATTTGACGATTTCAACATGAGGAGTTGAATACCGACGTACTAATTAATTGTATCCACTAATTTAATTTGTTTCTAAAATCTAAATTGTCAGCGTAAATTAAATGATTGAAATTGATATGATATCTATCGGAACGCACTTTCAAATGAAGATCACAAGGTCAGAATTTCCATCAAAGAAAAATAGATTGTCACGTTAGAGTTTAGATCCAGTACAGTATCCCACTGTGTAGTATAAGATTTGTATTATCCGTTTTAACCTTGTACAAATATATATAAAAACGAATCTCTATAATTTCAATAAGCACCGAAATAATTTGACTTCACTGAAAGTTTTTTTTTTTTTTTTTTTTTTGTCATTCACTCAATCACATGCAGATTAGTTAAGTTCATAATTTTTCAATTTATAAAAACAATATAAAAATCATATAGCTTTTTAGATGGACTGTTTTTTTTTTAAATTCACTAGAAAGAACCGGATTCTGGAACCACAATCTTGAGAAATCTCCAAAGGAATCAATTTTGGGAGGATAACTCAATGAGTATTGAAAATCTACAAGTTAAATTTTCTTTGAATTTTTCATAATTTAGAAATTAAATTAAAAATTCATTTTTAATTTATCATTTTACTTGTGTGTTGCTTGCACGTAATATGTTTGTGATCAATGTAGCTAAATATAATTGTTGTTGTAAAACTAAAGTTAGACAGAAAAATAAAGGCTGGAGTAGAAAGAAGTAGGTATAAATATACAAAAAAAAAGAATTATAAATGAATTATATTTTATTGGTTTAAAAAAAAAACAGAAAAGGAAAAAAAATAAAAACAGAAAAGGAAAAAAAAATCTAGTCCGGATTTGATCCGTATCCGGACCATCTATCCTGCCGACCCGTGCTATCCGTGGTCTAAAGCCGGACAAGAATATAGGGTTTTAAAAATTTTACTTGTGCTATCTGGTCCTTGTTACCCGTTTATCCGACCTACCCGTGCTCGTGTTACCTGTGTGCCTGCGCGAGTTTGACTCGGACCGGACCGCCCTGCCCGTTTTCAAAACAACACAGTCAAAAAAATTTAATGATGTTCCACTTTAGAACAACCCCAGCCACCAGTATCTAATTCTGCATGCTCATTGCCATTAGAAAAATATGTTTCTGATTGGCAAACAAAACAAATTAGAAGAAAAATGAAAGGTATTAGTTTTGTCCGTACGAAGAGGATAAGCGTTGGACGCGTGTAACAACAGTCAAGTTGCAAAAACAGCACCTGGATTTGTGCAAACCGGAGAAAAAACAAACAATTAGTGAATGGTGGTATTCATTTCCCCTTGCAATCTTTGTCTTGGCTGTCAGTGTATGTAAATCAGAAAGCAATGTGTGAATAAATCTGCTGTCATTCCAAAGGGATAACAGGACCGTGTTATTCTGATCTCAATCATTTTAAAGTTTCTCACACATGAATCTCAAGAAAATTCTTTTTCAATGTGTGAATCTCAACAAAGATCATCGGTTGAGATGTTATCCCTTTAGAATAACAGCAGATTTATTTCCGTCAAACCCTAGTGAGTTGATGAAATTGTCTGAAGACAAGCTAGTAACTATCTAAATTTGATGAGTGCAAAATGAATATATATACACAAACAAATTAACTAGGAGTTGAAAAAAAGAAGTCAAATATGTTGTTTTAGTTTATTTTATCAATATGATTGGATTAGTGCCGCCAGTATCGGATTTTATTAATTATGTGCAGAAATAATGAAAAGAAAATATTATGACATGAATTAAGAAACCGTACAGAGATAATATGATAACTATATATTGCATTTTAAAACATCTAGTTACAAACCTCAATTCAGAGTACAGAGTACTGAGTACAGACACAAATAATTAAAAGTTATTTAGCACCTGCATGTACAGTTTCTTCAGTACACAAATTAAGCTCTTTAATTATTGTCATGAGACACAGAGATATTGACGCCAAAAAGCCTAATTATCTTGATCTTAATCTTATCGGATTGCAGCAACAATTTGGTAAATATAATGCTGGTGAAGGCGCTGTTTCCGTTCTCTCGGTGTCGCATTCAATGAAGAGGTGTACTTCACTGAACTCGTTCGTCACTCGCCAAACTTTAAGCATGTCACCGGGTTTCAAATTGTTCTCTCTGGCAAACTTTGTCCATCCACCATTCAGCACATGAATTCCTCCGCTTCGCCAGTATGTGTACCGGAACTTCCATATTTTCCCCGTCTTGTCTTCAAAATTGATCATCAACCCTCTTTTAACAACAGCAGCATTGCTGTTGCTTCCGAAAACTGGTAAGTATTTCTGGTCACGCTTCCTCGAGATCAGTAGCCGGTTTCCTGGTCCGAGATCAGTGCGAGTGATCAACTTGAAGAAGAGCAGTTCTCGAGTTTCTTTTTCCGTACCAGCATTGTTGCAGCGCTTATGCAGGATTCGATACATTTTCCTGCTGCGCTTCAACTCCTCGTGATATGTATGGCTGCGCAGCATCCTCAGTATATCTCTTTTTGTGTGTGACCTCATGAACTCGAGTTCGGCCTCGGTATCTTGATCAGATTTTGAGAATAAATTGAAGTTGGTTACGGCATGTGTCCCATTAAGGCACCATGCAGCAAGATCATAAGTCTGTGCAGCTTCGACCTGGGTACAAAATGTGCCAAGCCATATTCGTTTGTTGTGAGTGTAAATTTGAGCACCCCACTTGCCACTGTGCTGCATAACCACCCCTTTGTAATTGGACGACGAAGGAAGCTTCATGGCATATCAATTAAATGAAATGCAAAGCTATATATGTTTTGGAGAACAGATCACTCTGTTTTGTTTAATAATTGATATATGGTTTGTGTGTGTGTGTGTGTGTGTGTCTGTGTATATATAACACTTTTTTATTCTCATGTACGGAGGCCTTTCCTGCCACTAGTTACTCATAAATACTAATTAGTAAATTTTTCGTGGCTGGAGATCAGTCTTTGCTAAGGCCCCACATTATGAATATTTTATTTTTATAACCTCCAATTAAGTCAATTAATATGAAATAGAATTGATCATTAATTAATTATACACTTATTAAAAGTTCACTCTTCAATTTTTAAATTTTTTTATTAAAAATTAAATATCTTTATTCTTTGAAATCGATTCAAATATTAATTATAATGTTTATCTCATTATTACATTTAAAAATATAAAATACTAAATAAATAAAATAATATGAATATTGTTTAAATCAATTTCACCATAAATTACTAATTGAAAATTACGTGAAATGTTTAATAAATCAATTTAAATAAAATACTAATAAATAAATTTATTTAATATTATTTATAGATCAATGTAATCATAATAATAATAAATTAATTATATATTTATACGTACTAATAAAAAATTATCGTGGTGATGAGACATGATAATATATAATTTTATTTATGTTTAATATATATTTATTCACCGACATATTTGATTTATTTATCTGATTCATATCTTATCCGAATAAGATGATTATAGGTAAAATTATTTTTTGTTTTTGTTATAAAAAAATAAAAAAATTGCTTAACATATGGGTATGAAATTCTTTGAATTGATAACTCCATATTGAAAACAAATTTCAGCAGTGACTTCAAACAAAAAATAAGGCGACAAATGATCCGCTAAGGACAGCACAAATTGGTTGGGCACCACGACGGTTGCCTCTTTTTATTTTGAGTTTTATTTTTAGCAGGCACAATGAGAATCAATTGATTCTCTTTTTATTTTTATTTTTTTATACTAATGTATAATTTTGTATATAATTTACAATAAAATTTCATATTTTATGTAAAAAATTTTATATGATTGATTCTCTTAATTTGAAAATCTGATTCTGCAGAAAAATTTATATGACATCACCTTCAGAGCTCCGCATCTGTGGTTCTTTTAATTTGGTCCGTTCATTTTGATCGGACGAACCAAATAAGATTTTGACATGAATTTGAAAGCAAAATTAATACTGCCCCTCCATCATCCGAGCACTCGCCGGCTGAGAGTAAATTTGGGAAGTCCGATCAGCTCCGCAAGTAAAAACTCCGCAGATGATACTGGTCTTGATTGACTCCTATAGTTCGAAAGTATGACTCCGCCCGTGCCTCTGCTAAACGAGTGTCAGTAACTCCATCTCTCCACTCCAGTAACTTTTCAGTAATCGTTTACATATTTATCCCATTTCTTAAATTTAATCACTTCAAATTCAAAATTATTATTAATAAAAAATTAAAAGGACAGTTTTGACTTTATTAGAGATTCTGTGTTCTCATAAACCACTGGATTCGATCCTAGTGGGGCCATTTTAAGTTGACTAGGCATCCATAGTTATTAGAGTCAACAGGTGTTTAAATATATTTTAAATCATCTAAATTATATACACATAAAAAATTATGTTATTTTTAGCTTCATACATTATTTATTAAGAGAGGAGAGTAAATCGGCAAATTTTAATTCGTTGATTTCTTTTAGCCATTTACTTGATGCATCTCAAAATAAAATTAAAATTATGTAATTTTTTATGTATACATATTGCATAATATATAATATATCTAATTAATTATTTCTGTTATGTAAAAATTTGTAAATACTATTGTTTGAGATTTACTTTTGTTGGCACTGATTAAACATCATAATTATTAATTATGAGTAGAACTAGGGTGTTCTTAAGCTCGTCAAGTTTGCTGGCGAACTTAATTCATAAACGTACTGAATTGCCTCAAACAATGAATCCAAATCGTTAAACCGATTTACTTTATAAATAATGCATCTATATGTTAAATTATAAATTTTCAAGATAATTTAATTAGTATGTAAGTTAAGCGGTCAAAAAATAAAGATTTATAAATTAATTTTAATACATGAATTTTTCATTATTTGCTTATTGCTTGCATTTATAATAAATTATTACAAAAATTTATAAATTTTAGATAGAAATGAATCATGTATATATATAGATCGGTTTGAATGGTTTTGATTGTTGCAACGCTTCCTCAAAATCATAGATCTCCCTCACAGCCCCCCTTTCCCACCTCCTCCCCGCACTCCATTCCACCTCTCTCATTCCCTTTTAGGTCTCACCTCAACATAATAATATCTCCCTTCTCTCGCGCATCTCTATCCTCTCGAGCGGAGAGGAGAAAAAGAGAGATGCCGGCAGAGAGCCTAGTCGAGCTGACCGGAGCTGACGTGAGCGCGGTATCATTAGAGTTCGGAGCACTAAATCCCCCATCTCTATCGGAGCATGGCGGTAAATAGATCTGGTTGTCAGAGTGCGACGATTGGGATGAGAGTGGATCTGATCATGGAGAGATGGGGAATAAAGTAATAGAGTGATTTAGTGTAAATAAGTAGGATTAGAAGAATATGATAATTTACCTTAAATCTTAACAGCAATTATATATATTTCTTTATTAATAAGAGACAGATTCAAATCATTTCCCAAAAGAAGCTAAAGACCTCCCGACTTTTCTCGAGACGGTACCATAATCGAATTGCACAGGTTAAAGAGATTTATCCTTTTACTTGCCTTTTGGTATCCACATCTAGTTTTAGAAATAAAGACAACTTGAGCACCCATGCAGTGAAGGTAGGGGTTTAGTATGGAACCTATCGTGTCTCCACTATCTCAACAATTCCACGTGATAATACTAAAAAAAGCATTGCTAACAGAATCGGCTCCACTGGCCTCAAATTATGAAAAACAAATACAAAATAGTTATTTTTTCAATTTATTTATTGAAAATGTATTTTTGAGTAAAAATATCTAATTTGAACGATTATTGAAGATAACATCAAATCAGAATATTATATTGCATATATAACAATTTACACGAAGTGCACAACATTCACAATGGCAAAATTCGTTGAAAATACACTAAGTCTCAAAGCTGTGCGGGTTACACTTATGCCGCATGCGGCATAGCCTAGAGGCCGCACAATCCGTAGACTCAATATGTGGACTATTTTTCTGAACTGTTAGATCAACAGATCTCAGTCCTATATTGATATGTTCTACAAGGTCCGATCTCCAGGCCTTCCATGCTATTTTAGATGAAGTGATCCTCAAGAAATGCTATTTTTGGAATGCTATTTTCAGTCAATCATACTAGATCATGAGTGGACTCCATGTCTCCCATGGTTTAACAATTGAACTTTCAATTTGAAGTTAGTGTCAGTTTTTTTTACACGCAGAACTAATGTTGAGTGAATGCTGAGGGGATTACTCATCAATTATTGTCTCAGTTCAATTTCACTGGTTAATTTGGACCTGATTGTATTCTAGACTTTTGTAGATCAAAATTTTTGTGCAACTGGTAGTACATTGACTTGTGTGGTGGTAATATTTTCACAGTTTCAATTTTGAATTATGTGCAAGATAATGTAGGCTGGGTCTTGGTTTTGGAATACAATGTTTGGTAATGTTTGTGCAAGATAATCTCGATTGGTACGAACCAGTATCTAAATTGGTACAAACCAAGTACTGGTACAGTGAAATTCATAGCATATTATGTTTATCTAACATGATTGAATAATAACATATGGCTAACAAGTTTCTGATCGTAAAAATGGCATGTGGGATCTGACCTCTGATCTGGAAACTGTCAACTCTGATCTAGTGGTTGCGAAGCAATTTAGAGAGTTGTTATGTTCCTTTTAATGAAAGCACGTGTGCAATTTGCAAGAGGATATATCCAAAATTGGGTCTGAACTTAATGCGCTTAAGTTCATAATACATTATCCAATCTGAGTTTATGCACACACTAAACTTTCTTTCAATACATGTGTTATGTCAGATTACTACTCTGTGGCTATAGTTTCAGGTTACTGGTAAATTGGAACATTGAATTAATGACATTAGTGGCTTTAGATTCAGGTTACTGGTAGGATTTAATATCAGATTTTGTGTCTGAGTTGTAATTTTCATTCTGTTTTTATTCTTGTAAGGTTACTGTTACTTTATTTCAATGAAAGCACCTATTGGTTTCCAACTTTCCATCAAAGAAAATTAAGTTCAGAATCATGTTTTTTACTTATATTCGATTGAAACAAATTACATTATTTGGTTCAATTTCTAATTCTATTGGTTCAGCTTCTATTTATGCGGATCAAATAATATTTTTTTTTTGGGGACAAAATTTAGTTAATATTTTTGTCCGTCTTCAAATTACAATGCATCACCCTAAAAGCTTTGTGTTTTTAGAGATGGCAAAAAAGCCCATCGGCCTGTAGGCCCGTCTATGCCTGCCCAGCCTGGCCCTTTACCCGGTCGGCCCGATGCTGTAACAGGCTAGGTAAGGCTGGGTGATTATGTTAGAATTTGTTTCAAGTATCTGCAAATAGATTTTATTATGAAGAGAAAATATTTCTGTTATTTTGTAATTAATTAACTTTTCTAGTTTTCTTGCCTTCTGGTCTAATTTGTTGCTGTTTCTTTCAGTCTCAAATTAACTCCATTGAAATATTGAGGGAGTTGCAGAGGGGGCAAATGGAAAAAGTCGAACGTTGCACAAAGGATTTGAAAGCATTAGATACTGAAATAAGATTACTGAAAGGGTGAATCAATACTGCAAACTCTAAAATGAAGATGGCACGTGAAGTACTGCACAAATCAGAGAAGTTTTGCCTGAAAGCGGTATGTTTCCTTAGTTGATTGAACAGATTATTTACATTTTGTAAGTTCAAAGATTCCCAATTAAAGCAAGCAACAAAAAATGAAGGAAAACAACATAACTTCGCTTAATTCCTAGCTTGATTTGAGCATACTCACTGGTACATGTTGGACTGATGGTACACTATACCAGTATATATCAGATCCATGCTTTCATGACATCTAATGATAATCCAAATTGAAATCCCAGAAGATTCTAATGTTGAACAATTATAGCTCCAAATTTTATATGTTGTGGTTTTAATTTATTTCTGGAAATTTTTTATTTATAAAGATTGATTTTTACCATCAAAAGCTTGCAACACTAAACGATTCAAGAGCCCTTGCGAAAGAGGAATACATAGACGCATTAGAGAAGCTCTACAGAAATGAGGTCAGATTTAATATTTTTGATATTACAACTATGCAAAAGGTTGGTATAATATTTTTCAGTTCTAATATGATTTACTTTCTTTGATTTTTAGATGGAGAATTTCTTTTTACAATGGAGTAATAACAAATTATTCAAGGATGGCTATGAGGAAAGGGTACTTGAATCACTGGAAAGTCATGGGCTTAGTAGAGATGGCCGAACCAAAAACTTAGATGAGACCGGCCCCACCAGTCAGTGAGTCAATTGCCGCAAAGGATTATGTTCATCCTAGACATTTATCCTGATGAAGCACTCAAATGCAAAATTGGAAATACACAAAAAATTGTGATTGACTTGTATACTTTGTTAAATTATGTACAATTAATTATGTTTCTGTAACTGAATTGCTGAATACATTTTGTGACATAAATATATACAGTTAATTATGTTTCTGTAATTTTTTTTTATTATGAACGAGAAGAATTTGAGTATTTCTTGTTGATGTGTAAGTTATAATAGAATAGTGAATGAAATTTACAATGTGGGCCCCACACAGTAGACACCAGATGAAAATGTTGCCGAAACTTTTATTCATATATACCCTCAGTGAAAAAAAAATCCAAACCTGTCTTAATTAAAATAATTTGCTCCAATTGCAAGAAATTGTAAAAGAAATATTGCAAGTATATAATCATCAGACAGCACCTTTTAAGCAATTTTTCTCCACGAACTCTCCTCTAACCCTATTTTTCCCATTATTATCTGTGACCATATCAAAATTATATAATATGACCATCATGCAAATATAGCACAAGAATACCAAAACAGGACCCACAATCCAGAACAAAAGAGGCATGGCAACAAAAAACAGTCTATTTCCAATAGTATTCA
Source organism: Carex scoparia (assembly GCA_024447655.1). Classification (NCBI taxonomy): domain Eukaryota; kingdom Viridiplantae; phylum Streptophyta; class Magnoliopsida; order Poales; family Cyperaceae; genus Carex; species Carex scoparia. Next base: position 6,274,936 of record JAJHPE010000016.1, on the reverse strand, counting down.
GACCAAATCCTTTTCCCAAAAGCCCACAAACATACTCAACCGTCACGGGGTTATTATCGTCGTTTCCTCGAGGAACATTGACGGGGTTATTATCGTCGTTTCCTCGAGGAACATTGACGAGAAAACCAAACTGTCCGAAGAACCTTATGGAGAGAGAATAGCACAAGAAAGCAAAGAGAAAGATGGTGAGAAGTGACAAGTATTTTATGGCCATCACGTGCTCGTCACGTGACCCGTAAATTGTGGTGTTAAGAGGCTTCTTTATAGTGTATGTGCTACTGAGCAATGCGGCGAGGCCAGTTGAAAGAACGACTGATGTAGAGGCCATTAGTATGGATCCCATTAGTGCATTCCTCAGTGATTGCACTGCTAACATGCCTTTCTTGTTGTCGTCCTAATGCAGTATATACATTATATCAATGTGATAATAACAAAAGTATATATTAAATTTAAAGAGTTGATGGAAAGATGAGTAGGTACCTTGACTATGGTTAAGACCCAAGATCGTTGTAAGTTAAATTGCAAACCCACATATGTCTGATGTGGTTGGGTTTTGACCTTGTGCCACAACCAGAGATGGTACGACACAGACATAAGAAACCCTAATGGTACCAAAGTCATGTCAAGGAAGTACCAATTGGTTCTCAGTTCATCCATTGATCTCTCTCTCATTCTATACTCTCTTCCTATCTATATATCTCTCTGTGAATGTTGAACCAGTCATATATATATTACAGGTGCTATACATTAAATATATATATATTATAAAGTAGCTAGTGCTGACTTTGTTGAGTGCGGTTACGTGCCTTTAAATTTGTTTTCTTATAATTTAAAATAATGCCAGACAATTCACTGCAGGATAAGTAAAACCTAACTTAGGTGTATTTTTTATGCGAACCAAAGAAAGGCATATATATATACCAATTAATGTTCACTCCATAGACTAACAAAAACTGTATCATGGTGATGGGATACAAAAGTGAATTCACATCCAGTGCAATACTGTGCAATAAATAAATCCGAACCGTTCTTTTAACCTGTCACAAAACTTAAAACGAGTCCTCTACAGGGGCGGATTCAGAATTTTCGTCAGGAGAGGCAAAAAAAATATCGAATCGGATTTAAACTCATTAACTAATTAGGTATTTGATAAAAAATAATGATATATATAACTTATACTTTATAATATTTTGACTTATAATTATAATTACCAATTATATTTTAAGAAATTTATTTTAATTTTAACTATAAATTTAACTCGAAATATCAATTAAACATTCAAAGGGGGACAAAAAAATTTCTAGAGGGGGCAAAGCCATTCGAAACGAATAAATATCAACTAAAACAAACTCAAAATCCGGGGGGGGCAACCAAATACCCGAGGGGACAAGAGGCACTCAAAAAAAGTTGTGCTAGCTGGGTCATACTCTACGTACATATTGAATGGGGTCATACTCTACCAAAGAAAATGCATATACCAAAGTTCTGAGGCGATGACAAGGACATATGAAGCCCGATTCATATATTATTGAATGGTCAATTAATCCTATTTTCTATTAAATTAACCATTCCTTGTCACATGCAATTATCACAATTTCAAATTTGTTTTATTGGTAGTTTTCATTCATAGTTTCACATGAACGATCAAATTATCATACACATCTTTGCAACAATAACAACTAATATAATAATTACAATAATAATAACAATACTTCAATATATAAACAAGCAAGCAAGCAAAAACAACAAAAACAAAAATAAAATAGATAGATGCACACATAATTACATAATAACTAGTTTAATGATTCAGTGATATGATTTACAATTTGCCAAATTTTCTAATTCTATATTAAATTTAATAAAGTATAGACCATAGTCATGCACGCGCGCACATGGACATATATAGAATAGGACCTAAAATAGAAGTTGAGAAGTTGGATTTGGCATTGCGAAACAAAAAGGTGCAGCAAGATTAGTTAAGATAATGAGAAAAATTAATGGATCAATTAAGTTTTTAGTGTTATTCAGACAAAGATAGCAAAAGATCATCATGTGACCGAACAACACCAAAAACTTTGTAATTAATAGCTAGTGTTCTCGTTCCCGTATGACTTGTTACGCACAATATGCTTCATGCGCTCATAATATTTAGACCTTATATATGACACTTATTATAATTGAGCATGCACAAATTTAATGCCAGTCAATGTCAACTAATAAAACACCTCAGGTGGAATCGCCAAATTACTCAAGAATTTACTAATTAGATTTGTTTTGCCTTTCAAAACATTAACTTTTCTCTGCTTGGTATATTAATTAATAGAGTAGGTGTTTCAATATCTAAATAAAATTAACTACTTAAATGATAACCAAAAGTTATATTTTTGTTGATACGAATTAGAAAGATACATATATAGCTGTTTAAAAATTAATTAACGTCGTCAGAAAAATAAAGCCATTTTGCTTTATCCGCTCTAAAACACTAAATGCATAGCCGGTGTTGTTAATCAGAAAATTTTGTACCATCAACCCCAGAAACTTTATTTTTAAACATCTTTCCAACTTATTGTTGTATGTAAAGCCGAAAATATATGCTCAAAAAGTTCATTTATTAATTTGTCTAGTAAAAGATTAGAAATTTGATTACCAGGTATCAATCAGCACAAATCCCTGACAAACTAGATTACCTAAACTACCAAGCATTAATGCACAATAGTAAAATTACAAGAGGCTTAAAAAGATAATAAGAATAAATTCTACATCACTGTAATTTACTACACATGAGAAAATCCAAGCATTTAACTGAGAAAAAAAAAAGATTCACATAATTATCCTTACACATGAGAGAAATTTTGATCAAGTACTCATGGGCTCGGGTATCGAAGAAGAGAGGATGTCAAGCAAGGAGTTTGTGGGCTCGAGTTCATCATGCCATAGAGGCAATGTATCCCCTCCATAGAATTTTCTCGTCACGCCTTCAGCATTAATCTGCAATAACAAAATTTTACATTGCAGCTATCGATTCTTTTTCATGTCTAATAAAAACCTAATTGCTGACATAAAGGGGTGCATAGAAGCACAAAAAATAAACTTACTGTAACAGTACGAACAACACCTCCACTAGCACCATCACGAGCCATGGCCAAAGATGCCGCCTTTATCACCAATTGCTTTTGTTTTAAAAGCAAATGAGAAAAAAAACACAAAATATCAACATTAAATTCTTCATAAATTTGGAGTAAAAGGCTTAAAAATATAATGAAGTAAAATGTAACGAGTGTATTTCATTTCAGACCTCTGCTTCTTCATGAGTCATCCCTTCCTTCCACGCTTGATCGAAAAAACCATACAAATAGCTTGATCCCGAACCTGTCATTGTATCACATATTCAAATCTAAGATGTATGGCACATGCACATAAATTAAACTCTCAGAAAATAATAACAGAATTGACTGACACAGAGTTACAGAATGAACAAAAATGGTGGGCCACTATACCTCCAATTGAAAAGGGTTGCCTTAAAATGGTACCACCAAGTGGTACAGAATATATCTGGCCTCCTTCATACTTGTCCCATCCTCCTACAATCACACCAGCTTGAAGCATGTTCTGACAAGTCAAACGTATTTCCGTTAAATAACTTATTTTTTTGGTGTCTAACATAAAAAAAAAAAAAAAGCATGATTAGAAGCAAAACATTATTCCAAGTATTCCACTTTAAGCCAAGTAACCCAATGTTACCAATATTTTGCCTCAAACAATCTCTACTCTGAAACTACAAGTCCACATAATCCAATTAAGCTGCAACCAACCACCACTTGGGGAACTGAACAGTAGATAAGACCAATAATAACTATAAAGAAAAAAACGGTGATAACAGAAGTTACTAAACTGTGATCATCTCGTACAAACATATAAATAAGTAATAGAACAGCCAATATGGTCCTTGGGAAAAAAAAAATATATAATTGTGTTAGTTAATCAAACTGGAAATGTAAAACTACCTTATTCTGGTATGAAAGCAATCTAACAAGGTTGGCTGCTACTTTCACTGTTGCTGGTTGCCCAAGCTGGATTCTGTAGCAATCGACAACATTCAGAGCTAGTTAGACAGAGAGATTGATGTAGAAATAATAAAAAATAATAAAAAAACAATGCACTCTCCTAAAAAAAATTCTCAAGGGACTTTAAGTAGGAGCTTCTAGAAACAGTTCAATTTCTAAATTCTTAACATTAAAAGGCCAAATTCTAAAATTTAAATTTTGTATACAAAAAAGAAAACCCAAATTATGGAAAACAATGAACAGATGTGCTATGGTCCTTTATGGGCTCACATAACTTATAACAAGCCCATCTAAATACCATGTGATTTATATCTGTCCATATTTACAGCAAGCTCGCAAACTTACACGGCCAGCTAAGAATTAGGACATTTTGGTAATTATCAAATCAAAATGTTGGTCAATGAAGAAATTATATTAGCCTAAAACAGCCAAATCAAAACAAAATCATTTTTTGGTGTTTGGAGTATGGTTTCACAGGAACTGAAAAAAAGCATATTTGATGGGTTATATCATGAGAAGATACTAAAAGGTCAAAAGAATTTGCCATGCCATTAAGGATAATTAAGATATATATATAGAGAGAGCTTACGTGTGTTGATGAAGAAAGTAGCGAACATAATCAGAAATGACTTGGGTATCAGCTGCCTGAAAGACAAATAATTACATTATATTATAAACAAGTAAAAAAGAACCTAATGTATTGTTATCAAAGTCCCCCAGCCATTAGACTAACTTCTAATCAGTATAATTCAGTTAACTTTCAAATGTGCATTCAAGCCTTGGGATGTATTTATAAAATTGACTCATAGTTTAGCATAATTTTGCTTAATTAACACCAACTTCAGCATTTAGTCAAAAACATATACTACCAAAAACCTAAAATTTAGTGTATAACTGAAAATTCTAAAATCCAAATTTTGTATACAAAAAAAACCCAAATAATGGAAAACAAAGAAGAGATGTGCTATGGTCCTTTGTGTACTCACATAACTTATAGCAAGCCCACCTAAATACCATGTGATTTATCTCTGTCCATATTTACAGCAAGCACGCAACCTTAAACGGCCAGCCAAGAATTAGGACATTTTGGTAGTTATCAAATTATAAAATTTCCATGCAATTATAAAAAATTAAAGCAACATTTAGACTTTAATCCCTGTAAGCTACAAAATGCTGACTCTAAAGCATAGAAAACATGATACAGATTTGTAAAACAAAGCCTTTTACCGATCCAGATCGGCAAACATAGACATTATCAGTGAGCTGCGTGATCTTGTCAGAAGCCCGATTAGCCACATACATACCTAGATAATAATCAAATCAAGTGAAATATCAGAACAAAGAAGTGGAATTAGAGATTGTAAACTAGAAAGAAGAAGAGATTTCAGAAATGGGAAGATGCAATGCGTACCAGTGCTGGTTCTGGAATCGGCGCCAAGTATCACACCGCCGTTGTAAGTGACGCCGATGATGGTGGTCCCCATAGAGTGGGGAGCAGAGAGATCGAGATCCATAGTGTAGGAAGAAGAAGAAGTAGAAGTAGATTAAACCCTAATCTGACCTCTGAGAGAGAGAGAGAGCAAGCGCGCGAGAGAGATGGTGAATAAAAAGAAAATGCTCCTGACCTGAGAATACCCCTTCTTCAAGCAAGAAAGACTTATTTGGGCCGATTCTATCGAAATAACAATTTCAAATAAGCCCAACAGTTGGTCATGGGTTCGACCCTCATATCATTACAGGCACAGATGGGTCCTTTATTCAGTATATCCTACAGTTACGCTTACAACTGGGGCCCGTTTTCAGTGAAACCCATTTCCGCTTCTGGAAGGATCTTAGTATCTCTCTCCTCTGATCTTCTCCTTTCTCTCTTCTGGAACTAGATATATGTCTGTCCGTGCCAGTCGCCTAATTTCTCGTTCGCACTTCTCATCCACCCATAAAGGTGCTCCCTTTCTTTTGCCACCAAGTTCACCTGATTGGTAACCGACCCAACAAATTTTACCAACTGGTATGGTATAGTATACTCATTGTTCGATACTCAGCACTTTACTTCAAATGAAAATAACAAGATATTTGATATGCATAGCATAACTGCACATGGGAAAATTTGCAAATGAAGCCCCGCTCTTCTCTGCGCCTTCTTTTCTTCCTTTTACTTCTTCTGAGGATTACCAGAAAAGGTTGTCATTAGGCATGAACTCCAAAATTAAGGCCTTTAGAATGACAGAATGTGAACCCAAAACCAATCCATCTGTTCACTCTACTCGCAGGTATCACAAGTTAATAAAATTGTATATTACAATTTTTTTTTTAAAATACCATGGTAGCAGCTACCAGGAAAATGTATATTACATAATGTAGCATTTATAATATCAGTATTATATTTAATGAAAGTTTGTAATCAACACTGAACCTGTAGAAATCCTTTTCTATACTATTATTTACAATCTAAAATATCGGATTACAAGCCTGTTGAATGCCGCAACATTAATTTTGCAAAATATTTAACAATGCTTCGGACTTATAGCAAGACACCAATAAAGCATAAGATTATCAGAGCAAAAGTTCAACATCGGATTTCTGAAATTGACAGCAAAGAACCAGTGAGGCTGTGATCAGAGGAGAAGAATTTCAATGATACAATGGGTAATTTGGTAAAGCAAACTAGTGTGGAACTTTTCCAAATCAACTCTTGTTAAATCTCATCGTTTTCCACGGGAATTCGCTGAGGCTAAAATTTCTCTCCAAATCTTCTCAAATGAAATCAATTCCTATCGCTGCATGGGTCCCGATTAGAGGATTTGAGGAACCATCAATTCTATTTCTCGTTTAATGGGCAAATCGTGAACGAGAACTTGCTTATTGCACTATATGATTTGAGCACTATTAATGATGTGAGCGGCACATCTCACATGAAAGAGCTTTCCACCACAACAAGTAGCTTTGCTTTGGTTGAGTCGGTCGACCATCTCCCTCACACACACTTCATTGGCACCATCATTATCTAATATAAGTGAAAACATTTTCTTATCAATGTTCCAATCAAACAAAACTTTCATAACTGTCAATGCTAAGTTTGCACCCGAATGCCTCCCTTTCAAGCGGGTGAAACTAATGATCATTTTCTATATAGTCCAATTTTTATCAATGAAGTGGACAGTAACACACATGTAACTCCTATTCTGCCGTGAAGTCCATAAATCCATGGTGGAACTCAACCAACATGAAAGCGACCCAAAGAACTCATAAACTTTCTCTCTTTCTACCTTAAACATATCCAATATCTCCTTTCTACATGTAGTCCGTGATTTCAAAGGAAAAGAGGGACGGAGAGATTTAACAAAATTAACGAAGTATTCATGTTCAACAATGCGAAATGGATACTCATGCATCACAATAGCAAGTGTCAAATTTTTACGACTCGTCTCCTCATCATACTTGAATGTCTCTCCAATTGTATTAATAACTCCTTGCCCCTTACTAACTTTATGTTTTGCATTGTAATGATTCCGTAAGTGCGAAGTTCCAAGTTTGCTTTTTGCATCAAATTTTTTAGAACAAACTTTACAAGTTGCAGTGACAGCTATTCCCTTCTTTCCATTATCTACCTTCGTGGTCTCTACTCGATCAAAATGTTCCCAAACATCCGAACTCAATTTTTTCCGCTTCTTTCTAGGTTGGTTTTCGTTTGTAGCACCTTCAGTACCAACATTAGTAGCAACAGGTGTTGGAGCCGAATTTTGAAGCGTCTCACTTTCAATAGGCATGCTCGATTAGAAAATCTAAAATAGTAAAAGTATTAGTATATTTTTTATTAGCAGTGCCTATAAAGAATCAACCATTTGACAAAGATTTATAATGTAAAGGTCTTCAGCTTACAGAATAATAATATTAATCAATTTTAAAATGTCAAGTTGTCAACCATCTTGATTCTTGATTCATGAGAATCTTTTCAAACCAAATTTATTATGTCCATATGAATCTTATACCCAACTGGAATACAAGATTTGTAAAAGAAAATAATTAGAGGCAAATTCAAAAAAATAAGAATTAAAGATAAGTGATATATAGTAAATTTAGGGGTATTTTGAAATTTTTTTTGAATAATACTCACTAAAGTAAAGAAAAGAAACTGCAAACTTATTCTAATATTAGTCAGGTGTATCAGAAGCCATATTTTCACATGCCTATTTTTTTCAATACAACCATTTCCAATATTTACAGAACAAAATTCACATTAACTAGTATTGATAAGGAAAATAAATATGTGAATGCATTATTCTAAACTTTTAGAAATCAAGCTGGACAAAAGCATAGCCCCAGTTAAAAGAAAAAGGAGATTGATTTTTTTGGAGATTAATTTTTTTGAAAAATAATAAAACAGCGGTATAACCGTATAATCGTATTAAGTGAGCTTCACTCAAATTTTATCACAGTGGATATAGAAACAAAAGCAAGAAGTTGTGAGCTTGACCGGTTGACCGAAATTCTTTAGTTCAAAGAGTTAGAGTTCACAGATATTTTAACTTCTTGCACAATCGCTATATCAAAATCTGATTGGTGAACTAAATAAAATGCATGGAAGAAATACCTGCTGATAGCTGGAGACTTCTCCGTGAGAGAAATGATAAATTTTTGCTTAAAACATCTCCGTGAGAGAATCAGAGAAATCGCATTATCGCACAGCTTGGGAGAATACGAAGAGTTAGGGTATGGATTGGGAAACACAAAATTGGGAGAAGTCGAACAGGCGCGGACACGAAACAAAAAATTACATATGTGATATGTCGGATCAAAGAGGTGGTATAATTGTCGGATATCCGAAAAATTAAAATATACGGATATCCGTATCCGTATCCGATTCCGAAATCCAACCCGTATCCGCATCCGAATCTGCATAAAAGATATCCGTATCCGTATCCGAATCCGCAACTATCCGTATCCGAATATCCGAATCCACTAAAATTCGGATACGGATCCGGATTTTTACGGATAGTATCCGACCCGTTTGCACCCCTACCCACGATCACATTCTAACCAGTCAAGTATTTCAGAGTGCATAAAGAAGGTCAATATTCTAAACATTATACCTTAGAATTAATCCATAAAGTTTGTAGAACTCGATTTAAACGAGGGAAGATGCAGGCTGTCAATTGCAAATTCCACCCGTTCTTATCCTCTTCTCATTCAATGTGCAGATTAACAGAAAATTTTGATAATTTAGAATTATAAATGACACTTAAATTGAATAAAGTTTCAAACAAACACACAGATGATAGTGAGGAAAAAAGAGACGAGCATAGATTAAAAAATTCACAACTCAAGTAACCAATCGAAATTTGTTTTATTATGATTAAAATGTTTTGCAGTTACAAACATAGGTTTTCAGTTCATCAGAAAGAATGTAGAAACTATACGAGCTTTTTCCAGTCCTAACTGAAGGGCTGCAAAAAAAATTGTACAGCTCTGTTCTAACCTATAAGAGTGCCATACAAAAAAAAATACAATTACCTAAATTCATTTCATGTCTTCATGGTATATATTATCAAATTGGCCAAAATCTGCATGCATCTAAAGATAACGCATATCCCTGAGAAATCAGATACCTGTTAGGACAGCAATTTTTTACCAATGCTGAAGTCCAACAATTAAGGCAGCAAACCGCTTTTCTGCATAAAGCGCTCGTTGATATAAACTCTTTCATATATAATTCTTCTCAACACAGGAGACCACATAAAAAGTTTCTCACCCTTTCCTAAACCAGCAAACCAGTCCTGCTGAAAAAGCTTGTGAAATCATTAACACAGTACTGCTCATGAAGAAGGAATCATTATTTATTGTGGTCTGTATTAAACAAGAAAATACTACTAATACCACTATTACAGCAACAACAACTACTACTAGTACTAAAACTAATACCACTATTACAACAACAACTACTACTAGTACTAAGAACAATAACAACAACATATATAAAAGTGATAGAAGTTAAATGATCTCGAAAGCAGGGCAAATTGCATCATCTCCCCTTGAGAAAGCCTCATGACTGATTGGCTGTCTCATTGTCACTTTCAAAATGCTCATCTTTCTCCTTCATCCATTGATAGGTATTGGCTGTCTCCCTATAATTGTCCCTTTGAAAATGCTCATCCTTCTCTGTCTCACTATCATTGTTGCTTTGGAAATGCTCATCCTCCTCTATCTCACTATCATTGTGGCTTTGAAAATGCTCATCCTTCACTATCTCACTATCATTGTGGCTTTGAAAATGCTCATCCTTCTGAGACTGGTCATCTTCCTTCTTAATCCAATGACGCCTATCGTTTGGAAAGTTCTTGGGCTTTGGACACTTCTACATATTCAAAGTACTGTAAATTGTTAAATTTGAGCTTGATCTCATCCCAGTCGCTTTCCAAATTTGTCAAGAACTTGAGACGCAATATCTCCACTTTCCAGTTATGACTGCATGGAATTTTAGTAAGCTTCCCACCTCTAATATATAATCTCTTCAAATTGTTCAGCTTTGCAGCGTTCAGCAGCTTTGATGCCTCAGCTTCTGGATAACATCTGATATCCAACTTTTCTAGATTCTTTGGGAATGATAAGGTTGGCAGCTCATAACTGTACTTATTTCCTCCCCATATAATGGTCAACACCAAAAGTTTGTTTAGAGGTTTTAAGCCACTTAAATCTTCGGAATCCAAATGCTTGCTGCCGATTCTAATGCTGAGCTTCCTAAGATTAGTCAAATTTGAGAGATCACTCAGTTGGCATGACCGATTTCCCACGCTACCAACTACAAAACCCTTTAACACCTCTAGATTATATAGCTCACTTATCCATTTTGGCATAATATCTAACAGGTAGCACTCTGAAATATCTAAAACCATCAGTTTCTTAGACATGTTTTCTCGGGGTAACCCCCGTTTTATTAATTTTGGTATCATTGTGGACCTTGGTTTCTGTGATAAAGTTTCCAAATTGTGACAAGACCTGAGATCTAGTATCATCAAGTTTTCTAGCTTCCCAATTGATTCATGAAGTTCTTCTATCCTCGAAATGCCTCGCAAGCTAAGGTAGGTCACCTTTTCTCCCAACTTCTTTAAGAAATCGGTTTCGTCCACCTCAATGTGCTCTACTTCGTCCCCATTGTGAACCTCTGTTTTTGTGTAACGCCAACTACCAAGTTGAACCACTAACAAGTGATTTTTGCTGCTAATGTCCATTATGCCCTTAGAATTGAGATACCTTTGGTCTACATTTAGTAGTCCATTTTCCCACTGTTTAATTCCATACAAGTGCATAGTGCCTTCTTCCCTTTTTTGAGTCCAGGCAGAGATCAACTGCTTATGAATTGCAGGTTCGATGGTGTAGCGGTCGACTACTTTATTATGCTCTCTGGTATGTGCTGGTATGAGAACGCCCTCGTGCACCAGCTCAGAAAAGATGTATTCACAATACTCTTCTATACTTGCATACCCCTTATATCGCTTAGAAGGTAAAAGCCTCAGACCAGTCCACCAGTAAATTAGGAATGTCTTCTTCAGTTCTGTTTTTTCTGGAAAAATGGAAAGGCTATTCAAGAAACTCCCCACGAAGGAGGTCGGGGGGAATTTTTTATCCATGGAGAATTCGTGCTCTTGATAACTTTTATTTGATGATTCCCCGACTTCAGGGGTCTTTTCACGAGACGAATCATTTGCCTCTTCACGAGGTTTGGTCCCAGCCTTCGGAGGATTCACTATTAGATTTTGTGATAGCTGATTATGAACATTTCTTAGGTTGGCCCTTACAGTTTCATCCCATCCAGTCATTTTATTATGATCATCCCAGTAATCAATTTGCCTTTCTATCTCTCCAAAGTAACCAATTAGCTCCCTGTCCCAATTTCCTCTATCATCAATAATATCTTTTGTAGTTTTAATATCTGTGCTAATTTGGTCAATGACTTCCTTTGTCTCCGAGTTCTTATTAGAATCTTGCTCCTTGGCTAGTTCAAGGCGTTTCAATATTGGCCCAACAAAATCTGCAGGACCAGCCTTTAACTTGGCACTGTCCTTTAACTTGTCTTTCTTTTGATGGTTGCTCATTGCAATGGTTTTTCAGACCTACCAAAAACAACAATTATGTCTATTGAGTTGAGAAGACGAACAAATTATAACATACATATAAGAAAGTTGTTGAAATTAATATGTTTTTATCAAACTCTATACTTGTAGATATGTCAGTGTTTGTGTTGTAATGCTTTAAAAGAATGCCATTTTAGATAGTATACATAATGGGATTAATTTAGATAAAATTAATATAACATCACCATAAAAAAAAAAATTAATATAACATCTGTCAAATTTAACTTTTTTTTCCTCAATTTAGCTGAATTTTTGTTTAATATTAAAATGATAATTATTTATTTATTTATAAAATCATACGTTTAAGAATTAAGTTTTATCATGAATTTTGATTCTCAATTTAGTGGAAAATGTGATGCGTAATTTCTAAATAAAACCAATCTGCTTTGATATTAAATTTGATAAGTTAGGTGACTGTATTTCTATTAATCGGTTCTGATATTTAGATTGTCTGACAAAATTCCTTGAAGGACTTACGATTGATTTGGACCATTCGTTTTAAAAAATATTTTAGTATGAAAATCTGGAATTTTAACTATCAATTTGCAACTTCCTGTAGGAAATTAATTAATTTTGTATATAAGACACGATTTCCATTGACTTTATGACCCTTTTTTCCAGTGATATGTCCGTAGGGAGGATTTACAAGTAAAGCTAGCATGCACTATGCTCACCAAGCTTGTTGGGTGAGCATAACTCTAAAATCTATCGGGACTTGTTTCAAACGACGAATCTAAACTGTTAAAACCGATCTACTTCACGAGTGATATGTGTACATGTAAAATTTTAAAATTCATTTCATACAAAGTCAAGCATTAAGAAAAAATAAAGGTTTACGAATTATTTTAATATATTCATTTTTCATCATTTTTTGACCGCCTGAATTAGTACTTAATGAATACAAAATTTTGAAAATTTTGCATTTACACACATAATTCGTGAAGTAGATCGGTTTCAATTGTTTGGATTCATCATTTGAAGTCAATCTGATAGATTTGAAATTATGCTTACCAAGACTTCTTGAGCATAGAACATCAATTAATATGAGGTGGAGATGGAGGTGTTGGAAATTACTTAGCTGTGTAAGAAAGGTGTATCTGAGGAATTGTAGGGTTTTGTACATGATATGATTGTAAATAGTTGTTAAAAAGATTTTCGTAAAAACTCTAAACAGTATTGTCGAGTTCTTAAACAGACAATCTAAAAACCCATGTAAAGCAGTCATCCTAAAAACCCTAAAATAGTTTTTTGTACTTTTGAATATTATATGAATATACCTTGTTCGTGGCTCTTTTTATGGTTGTTCTACAAATAGCTGTCTCCTTGCATCCTTTGTCTCATAAGATGCTGAAAGTTTCGGCTGTGATTCAAAACTGCAAGAGCAGTTTAGTTGTAGAAGTGGATTAGATAGTGAATTAAAAAAATAGTAATAAAGTAAAATAAATATAAAAAAGTGGTATGGATATTGTTCAGAATTAAGCGTGAGAATGAAGAAGATACGCTCATTACGCACCTCACGCACTATCGAAATAGCTAGCTGTGAGATAGAGCTCAATCAGAGAGAACACATGGGGGGTTTGAAGGGAAAAGAGCTTCTTGTTGTTCATTAAATGATTATCGAAATAAGTATGTGAAACTTGTTTTGAATTATTAGGTCGGTTTCTAAAGATGTTTTGTTGAAGTTACATCAACGACTTTGAAAGCTGCGACGGATACATGAGGCCGAAGTACAATGCCTTCATCACAGCAAGAAAAAGAAGATGTACATGTTGCAAGGAAAAGAAGAGAAGCTTAAAATGATACAGGGTGCCACGCTATCTCATATTAATATAAATATAGCAGATTGTTTTAATTTCATCATCATTTGTGCCCTTTTTCTATTACTTTTTTTTTTTTTTTTTGTAATTTTAAGAAGTAATCATATCTCTGTGCAGGATAGAACTGCTTTCTCGTTTCTTCTCTTCCCATCAAATTAGCTTGTTTAGAGGTAGGTTGTAGATCTGGAATGTATGCTTCCGGGCTTTACCAGTTCAATTGTACCAAGAAAAAGTACAATAAAACAAATTCTAGCAGCATATGTTATCTTTCCAGTTTCCCAATTTCCCATTGATTGTGCAAATAAGCAGGTATATTTGCTTCCCAATTTCCCATTTTTTTCCATTTGTCTATAGTTAATATATGAAATTAAAATTTTATATTTCAATTTTATTGTAATATTTCCGCAGAGTTCTACATTAAAATCAATTGCATGTGTTTCTTGCCTTTAAAATGACTCTAATAGTATGAAATTAATGGATTTTCTTGTTGACATGCTTTCTAAAAGGTGTCATCCTTAGACACAACATTTATGTCCTAATCTATAGTATTTCTTATGGATGGGTTGTTAACAAATTAAAACTGATGTTCTAATCCATAGCATCTCTTATTGTTGGGCTGTTCAAAAAGTAATAGTATTGGTAAGGCAAAGTATACAAAAAAGTGTAACACACAAACCTGAAACAATGTGCAGATGAAGTAGAGATAGCACAAGCAATTCAAAAAATAAACAGCTGAATCCAGTGTAGCAACTACAGCTGTAAATTAGAAAAAGAAAACGAAATGAAAATGAGAACAAATAAAAGAATGAAATCAAAAGCCAGATTTCACAATCACAACAATAGTATAAAACAAAATGTTGAAATTGTAGATTCTTTGGTTAGATGTAGTAACTCCAGCTATTTATCAATTCAAGTTTTTTGGTCTTCAATTATCAAAAAAGAAAAGAAAACTGAAAACTTGGTGTATTTTACAACAGCACCTGAGTTGTAATAAACTTAGCTCATCTATAATTGAAAAAGCAATTGCAAAGGTTTGAAAAAGCACTTCTTATATCTTGGACATTGAAGCATGGTGAAACTGAGCAGACATTGTATATTCTACGTGAAATGTGATTTGTAAAAGGTGTGAAGCTAATATCACAACCTATAGCACTTGATTGTGGAAGAAAGTTGAAATTGAGTACGCAATTGCAAGGGTCTGGTGATAGAACTGTATTGATTTGTGAAAGGTGTGAAATTTGGCTACACCTCACTTTATTGACTAAAGTCGGTGAAGAAGTAAGTTTTTTAATGTCATAAAGGAATTTGAAATTGAGAAACCAAAGGGCATATATCCAAATGTCGCAAAAAGAAAATGGATTGCAAAGAAAACCATGTTGTGAATGCTGTCAATTAACAGTTAATTGTTGTACAAAGCTTCAACCCAACCAAATTAGCTTTAATTGCATATAGAATTACCATAAAAGCCAATTCCACATAATATCAGAAGGCTAAAGACAACCACAAAAAAACCTAGGCTTTACACAATGCACAAACTTAAAACTGTACCTGGACTCATGTAACAAAATCAGAATGTGATTACATATCAAGTACCTACCTAACCATGGGCAAAGCATTCCCTGAGCAAAAATTAAGCTGCTTAAAAATTCAGGCCTTAAATAAATATCAATGTCAAATTCGAAGATGTGCACCGGCTCACTGATGGCCAGGTACGTTAAAACATTCTCCTGAGGTGTTCTATGCTGGTTCTTTTAAAAACCAATGGGCATATATACATTGCATTTGATATAAAAACTGTGTCTACTGAGTCTATGTTTTTTTATTCTTTTTTTTTTTTTGTTGAGTATAAGTTGGAGGTGAACCCACTCAACTATTTAATATCCATAAAGGATTATCTCTTTCAGGTATCAAACCTGTGATCTCCTACACAAAGAGCATTGTTGTTACCACTTGACCAAAGGCTGGTTCCCTATATTGAGTCTATGTTTATCAGCACTTGTTTTAATTCATTATATCATATGCAATGCATATAGCTGTTTAATGTGAGGTGTTCTATGCTGGTTCTATGCATTACAAACAGTAAAAAATAACAGAAAAGGAAAGACAATATTATTGGACTGAGTAGAATCTTCTGTCTGGAGTGGAGAGAAATCGTAGAGAGCATTCGTATATTGGACTGAGCAGTAGGTCCCACTTGATAATAGTACTATCATCTACCCATCCAAAATTAAATACTATCTATAGATTACAAGTTTGAAATTAAAGATAAAAAAATACTCCTATAATTAAACCTAACTCAAACCTGCTAATTACGAAGCAAAAGCTAGACCAACTCCGGGACCAAGACTCAAAACTGATTAAACCATTTCAACCCGAGGTAAAATTAAAAGGCAAACAAATATAACCAACTTTCTAGAAATAGAATCCTATGAACTTGTTTCAAAATACCAGCAAACACCCCCCCCCCCCCGATAAAGGTTATTGCTGGACTTCTTGTGAAAGGAGTGAAGCCTAGTGCCAATTGAGGATCGAGCTGTCGGGAAAGAATGAACAGGGCTATCACACCCCGACTCGAGGCAAGCAACTGGTTCGGTTTTTAATATCCATTTTGCGAATTGAATTTAAAAAAAAAAAAAAAAAGAGCTAACTACTTTTCTCCATTGTATCTTCTTTTTACGGAGGACCAAACCAAATAAGTATGTATTCTTGCATCTTTTTGAAGAATAAGCCATCCACTGGAATCTTAGATAATGATCTCAAGAGGATCATAGCTTATTCAACTTGCAGTTTGGTGGTATTGTCCGAGTTGATTGTAGCGGATGACTTGCTTATTGTTTTTGTCAAACAGCAATGAAATATTTTTTCTTAGCTAATTAATAATTTATTGGTTACAGCACAGAGTGGAACAGTTCTCAATTGAAGTCAGAGCTAAGATAAATATTTAACTGAGAACAAGTATTGAATAAGAAAATGCCCAAAAAATTTCGGCCAATTTCTTTTGAATTGTAATAACCGGTCCCACCGTCAGACCTTTCTTCTCCTCTCCTTCATTCTATTTACGAAATATAATTGTTGCAGATCTAGGCAAAATAACAAAATACCCAGAATCGGCCAAAACTCAGAAGAAATCAGCTCAGAACTGAAAAATCCGACTAACTCGGACCAAAAATCAGTTAATTCGGTCAAGACAACCCGGTTCAACCGATTTTCGACAGAAAAAACACTCGGGCGAGAAACTCAAGTAAATTGTCTCGGACCTGACCCATATCAGTCCGACTCGGCCGATTTTCCAAGTAGCACTTCTCTCTCCGACTATCAAATTACCACTAAAGTCATACTAAATTCGTCCTGATTAGTAAGCTGATTTAACTATTATAATAAAAATTATAAATTGAGTGTAATTATTGTAACAGAACTCATAATGTATTAATAGAAGCAATATTACAATGATACAATTCAGATTAGAGAATGTTATACTGAAACACGGAAGGATTCAAGATTACAAAAAAAATATTCATACCTTGCATAAGATTAGCTAGTTCGCCTCTATATTGAAGAACCTCCAAGTTGCTCCTCTAGCATTACTTAATATTCTTTTCGTTGTTCTGATTCAGTAATTCTGAAATTCATTAGGGTAAAAATTGAAAGGAAAATCATTTCTATCAAATTACCAAATTTAGAAATGAGAGTGAGAAGAGGGAGAGAGAAAGAGATCGATCTTGCTCCAATTCAAAGAAATTAAAAGAAAATAATGAGACAGAGAGAGACCTTCGTTCAAGACTCAAGAGAGAGGAGCCTCTGCCAGAGTTTCAAAAAGGAAAAAAAAAAATCCAATGAAGAAACGAGGTAGACTGGAGTAGTCTAGAGAGGAAAGAAATTCGCCCCTGCCAAGGATTTTTCAAAAAAAAAAAAAAATTAAGAAGTTGAGTGCATTAGCTAGTGTCAGTGTTTTAAAATTCGATCTATTCGGCCGAATATTCCTATTCGGTTGCAATCCGAATAGAAAATCTATATTCGGTCCGAATATGAAGTTTAGAGCATATTACTGGTTTAAAGTATATTAATAGTGATAAAATATCAGTTTAAAATATATTAATAATGATTTATATTACATATTACCGGTTTAGAGTATATTAAAAGTAATAAAATACCAGTTTAAAATATACTAACGGTGATTTATACCACATATTACCGGTTTACAGTATATTAAAAGTGATAAAAATACCGGTTTATAGTATATTAACAGTGAGTCATACCACATATTACCGTATGCTTATTTATATATACGAATTCTCATTTAAAATCCGCATATATAAATCCGAATAAAAATTCGCATATGCGGCCGTATACCGTATATTTGGTATTCGGTGGCCTTCCGAATACCAAATGGAAACCGAATTTCAAAACACTGGCTAGTGTATTAAAAATACCAACCCGAGTCAGATCCAGACCGGACCACCCATGATTGTCGGACCGTACCTGGGGCCAGGTTTGGCATGGGTAGGTGAGTTGGAAGGATAAGGGTTAACACGGTCCGAAACCAATTTTTTGGAAAAAAAAAACCGATGATAACCCATACCATGCCAAACCCGGTCCGTCCCAGACCGGGACCATGAACCCGCCTGTCCGCTTGCCCAAACCCTCCCGGACCAAACCCATCCACCTGAACCCGCCTGGATCGAACCCATCCACCCGAACCTGCCCGGACCCCCAAAAAATTCGAACTTAAAAAAACGGTTTTATTTCTCCCTAAACAAACCTCCTTAAATACACCCCCCATCCTTCACAAATTTTCACGTCTCATACTCTTATTATTTTCCATCTCTCATTCTCTCAAACTCATACTCTCAAATCTCAATATTTTCATTATTCTCAAATTTTAAATTTATTGTTAAAAAAAATATAGTTGTAAATTTAATTCATTCTACAAATATACAAATGGAATTACGAAAGTATTGAAATTATGAAGTTCGGCACCTCCCGCAAGATTTTCCCACGAGATTTGAAGGTTACATTTATTTTATATATAGTTTATGTTAGATTTATATGGAGTGTATGTAAGATTTAATCATTTAAATAGGTTAGATTTAATTTGTACTAATTGTTAGACAACAAGATTATATTTTTTAGGACCCAGATAACTGTCCCCGCACCTCCATCTCCCCCTCAATCCCCACACTAAAATACAAAAAAATCCAAACTAAAAGACAAAAAAAAACTGGTTCTGCGTAGTATTTAATATTTATATGTAATGTATTTACAGTGCATCGAACAAGTATTTAACTCTATTCATTAGAGTATTTAACTCTATTCAAGTATTTAACATATTTGTCCCCACAAAAATTTCATGCAGTATTTAACTTCAATTTTTAGTGTATTAATAATGCATCGAACAATTATTTAACTCTATTTATTGGAGTATTTAACCGTCCGCGTCCAACAGCGACACAAGTCTGTCCCCGCAAAAATGACAAACTAATTTGGTATTGTTCCGCGTCCCGCACATCAGTATTTAATTTTAGGAATGTTAGTATTTAACATTATGAACGTTAGTATTTATCTTTAAAGTCAAAAGTATTAATCTCTAAAATTATAAATAAGTTGCATGGATTCTATTTAGCATCCTATATCTTAGTATTTAATTTTAGGAATGTCAGTATTTAACTTCAGATATTTAATTTCCTGCAGTATTTAACTTCAATCTTTAGTGGATTTACCGTTAATCGATCTAGTATTTAACTTTGTTCATTGTAGTATTAATCATTGCGTCCAACAGCGAAAAATGTTGTCCCCCATATACCCCCCACTAAAAGACAAAAAATATCTTATTTTGAGGCTGCGGGGATGAAGGGGGGATGGGAATAGGGGGTTGTATATAATTATTCTATTTTTTAATAGATTAGATTTATTTTTAATAGATTAAATAAATAGGTTAGATTTATTTTTTGAATTTGTTAAGTAATTATATTTATTTGTTTAAATAGGCTAAAAAAATGACAACTCCTCCTCACGAATCGGTGGAAGAAATTGCCTCGAGAGTGTCCCACGAATTTTTTTCGGTCGATACGCCAATTATTTATCAACAAAGTTCCTCCCAAATGCCACCACCTAATTATCCACAAAATTATCAACAAAATCCCTACCAAATGTCATCACCGTATTATCCACAACAACCCCCCCAAATGGGTCCATCGTATTATCCTCACGATCCAAACACATTCATTCCACAAGATCTCTCCAAATCATCACGCTACATATGGAGGCACCAACGACATTTGAGTTGCTCAAACATCTCTACCAAATTTCCAAGGTGTGCCGTGAATTGGAAGAAGCTGAAAGCACCGATTCCTCTCTCACACCGATCGTAGATGTTATGCAAGAAAATTTTCTAAAATATTGGAAAGATGTATCCCTCTTGGCCATTATCGCAAGCTACCTCAATTTGACATACAAGAAGCATTTCACAATCAGGATACTTCAACAATACAAGAGAAATCTACATTTAGACTAAACAGGGGTGGATACACACGTGGATAAGGTCTTTGATGATATGTTTGGCTTAGACAACTCAAGAATAAATGACAACCAAAACCATCCGTGTTCGTCCTGTGTCGCCGCTAGGTATGAATATAAATTTACATGTGTTTTTAATCTTTATTATTTATAATATCTACATTATTTGTCCACTAATTTTTTTATTTTTTAATAGTTCCAGGAGCAACAGTAGTGGTGGATTGTTATCAGATTTTCAGTTGTATAACGACCCGTACACATGGCGTGGTGGAGGAGGAATGCAAGTGCCTATCCAACGCTGGTGATGATGGCATGCAATGTATTTGCCGTGCCGTGTCAACCGTTGATGTGTATTTTGGGTATAGAATTAAATGGTCTATTTCGTACACTATTGCTTTAAATTTATAAGAACCCTAAATACGCAAAGTAGATTGAATTGCAAGCGTACAATCTATCCTTGTAGTAATTATGGGTGTCGACCCAGAGACTAAGGCAATTATAATTTTTACTAAATTAATTAATCCTAAATTAAGTGCAAATAAGTACATGGGGGGGTTTTGTTGCAAATCACACAGTTGTTGGGTTCAATACCCGAGAGAAATTGGTTTGTAACAAAAGGTAAATTAAATTCAAATGAAGGAAAAATGGTTTGTAATCAATTTGACGAAGTCTAGAGGTATTTGGTCTACAATCCCTTGGCTAGTTCAACACTTGACATATTCTCTTAATCCATGCTTTGTTTTGATGGGAGTTCCAACTAGGTTGGCCTATTTCTACTTATAATCAATATTTTTCATGTTTCAAGCCTATCATATTAATTTACCTCATCTTAGGGCTGTCACTACCTAATAGGGTTATTTAATTGAAGGCTAAATACTCCATTAGTTCGTACCAATTACTAAATATACTCTAAGTATCCTGATTGCGAAGTACTCGTAAATTGGTTTCCCACAACTTTCCATGTCCAATCTTGAGTTCTTATGGTCAGGGGTAGACTCGATTTGGACCATCTAATCTATTGTCTCTATGGTTATTTGTATACAAGACTCAGTTTTATCAATGGCTTAAACACCCTTGAAAACAAGAGGGCTGTCACTACCTCCGCAAAGTGTGGTTTCAAAAACACAAATCATGCATAACTCACAAATATATATATAATAAGAACTAAACATCAATTCAAAGTAATCATCATACAAGAAAATATTCCAAGCAATTAAATTAATACAAGTTCATGATTCACGACCTAAGCCCCTAGAAGAGGGATTAGCCGCTCATGTTTGCAACAACAAAAGCATTCATGATAAAAATTCAATTAAACTTAGCAAATTAACTAAATAAATAACAAAGAGAATAGAATACACCAATTTCTGAGTTAATGCTTCAATTTTCCTTGCAAGTCGTCCTTGAAAATCCTCTAATCCGCTCCGTCGCCTTGAAATTACTTCAGAGATGGATCAATGAAAATTAGGGTTGAAGAAGAAGAAGAAGAAGAAGAAGAGATGTAGAATGTGAGATGACTTGGTTTCAATCCCCAAAGGGGAGATTTCTTCTTTTGCTGTCCACTCTTTAATTTATAGCAATTTGTGACTTTGAGAGCAAGCAAACAACGTTGGAAAGTGAATCCGATGAAGATGCGGTCAAGTTTTGGCAATAAATCGCATTGGTATAGCCAAGTGTGGCCACACAAACCTAATATTCTGCCATGTCCATGTTTTGGGCCTTACATGGAAGTTATCTTGGCTTGGGAGGCACACTACGACAATGAGGAAGTGAATCAAGCGAGATCTCGTGAGATATGGCAATGAATTACAGCTGATGCTTTACTAAAAAGGTTTCTGCGACTTGTACATTCCAAATTATGATTTCTAACCTTCATTAGAGTTGTAGATCTTGTTGTCCTCTTTCCAATAGAGCCTTTATTTGCTCAAATCCGAGTTCGTATGACCAAGATATGGATAAAATACGAGCGATGTGCAGGCAACATATTTTTGTGCGGTCAGGAGTGCGGCCAGAGGGGGACGCACCAGGGGGATGCGCTGTGAATTTCTAGTTTGTTCCTACAGGGTAGGCCCCACGTCAAGCTGCACGGGCTCTCTGACTCCTCTGATTCTTCACTCTGTGTTGTGCGACCAGGTGTGCGTGCTAAGGGGGCCGCACCAACCAAAATTAGAGCATTTGAGGGACTGTGCGGCCTAAGGAGGCCGCACGGAGGCTCTGAGTTGCAAATTCTCGAGTGTGACTTTAATTGGGACTTCAAGGGTAGTTGTGCGGCCGCACATAGTGCCCCAGAGACTGCACAATAGGTGTAAAAGTTCCAAAACTGTAATCAAAACAATCTAGAAGCAGTAACTTGGTTCTTTGGCATGATTCTAATTAAATTAAGCTAGAATGCATGGGAATTGGTTATAAAATCAGAGTGAAACCCGTGTTAAAAGTGTATATAATTTAGGCTTATCAACCGTCCCTTTCGAATGTTGTTTTAGTTCGACGAACAGGATCCTCGCCGATAAACACAGTAAGTTGGGTGCACATTTTTTACGAGACTTGTGTGCTTAAAAGATTGGATTGATGATGAAAATCGCACGCAACATGGAAATCCTCAAGCAACATCATCCGGAGTCAAAATTGAAGAAAGTGGTACCGAGCCCCGGCCTGAGGCTAATTCGGATTCAGACGGTGCGGAAGAGAGCGAACTATGGTATATGAAGGACGATAGATAGTGTCAGTAGAAATTTTGAACATCTTTTAATCTTTATGGTTATTTTTTAAATTATAAATTTCTAAACATTTCAATTATTTTTTAAATTATTCATTTTAAAGAAGAATTACATAACCGGTCCCAAGCCTGAAATAAAGAAGGAGGGTAACTTTTGTTTTTAAATATATTGTTTCAAAATAATTCATATTTTTTTTAAAGTA
The DNA here is from genome assembly GCA_024447655.1 of Carex scoparia. Taxonomy (NCBI): domain Eukaryota; kingdom Viridiplantae; phylum Streptophyta; class Magnoliopsida; order Poales; family Cyperaceae; genus Carex; species Carex scoparia. Next base: position 6,251,494 of record JAJHPE010000016.1, on the reverse strand, counting down.
ATTGATTTGAAGAAATTTTTTATTTATATTTTATTGTTTTAAAGTAATTGATTTAAGATATTTTAAAGTAATTGATTTAACCAACATTGTTTTAAAATAATTCATAATTTTACTTTATATTTTATTATAACAAAAATTATTGAGTTCAAATATGTAATCATGTCAAATGAATTTTGATTTATATTTTATTGGTTAAAAAAAAACAGAAACAAAAAAAGGAAAAAAACAACAAAAAAAAGGTCCGGGTTTGACCCAGACCTGTACCCGCCTGAACCAACCCGCGGACCTAGACCGAGCAACCCGTGGTCCCGTGCTACCCGGCGTTGAGCCGGATAAGGGTCGGATTTTTTAAATTAAACCCGTGCTACCCGGACCGAGCAACCTACGGACCCGAGCAACCCGTGCCCGTGCCAACCCCCGCCCGCGTGGGTTTGACCCGGACATACCCGGTGCGGCCCGTTTTCAATACACTACTACCTGCCAAGGGTGCCTATCCTCTGAGATATCTCAATTTTTGCATGACCGACATGTCCAGTGCCTATTCAGGGGGACGTAGGGGGCACTATTATTTGTGCTTTGAGATTCATTCATAACGTATTTGAATGATTGAGATATTCCGGAAAGTCAAGCAAAGTTTGAGATGTCTCAGAGGATGCGAATTCACTTGCCAAGGATTCCAATGAAGAAGGGGACGGATCCCCTAAAGTAACTTAATATTTGAATTTTGGATTGAAACCATCTGATTCGAATATGTTGCTCGGAATCGTTTTGATTCGAACCCGGATCTTTGCGCTCCACTTCCCGATAAATAATCTTGTACTCAAATTGGATTCTCACGATCTAAAACTTAATTTTTGAGTTACTTCACTGATTTGAATTCATGAAGAAGCGCAGAGCAGCTTGGGTCCGATGGCCATGGGACCCAAAGTGGTTCCAACAGGTTCTCTCATCGTTGAATTTGCTTTAGAATTCGCATCTGCAATTTCAAACCCAAGCTGTTCCCAATGAAGCGAACCCGTTGGAACCACTTAGGGCCTATTTGGCTTCAATCCCGCGTGTTACTATTCACGCGGAAAAAAAAAATTCACGAATTTTTTTTCCCACATGAACAAGAACCCGCTGTTTACTATTCACCCCGTGCCCATTCCCGTTCCCGATGAAGCAAACCCGTTGGAACCCCTTAGGGTCCAATGGCCATCGAACCCAAGCTGATGAAGCGAGGTAGACTGGGAACAGTGGACCCCAGACAGACAGTCTAGCTGGATTTTTTTTTTTTTTTTAGAAATTATAACCTATAAATTAACTAAACCAGCCAATGGGGAAAAAAATCAACAAAAATAGCCTACACCGGTTTGCGAAACCGGTGTGGAATTAAAAGTTTCTTCTACACCTGGACTCCAAAACCTAAGGTGCGGCTAATTTCTAAACCGGTTGACCCGTCTCCCCCATCAAGCTGCGGACTCGCCACAAAAAATCAAAAAAAATAACGGCACCGGATGCCCAATCCGGTGTGGCTTGGCTTCAATCCCACGGACCCGACCCGAGTACGCCTCTGTCTCCTTCTTCCTCCTTTCTTCCTCCTTTCTTCCTCCTCTTTCTTCCTCCTCTCTTTTTTGTTTTTTGTTTTATACTCTCCAAATACCTCACTATTTTTTCATTTAATTGTTTCAAAATTCTCGTATCGTCCAAGAGAATTGGAAACTCTTTCGATCTACGATTTTAACAAGGTAAAAATCACATTTTTCTTATTATTTTTAATTTTGGCCGAATTAAATTGAATAACTTATTTAATTGAGTTTGTTTAGTATATTTAGTCTTTTTTTGTGTAATTTAGTGTTCAATTAGCAATTGGCTGTATATGTAGTATTAATTTATATAATTTAGGGTAATTTGTGACATTTAGTATAATTAGTGAAATGTAGTATAATTTAGTGTAATTTAGTGTAATTTGTGTAATTTAGTGTAATTTAGTGTAATTTAGTGTAATTTAGTGTAATTTAGTGTAATTTGTGTAATTTAGTGTAATTTAGTGTAATTTGTGTAATTTAGTGTAATTTAGTGTAATTTGTGTAATTTAGTATAATTTATTGTGATTTATTGTGATTTAGTGTAATTTAGTGTAATTTGTGTAATTTAGTGTAATTTGTGTAATTTAGTATAATTTAGTATAATTTATTGTGATTTAGTGTAATTTAGTATAATTTAGTGTAATTTAGTGTAATTTGTGTAATTTAGTGTAATTTAGTGTAATTTGTGTAATTTAGTTTAATTTAGTATAATTTATTGTGATTTAGTGTAATTTAGTGTAATTTGTGTAATTTAGTGTAATTTAGTGTAATTTGTGTAATTTAGTATAATTTAGTATAATTTGTGTAATTTAGTATAATTTGTGCTATGTTGTATAATTTAGTATAATTTTTGATAAATTTTCTAACGGGGTGAATGGATAATCCGAATTATCAGAGTTGTTAAAATTACCACCACAGTACCACGTGAGCATGGAGAGTTCGTGATACGGTAATTTTTGTTAAATTTATTAATTATTTGTTTGAAATAAACATTATATGAAGTATTTGAAGGGGTTATAATGATTTAATTATTTTTGGCAGCCTAATGTAAAAGCACTCCAGATAAATAGGCATCGTCCTACTATTGCTTACAACCGTCGGATGGACGATGCTCAAGAAGTTAGGATTGTACCAAATTGCTCGTCTTAATGATTGCAAGATTGATCTGTGTTTGATTACTGCTCTTGTTGAGAGGTGGAGGCCGGAGACCAATACATTTCATTTACCAAGTAGGTGAAATGACAAAGTGACTTTGGAAGATGTTGCATGTTTATGGGGCTTACCGATTCGGGGTAATTAACTATTTAAAATTGTTTATCGGTTATTTTAATTAATTATTTTAAGAAATTAATTGTTGATTGTATAATTCTTTTATTTTGCAGGCGATCCAATTACTGGCACTAGCGATACTGATTGGAACCCATACTTGGAGGATGATCTAGGAGCTGATCCTGCGGATTTTTACAATAACCTGGATGAGTCAATGCCATATAAATATAGGTGGTATCACCCTGACACTCCTGAAGAGCGATTGCAAGTCTCTGCTTATTCTATTAGACTGATATGGTTACGGACCAAATTTGCGGCACAATTAGAAGATGAAGCCGATGATGAGAGAGTTGCACAGTACACCCGAGGATTTTGTATGGATTTATTCGGGTCGTTATGTTTCCCGATTCGAGTGCGGACGGAGTCCCCGCAATGTACTTGCAATTCCCGACCGATCCGGGATGCTCCACGGTCATACAATTGGGGAGGTGCTGTACTTGCACATCTTTATCGAGAGTTGTCACGTGCTTGCCTCGCTGGGGTGGAAACAATAGCGGGGCCGATGTTGCTGTTACAAATTTGGTCATGGACTCGATTTACTATTGGTCGACCTATGCCCCGGTTAGAGCCACCTTCCTTCGGCGGTGACGACGAGGAAACGAGGAATGCATTCGGTGTGAAGTGGACTACTTTCCATGTGTGGACAGAAAACCCTCACTTAGGTAAAAAAAATTATTGTGGTTATAATGCGAGCACAAAGATCGATTAAATTATGATTCCTCTTTTTTTATAATTATATTTTTTTTTTTTTTTGCACGAGGAGGTACAGCCACATACAGAGATTCGTTTGATAGATTAGCTGATGATACAGTTAATTGGCAACCTTACAATGAATACTACTATCAGTTACCTCGACATGTTCGGCGACAAAAGAGGTATTGGATGAGCTGCACCTACTTGATTCATTTTTGGATGGTGGAGTATCAGCATGCGGATAGGGTAATGCATCAATTTGGAAAGTACCAGGCGGTCCCGCCTCCTCCTCCTTTAGCATATGATGATATTTCTTATCTACGAGAAATGTGGCGTCACGATGCCAATTCAACAAAGGATGCTTGTTGGGCGGTTACTCATAGAGAGTTCATAGAGAAGCCTCCGGTTCTCATTAAAGAGCGTAGAGCGTACGACATGACGATGCATCATCGATATATGCATTGGTTCCATTTTGTGGTATGAGATCAGTTTATATATCAGATAACAATCCACAAGATCTACAATTCCGGGTTCCCCCGCAGACAGGAGATGTCGCGACACTGGCTTACGTTCCCCACGGTCATAGGCATTCTCGTGTGGTGAGTACATTATTCTTTTTAAAATGAATTATATTTTTTTCAATATTCATGCAATATGTCTTACTTTAATTGTATTATGCAGATTGCTCGAGAAATACAGTTTACGACGCAAGCAATAAGCATGGTGAGAACCCCGGGGCAAATAGCATATGGCAAGCTTATGCTCGAGCATTCTCGTGATGTTATGGAAGATATTGGTCAGAGCCACATTTTTCGGGGTATACTCGAAAGTGCTGGGATAGATTCAGACTTGGACCAAATTGATTTGAGTGATGATTACCCTGATCAGTATCCTCATCGCCCTCCAGGTGCAGAGCCTCCCCCAGAGTGGGACAACTTCATGAGAGGCACAGAATCGGGATCCATATCTCAGTTCATGCTCGATGAACTAACAGCAGGCATTAGTATGATGGGACCATCCACTTTAGATCCGGGTCCATCCACATCAAATCCACCTCGGGAGGCTCGTATAAGGACACAAACTAACCGGTACACTCCCGGGACGGACGCCCTCGGACGTCGAAGACGACAGCGTCGTTAGCATATTTCGACTAAAATGGACTTGTTATATTATTATTTGCATGTTATATTATTATTTGCATGTTATTTACGAGAAACTTGTTATTTTGTTATTATTAGCACATTGATAGTTTCACATTAAATTTACATAATGTCATCGTGAACAATAATACATAATTCATAAATAGTTAAAATGTCATTCGAAATAACAATACAAGTGTCATTGGAAATATTAAGAATACAATAAAAGTGTCATCATAATAGTACAATAAAATACATTAAGAGTCATCAAGAGCGTCGAGTTGATGAAGTCGATGCACCTAACACAAAATAAAAACAATTTAGTTCAATTTAAAATACATATCATGCACATTGTTTCTCTATGAATTTTTAAATTTTTATACCTACTCTAGCTTTAGAAGTCTGTTGCCGAATCCTGGTAGGGGCCTCCATTTTGTCCATTGGCATGCACATTCGTTTGTGTTTTCTCCTACCCTTATTTATTTTGTTTGGATCTGGCCTTATGATGGGCCCGTGATACAACGGCCAATCCCGTGCATTTCCAAATCCCTTGAATTCTCCAGACCATGTGTTTATATAATTTTGTAAGCTAAAATATGGACTTACATAGTCGTTATGATTTAAATTTCTGAAGAAGCAAACTGCAAGAACATGGTTACATGGGATGCCTGTTAATTGAGGTCTCTGACACACGCATATAGGCATCCCTTCTGGAGGAAAGGTAACACTATACTTCATTTCGCCTCGAACACCCTACAATAAAAAAAAAAAAAAAATCAGATTTCTTGCATTTATTTGAATTTA